>CM032668.1:29929810-29948806 GCA_019095985.1 Streblospio benedicti | reverse complement strand
TTTAGTTATAAATATGTTCCTTGTCACAAGTGAGATAATATAATTGGTTCTTAGATTACAAGTTCAGTACATACTCATATTTTCGATTTTTCTTTAGACTAACATGTGAAATAGTTCTCATTGTACTTCACAAGAAAGGAAAGTGTTAAACATAATCATGATAAGCTACCGGCATTCAAATCATCATGTGTATATAAAAGTAGCATTGCATTTACAGGACGACGCCTCAAACTCTGTTCTGGCAGTGGTTCAATCAGTCCTTCAACGCCATCGTTAACTACACAAACCGCAGTGGTGATTCGCCAATACCGCTAGCGTAAGTGTTATTTAACATCCATACATGTACAACTTGTCAAGCACAAATTATCAATACTGCACTCGCACATCTTGAACATCCAGTTAAATGGTAATTCAACTAACAGAAATTTAATAGGTGGCTATACGCCCATAGGGCTGGGCCATATGGTGTAGTAATATATGTATATATGTAAATATGTTATTTGTTTCATATAATATATTAACATATATGTTAATGTAATTTATGTAAATAGCATTGTCACTGAAATAAAATTATTAAAAATAAAACAGAATTAGATGAGTGTTAACTTTTTGTAGCCAGAAGATATTTTGATTAAAAAAGGCTTAATACTAATGCTTAACTCTTGAATTAGGTAATTTATTTTCATTTTTCCACCACATATTTTGTGTTTTTCTCCAGAACTCTGGGTGGCTCCTATGTGGCTGCCACAGCAGGTGCCATGGGAACTGCTCTGGCTCTCAATAAGGCTGTCAGTGTAAGTCACATTCTCAGTGCCGGCCAGAGGCTATGTGTTATAGCCCCATAGACTTGGAGAATGAATCCTCTAATGTCAAATCACATCTTGTTGTGCAAACAAGATTGACAGAAAAAACAATCACAAAACATTCAAAATCTTACCTATTAACATAATTTTAACTGTCTGTTTGAACAAGCATTTTTACAGTAGGCTAATATACTACAGATTTATTTAATTAAATGTCATGTTGTTTTAATTTAACTTTTAAATTGTGCGTTTACATGTATTTAATTGTAAATGTTTATGACAAGTTCTAATGGCAGGTATTCGCTTCATTTATTGGTTGGGGATTGTTGTGATTTTAGAAATTTCCTCCTCTGATTGGTCGGTTCGTGCCATTTTTTGCGGTGGCTGCAGCTAACTGCATCAACATCCCATTCATGAGGTCTAAGTAAGTAAACCTGTATGATGTAACTCAGTTAATAGCTCTATTACTATTGAATTTCTCTCAGCAATGGAATTTGTTTAATTTGTCTTAGAAAACTAGAAGATTTATTTTGAGCCACAACTTGACCTGTCTGATTCTTCCATCTCATCTGATCTTGAGAACAGAGTTTAAATACAGAGGAGTGAAAGAGCTAAACTCTTGAATAATCCCCTTATCTTTAAGCAACTCAGTTAACTAAGTGATTACAAATTAACATTGATACTGGTCAGTGTTAGTATCAAAATGGCCAACCAAAATATGACGTACTTCAATTTTACCACTGATAATGGAATTTGTTTGTGCTGTAGAGAATTGATGAGTGGCATCTCTGTGTTTACCGAGGATGGCACCAAAGTTGGGTCGTCGAAGGCTGCTGCCAAGTCAGCCATTGGTCAGGTTATTGTCTCTAGGATCTTCATGGCAGCTCCTGGCATGTGTGAGTAGACATGCACACACACACGCACGCACGCACGCACATTGCTCACACACTGTGATACTGTAATAGTGTAATCCTCAATACAAAATACATAGCAGTAATTGACATAAGTTTAAAGCATTGCAATTTTGTACAAATGTAGAATCTTTCTAATAATTATTATTTAAGGCTTCTAATTAATATGGATTTAACTTGTATATAAATATTTCTATACACGTTAATCTCTCGTTTAATAGGTATAAATATTGTGTCATTAGTGAATGATTACGAAGTCAAACACTCCAGAAAGTTGTAAGGGACTTAATATGCATGAAGAACATGATTAAGGCATCAATAAGAAACTGAAAACTAGATATGTATCTAATTTTAACCGTAGTAAACTTTGTTTGCTGTTGCAGTGATCCCCCCACTGTTTATGCAGAAGCTGGAGAAGGGAATCCTATTGAAGCACCCGAAGCTGGCTTCTCCACTTCAAATTCTTATGGTCGGATTCTTGTAAGTAGCAATTCATTATTGATAAAGAATACTTGAATTTATTATTTTATTTTTTCATGTATATAGATATAATGAATTGTATATTTTTGATGTAATGGTAGAATGAAGTCTTTTATGCATAACACTCAAGTTAATATTCAATATCCCCTTTTCAGTTTATTCTAACTTCGTTAATTTACATTTAGAAAATTCTATTGAAATCTAGCCATAGTGATTATTGGCTATCTCAAGTATTTTAAGAGTTTTATTTCAACTTTGACAAAGATGCTTTCTACCATAAAATAACCATAAACTGAAATGTTACAAATGTGTTGTAGCCTGACGTTTGCGACCCCGTTATGCTGTGCTCTGTTCCCTCAGAAGAGGTAGGCTCAATCCCAATCTTGCTAATAATCATGTTTTTGTTGTTTATTGTATTTCGTTGCATTTAAATATGACAGGGATGTTTTTTTTTAAAGGAAGTGTTAGCTTCAGTAATTGAAATTTATCAAGAAATCCTATATCAAACATTTGAAGTGCAAATGCTACAAGCTGTAGAATACGGAGTATACTTGAGTAGGCAAGATAATTTTTCAAATATCGATAGAATGAATCATTATGGTGTCTTGGTATTCAAAATGTATGTTTTGATTTCTTTTTTTCTAGTTCTATTTCGATCGGTGCAGTTGAAGAAGAGATTCAGCAAAAACTTAAAGAACTTGGCAAACCTGATGTGAAACTTTATTTCAACAAAGGATTGTAAATGATATCAAATGCAAAGCACATAGTGATGCATGATAAGAGTATGCTAAATCAGAGTAGCAGCCAGTATTCTTGATTCTTTAAATTGTGACCCATTAACTGTGAAAAGGGATCAATTCAACTTAATTTTAGCATTTCAGAGAAGTAAGATGTTTGACTAGTTGAAAAATATCTTACGTTTCATTTCTTTATATTAAAGTTACAGAAGAGCATCAGACTAATTGAAATAAAATCTATCCTTATTGTAATTCATGTCCTTTAAAGCATTAGAAGAATGTAATCAAGTCTGCATCATTGCTATAATGGTTACATTAATTATTTTGGCATGTTTCAGCAACAGATTTTAAGATTCAAATTTATCTTTTATTATTTGAATAAATTGTTTATAACTTCCCTCTGCTTGAGGGAAAACAAGGGTATGTTCTGAGTTATAATTGTTAGATTGTGATCATACTGTGTCAGTATGTCTTTATGAAAATGGGTTATTATGAGATGTAAAGTCGTGAAAGCAAGACTTGGATCACGACTATAAACCACCACATTTACATTTATTATTTTAACTTCAAATGTTTACATTACATAGAAATGAAATTAATGATAAAGCTATTGAAACTATATTCGATTATTCCTGTAAGATAAAAATGATAAAACGTGTTACCTTATAACCAGGTCCTAATATCATTGTCTTGTGCTTGAAATTATGGATTGAAAATGATCAAATATATCAATATCATGGTAGAAAAATTGTTTTGAGGTTTTGAACATTTTTAGCAGGAGATTTTCCTCGTGTATTTGTGGAATGTTCTGAGTTACATGACAATGCTATTGAGGTTTTGATAAACCCAGGTCAAAAATATTTTCTAAGGTAAAAAGTATGGGTTTATCAAAATATCAATGCAATTGTCATAGTACAAAAGAAACCCAATGAATTTATTCCATTCGTTCTGAGGTACAATTGACAGAATGTGATCAAACTGATCAAACTAATGGGCTATAAATAATAGCAATTAGCTCTTGCAGGAAAGTTCTAGTTTAGTATTACATTTAAATTGCTATAATGGCAGCTAGATTTATTCTAAGAAATTAGAATTTTCATATAAATTGCAGAATCTTTTCCCCCAGTGTGCTTGCATTTTATGTAACATTTTTGTATAGTGGTTAAGAGCTTAAATGCACAATAAGATATCATGTAATTGTCTGAGTATATAATATGTAGAAATTCAGATTAATTGTGTTGATTAAATGCTTAATTTAATTCTCAATTAAATAGATATATTGATACGTTTCATTAACCTACACTAATCATGAATTGTAAATAGCACGTTCTTTTAAGTGCTGTGAAAGTGAAAAGTACTTTTAAAAAGATTGTGAAATGTTCTGAAATAAAAAACATTATTTTAAATCTTTCTTTGGCTTTCAAAACTTGTAAAAAGTCTAGAAATATTTATATTTTATTAAAGCTTTTTGACTTTAAAGAGCCTGAATCATAAATAACCTTTATGATTCTGGCCCGGTAAGTAGCTTTAGAATTCAAATTGCAGGTAATGTTGGACATTTTACATGTTTTGAAACCATAAATACATGTACATGTACTACAGAAAGAAAATTTGAACAAAACTGAGACTGCTATGTATAAGATTCACTAAATTACTAAATATAATACAATCAATATTTGGGGTTAGGCATTTACGTGAATATGGACTGTTACATGGATGTTACAATATACTTTGATAATCGTTCCATGATATTTTTGTTATTGAATGCAGTTGAAGTGTGTGATGTTCATGTCGGTTATGGTATCCAGTTTGCTGTGAAATTAATCAATAAATGCGATATTAGAAGTTTTAATGAGTATGCTTTATTTACTTATTTTATTTCAAATTAGTCAAGGAACACTAGTGCTTTTAATGTGTTTTTCCCAGTTTGCTTGTGGATACGATTTTATTCTTCTCTCTCTCTCTTTTCTATGGCAAGCAAGCTCCTACCACTATTCTGACATAGCTGAAGACAGGTTTTTCAACCCTAAGCTTCCATATGACTATGTCAAGTGGCCCTTAAGGACGGAAATTTTGGGAGGTTCAATTTCTTCACATTTTCATGCTAGTGGA
The DNA here is from genome assembly GCA_019095985.1 of Streblospio benedicti. Lineage (NCBI taxonomy): Eukaryota > Metazoa > Annelida > Polychaeta > Spionida > Spionidae > Streblospio > Streblospio benedicti. The sequence continues at coordinate 29,943,763 of CM032668.1, read as the reverse complement.
GGTTTCTAATGTGTTTTTCCCAGTTTGCTTGTGGATACGATTTTATTCTTCTCTCTCTCTCTTTTCTATGGCAAGCAAGCTCCTACCACTATTCTGACATAGCTGAAGACAGGTTTTTCAACCCTAAGCTTCCATATGACTATGTCAAGTGGCCCTGACGGGACTCGAACTCACGACCCCAAGGTTTCCAGATTATGGTAATATCATCCCAAGCAAAGAATAAAACTAGTGCTTTAAAAATCTGATGGGTGCCACCTTGGAACCCCTAATTTTTTTTGTTATTGATATTTGCTTGTATGGTATATCATGTAGATGATATAAACATATCATGTTTGGTATCAAATTGAAGCATATTGTCTACGGAAGCTAGTAACATATGTAAAGAATAATAAACTGCAAGTTTCGATTGCTTACAAGCAAATATTTAAAGTCAATGCTCCTCAGAAGTTGCTAATGCAATATGATGTTTTTATGTTCCTTTTACAGTACAGAGATTTACTCATTTCTTCTATCAGTGTAGTCCAAATATTAAAGTGTAGTTGAGAACTCCATAGATAACGTTTTACATGGTATTTGATCAGTATAAAAACACTCATGAACGTCAGAGCAGGCAGGGCTAATGGCTGCAAAACTCAGGAGGACATGTTGACACTATACTTCCACCTAAAGATTTGATCATGAAAAGTGATACAAAAATATACAGTTTATTACTTTAAACCAACGGATATTTATTTTCACAAAACCTGTAAGCATTCACCCATACATAGAGCTTTATCAGATTGACAATATCAACCATAGTAGTCTGTAGGACGAGTTTGCCCCCGATGTAGTCCGTGTGATGTTCACCCGATGTTGGTGAAACAGAACGCTCTCTGAGATGGCGACCGAGTAGCGCATTGTCATAAGTTTCCAGACATATTCGCACTGATTCCTCTGGTCATAGTATAAACCCAGATGGAGCAAAAGTTCTCACAGTGGACAACAGATGGTTTCAGAGAGGCGTGAATGAAGCCATTTTATTAGAACATTGAACCTCTCTCAATAGAGATGGCGGACGTTATAACCTCCCCAAATCCTGAAACAACTTGCTCTCTTCAAATGTAAGCAGCAGAAGGGGCAGGGGCAAACAACAGCTTGTTAATACTATAGCATTATTCAGACTAGTATGTTCGATATTGGCAGGCTGATGAAGCCATATCATGAATGGATGAATGCTTGTACACGTAAGTTTTCTGTAAATAAGTATCCGTTGGTTTAAAGCAATAAACTGTATATTTGTGTATTATATATCACTCTCCACTATAACACGAATAGTGACGTAAACAAATCTAAACAGATTCGGTTCACATGTGATAATATTGGAACTAGTCCTGATCTGCAACTGAACGGTGCTGACTGTGGTACCATCATGAAGATGGGGATGTGAAAATCGTCCACAATCATGTTCACATGATGCCACAAAAACAACACGTTTAAGTCTGTGCTGATGATACAGACATTCATTCCTGTGCTATGTGTTTACTTTGTTTGGCTGTACAAGCCAGTTACTTCAGTCTCCATGAAGAGATATGATGGAAAAGGGATAGACATTAAAGCTTCCAAACTAGCGAACAAATTCTTTGATCTGTTGGCTGCACATGCCCTATCAGATTGTGATACCGTTTCATATCCAAACGGTAAACAACCATCAATTTGTTGCTTAAAATGAATCTTAATTTAAATGTGTATACTGAGCTTGATTTTGACGAGAAGGACTGGATGAAAACAGGCATTGATTTCACTCATGCTGTTTACTACGGAAAGAAAAGTGAGTTCTTACATGATTTACGGGTTCCTTTGTTTAGCAAAACGAAAGATCCCCTAAACAGTGATGATAAGCCGCTTCCCTCATACTGACAAATCAGAATGTAAAAAACATTGACACCATGTTCCCCAACTAACTGCAGGTGCCAGTCAGCTGGCTCGTTGTGCACATCTTACTGCAAGTGTGAGGCCAATACTCAATGTGCTTATTCCCATACAAAGCAAATTGATAATTATTTTCAAATTGGGGAGGAAGTATATAATTCTTAAGAAGATGAGGATCAATAAAATGTACTGTACATGTAGTACAGAAAGCAATAATAAGACTGTAATACAGACAGTTGACGTTACAGGTGTGTCAAAATCAAAGTTTCACATTCTATGAAAATAAATGGAATAAAACAAATATCTACTTGTTTTTTTATGATCATTTACATATATCATTAAGTTCCCCATGACATACGCTTTAATGTGATACCAAACACGATATATCTATATCATTTACAAAGCTAATTATACTCATGGGGCTGCTAAAAAAAACATGGGTGTGGCACCCATCAGATTTTGAAAAATACGGCGTCAATAAAAAATTGCTCAAGGGTGACAAGGTGGCACCCATCAGATTCTAGAAAAAATATACATATTTTACTACAATCCTTTTTTGCTTTTCTTTTAAAATAAAATGAGTAACACAACTTTTTATTCACATACAGGAATGTTGGTAACATGTATTCATAAACATGAATTAAGTACTTTTACTATTTTAAGATTTCCCAGAGTTTTCAAGTAAAGATTATAAAAAATGTAAATGTACTGGTATACTTGTAATAATAATATCAATTTATGCAGGTGTGACAGGTCTTCTAATGTAAAACTGAATGTCTTTTCCTTGAATTATAGACAATGTTAAACAACACAAAGTTTGATAAGAATATTCTGCAATAAAATATTCAAATAAGTAATATATCTTCGCACTATCAGGGCCTTAAAGCTATTCAATGGGTTCTTCACATAAGTGCTGTGTCATTGTCTCATTTAAATAAAATATGTCAATTTGCCTCGTAAAAGTGGCTCAAAATTAGTCATGATGATGTCACTGTCACATTTAGCTCATGTAGAACTAGTGTTTTATGAACACTTCTTTTATATATTTGGTTAAATTTTAACATTTGCTACATAATAAAATATTGAGCTTTATGAATCATGATCAATGATAACCATTCTTTTTTGTTCATTGTTAAATAGTAACATTATTATCATATATGGGTCATTGAGGCAGCATGGCCTGCGTTGGTAAGTAAGGTATTTCTGCACAAAATCTCACATACAAATTAGAAAAAAAAATAATAATAATAATACACTTATTGACGATGCTTAAATCAACACTGTCTATCTATATATACCTTAATATCAAATATACATATAGAAAAATACATTATTAATTTGAACATTACTTACTATAACTGCTTCATATATATATGGTACATATATCTATATCTTTGAATATTATTATACAATTATAAAAACATCACATCTTAATCTAATTATGAAATATGAATGCATACACACCAATGTGAAAGAAATTAAACAATCACATTTCAAAATCAAAATGAATACAATTACAAAAATACTTGTATTGGGTGATTATTCATCAATAAGTACACATGTAGTTTCTTAGAAAGTATGGAAAATAACATTGAATACTTAATTACCCCTCCATTCCAAAATCAAAATGTCTTTACCATGTCTTCATCTAGTCTCCAACAATTACCTAAATACTTGTATGTTTTTTGGGTGACATGCAGCTCAATTCGCGGGTGTTTGGTTGCGACTAAAAAAAATCAATAAAACATTGCCACCAAGTCGTAACCAACTCGAAACCTTGTATTTATGACCATGTCCTCAAAGTCTCTACCATGTCGTTATCAAGTCTCCCTGGTCGGGAGCAGATCGCCCACTTCAACGTAGGTAACAGTAGATAAAGATTAGATGGAGACTAGATAAAGACATGATGAGGACTTGGTGGTGAGTTGGTGGCGATTAAATAAAAACCTGGTCAAGACCAGGTCTTAACCAGGTCATTATAAAGGTCGTAACCACATCGCCATGATGACGGACATGTCGCTACTAAGTCTCTACCTTGTCTCTTACTCTTTAAGATCTAATTTTCACATATTTAGATATGGAATGGGGACACCATTTTGGGGAAGTCTCTGATAAAGGTTGCGAACGGTGGAAAGGGTTAAGTAAGATATAATTGAACATATAAGCGAATAAGAAAAAATAAAAATCATATTTAAACAATCAACATATTACCCATTCATGTTCTTTTCCTTCTATAAAAAAAGACATGTGCAAAACACATGTAGATAATATTGAACATTTTTTTTTTTTAGATCATCAAATTTATTATTGACATGATTAGATTCAAGTTTCATAATAATAATGGGGTTAGACAAATTCGAGGACTTTAGACTGTAAACCAGGCAAGTTGGCTTCAAAATTTACCTCCCCTCTTAAAAGTCATGTCTACCATCTCACTTCTTGCAAATTATATGTACATTGATATTGAAAAGAAAAATAACTGACAGGTTTCATTCATATGTGAGCCCAATGTTTTACCTGCCCTGGGCAGGAGGCCAGTCTAATTTCTCTACCCCTCCTCAGTATATCTATATATTTACACATCTTCAAAATGCTAATGTGATTGACAAATAAAAGTTTATGTAACAGTTGGGAGAAATATCACAACAAACGACCACACAATATAATTCTATGATCCACAGTAATAATTCACATAATGGAATGGTCGTATAAATCTAATTTCTGCAATTATTTTCCTTTCATACTGCATGAACCAAATAAAAAATCAATCTATCACATGACCATGAACAATACATTACCAATTGTACATTTGAAAGTGAAACAACAAGAACAAAATAATTTTAAAAATTAAGTAACTGAGAAAGAAATACAAAAATATATTTTTTGTGACTAGGATGTCATTTATACTCTGGTTGATGCTCTGTAGGATTTAAACAAAACTTGCACCTTCAATGGTGTTTGATTACAAAAGCAAAATTGAAAAAAAATGACAATGAAAAATGTATCTGATCATTCATTAAATGCCTGAAAACGAAGAAAAAAATGAAAAAAGCTTTAACTTTGCAAGAATTACTACATTGTACTCAAAATCCCAGTAAATTTCAACAAAAGATACACTTCTTTTACAGAGCGTCTTAGAAGTTCCACATACTATCTGTTTAACCTGTTAGTCACTTGATGGAGATCATTTCTTTGAAACCAGCAAAAAGGTGAAATTAACCTCCAAATTCTTTTAACAAAAATAAATTTTATAATAGAAAAAATTAAGTAGTTAATTTCAATTTTTTGTCTTATGCTCACGACCTAACAACACTATTAGACCTACCAGCAATTTCTATAATCAATTCAAATCAATGTATTGATTAGGAGATTAAACAAAAAAATGCATCGTCTTGGTAGCAGACGACTTTCACAGTTCGTTTCTGTCCGTAGCCTCACCCGGCTTGCCAGCCTCGACGGCTGCAGCTTGCTCCAGCCAGGCCACGGTGCTAGCCTCGTTGCGTGACAACCAGTCGATGTTCATCTCAATAGCCTCAAGCGCCTATTAAAGTTTCACAATCGGGAATTATGAAAATGAATAAATTATGAAAATGAATAAATTTTATATGTATGTAATAATAGAAACTGTGATAACCCCATGTTAATAGGATATATACGTTTTAATTGTTATATGGACATACATGTAACTACCTCTCTATGTCTGATTTAATAAATGATTTGATTTTTGATTTCATTACTTATTTTCAATTATCACAAAAAACTACTTAAACTTATTTGACTGTTGATTCCATACATATATAATCCAAAAGAATTTATGAACAGAGACAAATATTTATCATGGTTTAAAAAAAAAAACGACGAGGTGCAAAAGTCAATACTTACACCCAAGTCAATTGATTCTAATATATCCATTGGCAGATCCAGGAAGCACCCTGCCCCCGTTTTCCCACCAAAATACTTCATTTTCAAAGGGTCGATTGCGCATACAAAACCCATGAAATCCCTTAAGTGCGCCTCCCCCCCCCCTTTTTTTCAAAAAACCTGGATCTGCCATTGTATATCCACATATATGTGTTGCGCCGCGTTACCTGAGCGACCGCGCGGCGCCCGGACCCCGAGTCGTGTGTGTTGAAGAAGGCGGCGACGTCGTCGTGGTCGTACTGAGTGGTGAACCGCGCCGTGGTGCGCGTCACCAGCCGCGACATGTCGAACGAACCCGTGCCGTATCTGTAACACAACCCATGATCAACAAAAAGCCTCTCTAATGAGACCAACTCTACAATAAGACCACTTTTCGCTGTCCCAAACCTTCATAAAGCTACCAAAATGAGCCTCTGTATAGAGACCACCTCCCTATTGAGACCACCTAACACTGGTCCCAAAGGTGGTCCTAATACAGAAGTTCTTTTGTGTTACGTTTGTACGTATAAATATAACAAGTAGTAAGAAGTTGAAACCTGAATATTCAATGAGTTGAGACATTTAATGAGGGAAATTGTATACGAGAACATACATGATTTTTAAAAAAATCATGAACAAAGCATATCAACAGAGTAAATGTGGGTTTTCAAAAAAAAGAAAAAAATCTCTGTAGCATACCTGCGTGTGAGTTCTGTCCAGTGGCGCTGCACGAACCTCCAGGCGAGGACGGCGCCGCCTGGTGAGCTGCCGGCCACGCACGTGATCACCATCACCGTGTCGCCCTGACGGATCTCAGCCGGGTTCAGCGACAGCCGCAGGTACCTACAGTTATATATTGATGGTTTCCAGTTTGCAATGGAGTGTCTATGAAGAGGGCTCATCTATTTACTCAAGAGTTTCATGATTCTTCAATCGTCAGAATAAGATTATTATTATTATTGAATATTGAATATTCCTATTGTAATTCCTGGAAACATGTATGATTTTGTCATCTTATTCTGACAATTGAAGAATCATGAAACTCTTGAGTAAATAAAATGAAAATATATTGGCTATAACAAGAACAACAAAAACAACAAGAAATAGTTTCTTCCCGCAAGAAATAAAAGTTTGGCAGAAGAAAAGGAAGTTTGGTCCCCGGTTTTAACGATTAGATCATTGAAAGATGTATTATATCCTCAAAAACGGAACCCAATTTGCAGTACTGCACATGATATTAGTTTATGATAGGTAAGCATACATGTAAATGTAAAGCAATTAGAGTAGTGATAAGTGATAGATACAATTTTACAACTGTAAAGAGTTTACAGAATTTTATAATATAAGAATACATGTATATCCATAAAGAGACTTGAACCATCATAAAAAGACTAGACTTCTACCATTAAATGTCACAAAGACACAACTCCATGGAGACCACTCATGACTACCCCGGTTATCTCAAATGCAGTAATAAGATTATTCCCGCCGACATTTCCCTTCATGAAAACTCTCAATTTAGAATTATATTCATGTTATTTGATATCAGGGTTGTCAAACTTCCAGAAGTTTGCTATTTCTTCTAGAATGGCGGAAGAAATGCAGAAAAAATTGGAAGAAATGGAAGTTTGGCACAAAAAAGAGAAGTTTGGCGAAAAAACCCACAGAAGTTTAGTTTCCTGTTAAAGTTTTAATGATTTGATCATTGAAAGATGTATTACAGCCTCAACAATGGAATCTAATTTGCGGTTATAAATCTTTCCATTGTAGAGAATTTCCGTTATTTAGTCCATAATGTACTCACACTACACTTTGTTAATAAATAATGCATGAGAAAATTTTCTGTTTATCAGTTTTTCCATCGTTCACTCTTCCATTGTTGAGGATATTCACTGTACTTATACCATCCTTTAAGAGCCCAATACTGACCTGTTGAGTATGGTGGTGTCAGTGGACATGGACAAGGCGTACAGCAGCTTGGTCTTCTCACTGGGCACGGTGGTCGCCTTGTACTGGCGCCACGCGTGCTCCCACTCACGCAGCCCGCCGTACCGGATCCCAGCCACGTACACCACACCTACAACACACACAGCCATGTATACCACACCTAGAACAGACATAGCCATGTACACCACACTTACAGAGCACAGTGACACTCAATCGAATTCAATGTACACCACACTAAACAAGAAGTTGTTCATAAAATTTATAAGTTGTTTACAGAACAGATATATTTTTGACTGGGCATTATCCTTAGCAATACTAGAGAGACAACTATGGGTGCATCAAGCACTTTTATAACAGGATCCAAATTGGTTATATAGGTCATAACAAAGATGGCTGACCATGGTTTTTGGTGAAATATTTCTGAGTTTTGGATATGATCTGAGGCACTTAGAAATCTGAAAGTGAGATAGGATACATATAAGGATATCAAGGATATATATCTGTGAAAAACGGTTTGATAAATAGTATCTTAATAGAGAAATATATAACTGAATTTGTACAATGGATGAAGATCATGAGCACGGGGGGGTCACCCCGCTTTTTGTAAAGCATAAGGAATTAGGACTTCATGAAAATGAGCAATTAACTGTATTTCAATTCTGCAAAGAATTATTCAAGAATGGTGTGAAGCAGGACTCTCTTGAAGGTGCTCAGCGCATAAGAGGTTTATGGAGAGTCAATTTCACTACAACACAAAGCAGAGATCAGGTGTATGCAAATGACTTTGTATTTAGGGGGAAAACAGTGCAAACATACCAAGAGAACCCTTTCCTAGATAATAGAGACAATAAAGACCATCGGCAAACTACAAAGGTATCCATTCAACAACTGCCGCTATCAGTTTCCAACAATGTAGTTGAAAATATGTTGAAAAACCTAGGCTGTAAATACGATGGGAACATCCAGTTTGAATGTGAAAGGGATGAGCATGGGAAATTAACAATGATTAAGAATGGAAACAGATTTGTCTTTGCAGATCCATTTAGGATATAACTGTCCAAATGAGAGGGTATGCCGCTCATGTGAACAAGAGGGACATAAAGAAGGAGATGAAACTTGTCCATATTTCCTAAAAAATGATGTAGTGACTTTCAAGGGCCACCTTGATCCACTGTCCAATTTTTTCCCTTGTAACATAGTATGGAAAGAATCTGATATGACATCCTCGGAGCAAGTATATGGATATGAAATGGCAGTGAGTAATGCACGCCCGGATATAGCAAGTGACATTATAAGAGCCTCAACTGCAAAAGAAGTGAAAGAACTTTCAAAAAAGGTGTATCGAGGCGTGCAGTGGGAAAAGCAGAAAGTACCTTTAATGAAAAAACTCCGAGCAAAAGTGGAACAGGTTCCAGAAGTCCGAGACAACCTGCTAAAAACTGGAGAGAGAACTTTTCTATAAGGTGAAAGAAACTTAATCAGCCATAACCAAATTTCTAGACAAAAGAAATCCATAATTTTATACTGGACACAGTAAATCTTCCATGTCCTGAATCCTATGTGTGTCCAATTAATACAAATATCACATTCAATTGCAACGTGATAGGCTGCTTCTACTGGCCTTTTGCATTTGGTGCATAGATCTAAATCCATATTAAAATCAATTGCTAATTACAATAAAAATTTTCATCAAAATTATTAATTTCTGTTAACAATATACATAAAAAGTAAGATAAAATAATTAACCAATTTACATGTCAATAATTTATTCAACTTTATGTACACTAGATGACATAACTACCAGTGAAAATTACTGTAATGTTTTTATTTGGTTGCACTTGTAAGTTTTTGTATTTATTTCAATTCAGTTGAGTGTTTCGGTTTTTAAAATTTAATATATACACAGAGAACGATTCTTTGTTGTTTTATAATTTGTGACATATTTGTCCTTGATATGAATAATTAAATAAGAAAAAATGTAAATCTTAATTAATTTCTTCATGTCGTAGTTTAGTATTTGAATGAATTTTTACTCTTTGAGAATTTGTATCATTAAAATTATTAATTTCTGTTAACAATATACATAAAAAGTAAGATAAACTAATGAACCAATTTACATGTCAATAATTTATTTAACTTTATGTACACTAGATGACATAACTTTAAAATTATCTAATTAAAATAATAGTCAAAATTGTTATTCGGACCTATACTGTACAAAGTAGAACAGAATCAATAGCCCAGAATCAGACGACCACAAGAAATAAAAAATAATGCCAAGTGAGGAGTATGTATGTTTATCCTTCAAGATATAAACTATGAAATACTAGAAACAAAAGCAAAAGATATGAAGTGTATTGGCATTAAAATCCCAAATAACAAAAGCAAAAGATATGAAGTGCATTGGCATTAAAATCCCAAATGTGAATATGACAATAATCAATGTTTACAAGCCGCCTAAACTATCAATTGTTCACTTTATTACACATGATATCACTTTTAGAAAGCGTGCAGACAGACAGAACAATTGTCCTAGCCCCCCCGAACTATTTTGGTCTGTCAAGTTCTTTATTTTGCTGTAATTTATTAATCACTAGCAGAGTGCAGAAAAATGCATCACATTTACAAAAAAATTCTGGGGGCACCCCCTGGCCCCCCACACAGAAGGTGGGTGTCCCCGATCCCGCACCCTCCCCCTGCGGTGCCTACGGCAAATTAAGAACTTGAAAGACAAAGACCTAAAATAGTTCAATGTCCAATAAGAATCATGAGGACAACAATATTTTGGGATAGGTCTAATAAGATTTAGAAGATGGGTTTGACAGAATGATACAATAACAGGAATCCCACTAACTAGATGTTTCAAGGTGATTATGCCCTGTTAATTTTGCTGTAATTTATTCACTAGATTGCAGAAAAATGCATCACATTTTCAAAAAATTTAGGGGGATAGCCCGCACCTCCCCCTTTAAAAGTGTGTGAAAAATTGATAGCCTCCCTCCAAACATTGTGAAAAAAGTTCATGTCCTGCCCTAGAACCCTACTACACCACCCTGTCACCCTGAATGGTCCGACAATTTCATTAGAGATTGACTTGGCACAGCACATGACATGTAAAAAAACACCATTATCGCAGAAAAACGGCTTGTAAAAGAATGCTATTGCCACCTAATCGAACGAATAAAATTTATCCGACACGATTAAACATGGTTCCCACTTTCCCCAGATGACAAAATTCCCTGACTTTTCACTGACCTTTTCCCTGACCAGATTCCCCAGAGCTGTGTTAATATTTATCATTCATCTATTTGTAATGTGTGATGTCATAATGTATTATAATCAGTTCTAATCACAGGAACTAATGTAGATTAGGCAAAAAAAATGTCATTCCTACATTCCTTATGTATGTCCATTTAATGATGCAGTAATCCAAGTGGTGCGTGAGTGTGTGATTCCATAGCTTGTGAAAAATTACCTTCATTGCTTCCAAATGTAGGAATCGGACTCATGGCCTGCTGGTCACGAGTCCAATTCCCTATTCACTTGGTCCCATGCTAACACTGTGTACGACTTTCTGGTGTTTATTTAATAGTAGTAAAAACAAAAGAGTGAGACTTCTATATACCTGCTTTAACTCATAGTCTACCGCCGATTTCACGCCCACAAATAGTCCGATTTGACAGTTTTAGGTTGAAGACAATAACTTTTCTGGACCCTGCGTAAATAGTCATTTCTTTATAAAATTTTACACATGCGTTCAGAATTGAATTGGCATTCTTATTTTCAGCAACTGGTAACGAAATTATGGTCTAATATGCCAAGAATATTTTTTAAACTTCAAGCTGGTCAGTCCCTCGATTCGAAATGACTGCACGGAGCTGTCATTTTAAGAAGTCTAGTTTTATCACTTCCTGTCATTGTACGATAATATTATTGCTTGTGGCTATTAAAAAACGCATGTAGAGAACAAAAAAATATATGGCAAGACTTACATTTGAGGGAATATGATATGTAGCAGTCTCCCAACTTTTAATTTCATATATTCCGAGGTGAAACACAATATCGACGTGAATGAGTTTGCACACTTTAACATGAAATATCGGAACATACACAGTACCGGTTGAACTGTCTTTCAGTAGATCGTCAAACAATTGGTTTATGTAGCATCCGTTGTGTGAATTTGTGTTGTTAGGTTATTATATCCATGAAAATCAATTATTTACAAAATTATTTAACTTTGCCATGACTTTTCACCTGACAGCCATTGCAGTGTTCACTCCAGGAATTTTGAAAACTGGGCCCAGGGCCCACAGCTCTGGAAAAAGTAAGCCCTGGTCTCACAGATGTGGGCCCTGATTAGAGGCGAAGGGGGCACTGCTTTGTTTATCGATAATTTTGCAAAACACCTCTGTGCTACAATTTACCATTTATTTTGAAATATAAGAGAAAAACAATTTTATTCATAGAATTCTATCTAGTATTATGATACAATTAAATAAAATACATCATCACACATCACACTGCTATTAAAGGCATATTAGACATGTATGACCAATTCCTACATTTTGAATATTATTGAAAATGATTCACCAAAAGGTAGCAAAATAAATCTGGTGCCAGGATAGTGTCATTGGCAATAATTAATCAAATAGCTCAGTACAGTTTATTATATCAATGCTATACACACATGATTTGGATGCATTATTTTTCTAATTTGAAATAAATTATTTTTCTTGTCTTTTTAATCTATAAAAGTATAATAAAAATTATGAATAATAATCTAAACACTTATGTGGCTAATAAATTGATATGTGGTAGATCTAGACCGTCTTTACCTTCATTTTCACCCCTATCAATTTAATCATGTCAATGATTTTATCTATTTAATGTAATACTACAATGTACAATGTTATTATAAATAAATATCTGAATCTGAAAATGTAAATACGCATGCAAGCCGGATCAATATTGCTGCTAGTGTAAAAATAGCCGGCTTATATCTGCTGCTGGGCTTTGTTTATAATATTGCTGCTGTGTGATCAGCGGGGATCAATATTGTAGACTAGTGTGACTTGACTCGTCAGCAGTATATAATAAGCAAGTACTGTTGTCGCATTTGGCAGACGATATAAAAAGGTATTTTTTATTACGCCTTAGAAAGCAAGAAAGCTGCGATAAAAAAGACTCGATGATATATTCTGCACACAAAACTTGTTATCACGGAGTTTTCATCAATTATCGTATTTCACTGACTTTTCCCGGTCCCGTGAGGGCTTTTTCGAAATTCCCTTACTATTCCCGAATCCGTGAAGGAGTGGGAACTATGATTAAACACTAACACGTTTAAATAACGATGTAATTTAAGAAATATGTAAAAAATACCTAATAAAATTTGTCACATCCGCCATATCTATGTTTATTTCGTCATCATAAATCACGCTCACACGAGAAATGATGACGTATTTCTGACATCGAACAAACTAATTATTGCGCCATCTCATTGGCTAACAGATGGCGCAACTACCAATAATATTTAACGTTTCATTCGACTGACGACGCTAATTTATTGCGCCATCTCATTGGCTAACAGATGGCGCAACTACCAATAATATTTAACGTTTCATTCGACTGACGACGCTAATCAATGGCTCATTATCATAATTTATGCATATGTATGCATTTTTCAGAGAAACAGCCTTAATCAATCGCGCATGGCTGTTGCATATGGTTAACATAGCCCTTTCGATAAACGATATGTTAGCAGACAGGTAGGGCGATAATAAAGAGCAATTTTGTCGTCTTGATCTGGGGAGTAATCGATAGATTTCTTAAAATATTTACAATATTATGGTCTCAAAGTGTGATAATAAGAATCACCATCAATACTTTGAATAATGGAACCTTTTAAGTGCAACCGGCTGATGCAGGTAACAATATATTTTGATTTTTTGATGTAGTTGAACTTTATTGTGCTGGTGTACCCTGATTTCGGGTAAAACGCAGTATGTTGCTTTATTACTAGTGAAAATCTAGCGTTCAAAGTATGCAATCACGGTCTCATTTTCTCCTATGAAGTTAGAATTGGCCACGAACAAATGGAGAATAAAATACATATATCGCAACAACGACATTACTATATTTATTTCTTAGTGATGATAAAGATTAAATGTTGTAAAATTAAAGATCTGCCAAATTTTC
>CM032668.1:29903831-29929710 GCA_019095985.1 Streblospio benedicti | reverse complement strand
ATAATAGCTATTATTTCATATTCAATTTTTAGAACTAACTCCATCTGTAAATTTAATAATGAAAATTATGCACATAAGAATATTGGACAAATTGTTAAAGAAAATCTGATATATTATAAATTGATTATAGACAACACAGATTGCGAGATATTAAATATTAGATTTATTGATAGTATTTTGCATGAAATATGTATTTAAATGTATTATGTAAATTTTCAGACATTTCAGTTTTTTCAATTTTTCACCATAACCTATTCATATTGTAGATGTATCTGTATTGTTAATAAATAATAATTATTATATAAAAAAAAAAAAAAAAAAAAAGGATCCAAAGAAAAAGTTTCCTAGACTCCATTTGTACCTTTGAGGTTGGGGCTGATTGTCACTCCCTTCTCCATCCAGTCTTGGTAGAGCTGGCGAGCTTTATTCACAGATGGCTTGTGGTTAATCTTCACTGCTGTGCCCAGTACCAAGCCACGCAAGTACCTGATAAAAATAAGTGCAACACATATATATTGCAGTGTGCACTTGACCCTATTCCTACATGGTTCCTCAAAGTAATCATTAATGTCCTTTTACCAATTCTGACTAGAATTATTAATCTGAGCATGGGATAGTTCCAACTGAGTTGAAAAAGAGCATGGGATCATCATACCACTGTTGAAGAAGATTCTTTTAAATCCAGAAATATTGAAGAATTTCCGACCCGTGTCAAACCTAGCTTACTTGTCAAAACTAATAGAAAGAGTCGCTGCTCACCGCCTCTTAAATCATATGTTGCTAAATGATCTACACGAATTATATCAATCGTCATACAAACAATTTCATTCTACTGAGACTGCTTTATTACGTATTCAAAGTGATATTCTCTCTGCTTTAGATAACAAAAAGTGTGTTCTGTTAGTCCTTCTTGACTTGTCGGCAGCATTTGACACTATCGACCATACAACACTCATCTCACGTCTACAAAATACCATAGGAGTGTCTGAGAAAGCCCTGCAGTGGTTCATTAGCTACATGAGTGATAGGACTCAATCAGTTGTAATTCAAGGGGTAGAATCAGACCTGTGTAACTTACTATTTGGTGTGCCACAAGGCTCTGTATTAGGTCCGATTCTGTTTATAATCTACACCAGCCCCTTAGGACAGATTGTACGTTCTCTTGGTATTCAATATCATTTTTATGCAGACGACACACAGCTATACATTTCATTTGACATTGATGATGCTACAGAAGCTGTTACAAAAATGGAAAGTGCAATTAACTCAATTAGGACTTGGATGGCTAACAACTTTCTTTGTTTAAATGATGATAAAACTGAAGTTCTTCTTATAGGTTCGAAGGCAGTTCAAGAAAAGCTTAACATCCCTCATATATTAATTGGCAATGAAAAAATTACACCATCGAAAGAGGCAAAAAATATTGGTTTCATATTTGATAACATAATGAACTGTCATTCCCAAATTAGTGCAATGACCAAGTCCGCCTGGCTTCAGTTAAGGTCAATTGGCAAAATACGCCGTTATCTTAACCAACATGCTGCTGAACTACTAGTACATGCTTTCATTACTTCGAAACTCGACATAAACAATAGTCTGCTCTATGGACTTCCAGATTCTCTGATTCAGAGACTACAAATCATCCAAAATACAGCTGCCAGGCTTATTATGCGAGTACCTAAAGGCTCTCATATAACTCCATACCTCATTACTCTACATTGGCTACCTATACGACAACGTATTTGTTACAAAATATTGTTGATGGTTTTCAAGTCCTTACATGGTTTTGCTCCCAGCTATATTACTGACATGCTACAACACAAGCCAAAATCAGGTCGTTCCTTACGATCAGATAGTCAAAACTTATTGCTAGTCCCTAGAGCCCGCACTGTGACTTATGGTGATCGTAATTTCAAAAACGTTGCTCCGATGATGTGGAATAGATTACCAGATGACATTCGGTTGTGTGAGGATATTGACATTTTTAAAAGATTAATGAAGACACACCTATTCAAAATTTAAAATATTTTCATTATTATTATTAATCCATTGTTAATATTCAACATTGATATTTGTCTCTCCATTGTTGAAAACTATTCTGTTGGGGAGGCTACTGAAGGATAATAATATGCAAAAGCGTTTATTTACTACAAGATCATGAAGAATCGATTGAGATGGACCGTATAACAAATAGCCAAACTGACTTGTCGAGGTGTTAGACAAATAACAAATAACCCGACTGACTTGTCGAGGTGTGAGCCGTGGTCCACCCAGTCGTACGTCTGCAGCATGTTGTGGAGCAGGCGTGTGACGTAGGCGGTGTAGTGGGCGTGTCCGTCGCCGCCCTCCAGCAGCCCGCCCACGTAGTGCAGGTTCTCCAGCCCCACCGTCCAGGGCACGTAGTCCGTCTCCGCCGACAGGTACCGAGACAGCTCCAGCGCCGTCACCACGTCCAGAGACCCAGACCTGGAGCAAGGGAATAAATGTAAATGTAAATGTCTGGTTTATGGTCTTCTTCCCCGAAGGATCAGAAGACTCTACATCTACACCCAGTTATTGGCATCCTTGTCACACTATATCTTTCTCAACTCCCCGGGGAGCATACAGCACATCTTTTGGCTATCGTAGCACAGACATGCTAATCACTCACATTTGCATTCACTCGCCTGACCTGTACCTATTTAACAGTCATTGATCATAATATGGTAAATGTTGGTTGTTATATTACACACAGACCTCGATTAAGAAATGGTAAAATCGTGTTATATGTAGAAAAAAACAGCTTAATCAGATGTGGTCTGACTGATCTACATTCACGGCAGGTCCATGGCAGCATCTTTGCCACACTATATATCTTTCCCAACTCCACTGAGAGCATATCGCATATCCCAACTGAAGCCAGATGTGGTTATCCATTAACATCATTAGCACTCACTTGCCTGACCGGCGGAGCAGTGTGCAACCTGATAGAGATGAGTTTGTTCAACACCCACCACCAGAGCCGACCAGGAATCAAATTCACAACCTCTGGTCATTAGTCCAACTGCCGATCCACTCGGCCACAGAAGCACAGTGTTCCTCCGTTGACTGCTTGTTAAAGAGCCTTAATGGTCATAATACAGCACAAACTCCAATTGAGACCACCTCTATAAGGAGACCACCTCTATATTAAGACCACTTTTCACGGCCAAAAACCTTCATAAAGTTACCAAAATGAACCTCTGTATAGAGACCATCCCTCTATTGAGACCACATAACAGGTGGTCTTAATAATGAGGTTCTACTGTAACATTCCCTGACCTGGTGAGAGCGAAGGCGTCGTCGAGCAGGTTAGCGCGGTCTGCGGCTGACAGCACGGCGCGGTCCGCCACCAGCGCCGCCGTCAGCGCCGCCCAGTTGTCAGCCGCGTACTGCACCCGGTAGAACCCGCCGAAACCCACGTTCATCTTCACCCACTCCACCTCAGCGCTGTCCGTGTCTCTGGGCGTCTTCAGGCTGAAGCTCACCGAGTCCTGCTTCATCCACGTCAGAGGCAGCGGCGTCTACAGTTGTTGAGTTATTGGAACTTTTAGTTGTGTATAAGAATATTTGAATATAGTGAAGTAATTATGATTTAATCATACACATTGGGAGGAAGTTGGTATGTGATCAACTTTTTTTCGCCCTGTGCCATCTACGTTATTTTATATATTAAGTTGTTTTTAAATGAATATTGTAAATTGCCTGAATTTTATACCATTAAGGTTCTTAGCACATATGGCAAATAAATATATACTACCGGTAAAATGGTCGGTAGAGGGAAAAGACATTCTGGTTTCTGGGTGAGGCCTTTACTGTTGAAAGCTTTATTCTTAAGGAAATTTAAATACTCCATTAAGAAGGCCAATTTATTGGCTTTGATTCGATTACATATAAAGGCTAATATATGTGGGCTTTACACTCTTGAAAAACTCTTGAAGGTTACAACTAAGAAAAGAAGGTTATCAAAGCTTCAAAGCTATATTTACCAACAATGATTCTTTTAATAACCAATTACCTGCATCTATTCTACCTAAATTTAAGGCACAAAAAATCATCATAAAGATTCTTTAAATTACTATGTATTCGATAAATCTGAGGTGCATGTTTTAGGGATTTTTAATTTGTTTAGGGATTTTTAATATGTCACTTGAACAAGTAAAAGTGGCTCAAAAACAGCCATGTCGCATTATCACTTTTAACGCATATTCTCAAGAAAATGCTCACTTCTTTTCGGTGACAACAAACGTACGTATGCCATATTTACGTAAACAAGAAAACATCTGGGATGTTCAGCGTACTTCTTAACAATGGAAAAGCAGCGTTTGGTGTATACAAATTCACATGTGCATTGTGATTGTTTGGCAAAGTATTTGATCTAGCTGTAGTAAAGTCAGCAATGTTAAAAGCCCCAGGAAAACTTTCATTTGTAGCCTCTGCTCTAAAAATTGTCCGCTATGTTATACAATTATAAATATAAAATTAGTTTTGATTTATAACCAACAAAACATAGCAGCTTTAAGTACAGAAATATCAAGTCTAAAACGACCACGCTCCCGTCGCTCCTGTGCACTTGTATGGGCATGTGGCAATGTTTTCAGTTCGCTGACGTATTGTCAAGTGACACGTAATGCGAGGATTTACTTGTTACTCTTGTTTTCGGTACTACCTGGGGGTCCTGAGACGTGACCGTGGTGAGTGGGATGTGCCACTTGTAGCCGAACGGAGACTCAAACTCCTCCTTCTGGCTGCCACGCGGGTTCAACAGGAAACTACAGCAACATTCGTACATGCACCGTATTTGTACAAAACATTCTTTTTCACACTATGCAGTGAATATAATCAACAACAGCAGAGCAAAGAAAGCTTAAACTAAATAACGTAACATTTTCTCATGCATTACTTATTAATAATGTAAGTAAATTATGGAGTAAACAACAGAAATCCTCTACAATGGTAGGATTTGTGACTTCAAATTGGCTTCCGATATTGAGGTAATTCACTTTATACAAAAATTTAGCAATGAGTTGACATTTGAAAATATTTGAAACAATGCTGATTACATGAATTTACTGTTGATGACTTGCTTTAAAAACTAATGACAATACATGCTACTCATCAACAATCCTTACCGTTGTTGCGTAGCGGTGACTTTGTTGCCGGAGCGAGAGACAGTGACGAGGGGGTAGCCCATCTGCAGCGTCCACGTGTCCATGACACTGCCCACGTCCACACCCACACCTCATAGGATTGATTTTAATCATCATAGAGACAAGTATTTTACATTCACAAATACATGGAATAGCTATAGTAAAATACCCAGCCCTAGTAGACTTACTTGTCACCGTAATATTAATACGTAAATATGACACCAAACAAATTATATGAAAACAATGAAATATATGAGTGAAATAAATATTATATAAAGATTACACATGAGATATAATAGAGTACAAATAAATAATTATCTATTGACAAAGAATTGAAAACAATAATGGGAAAAAATAAAATAAAAGAACTTATATGGCAGATTGATTATGATTAGTATTTATCATTAGCATATAAATCAACTATGACATATATAAGCACAGAACAATACTGTTTCCTATGCCTGGCCTGCTGAATAAAACATGAAGCCTTTTACTGCATGTTTACTAAATGACAAAAACACCACATTGTAGGGTTTTATATGCCAACGAGTGCTTTGTCATTGCTGCAGTGAAATAAGCAATACCTTCATTGGTTAATTAAGTATGATTCATTTTGAGAAGTTGCTCACAATTAAAAATCACAATCAAAAAAGTTTCAACCAAAAATCTCACCCATTATAATGTGATGGTGCATATTGCATGTTGTTAACAGATTACATCACATCAAAAACCAACGGTCACAAAACAGTATCGTGACAGATAGAGAGAGGACATTCCTAGTGAAAAAGTTAGATCCACAATCCTTGTCTTTCACTTTCTCCGACACAGTGTCCACCAATTCTCACCTTTCTCTTTGGCTTTCTCCGACATGGCGTCCCACAGGTCCTTGGTTTCTGCGTTACTGTAGGCAAAGTTTTGTAAGTAGAGCTTGAGTCCTTCCTCCAGGACCTCCCGTGACAGAAACCCCTCCATCATGCGTATGATAGACGAACCCTGCAAAATCACAAACCTTTGTATTTAAACCACTTGTTCTACAGTTTGAAGAGGATATGCTTTGAATGAAAATATCAAATACGGTGCCAAGTAAAAGTATTACATTATTGATCACACAAAAGTGCTTCTTAACCCCAGTGGCTTGACTATCATCTACAGAAAAAACTTGCATAAAGTACATGAATACTATGATGATAAAGGCTATTCAGTGTTGTAATGGTGAAAAGCAGGGAGAGGATGAGTGGCCACTAGAAACACACCTTCTCAGAGATCTGCGCTACATATACATTTATCTTGTAGATCTGTGGCGAGAAAAGGATTGGGCATGGCAACATGCAACTTGCACTGTTTCCTGTCTTGAAATTCTCAAAGGGGTGACTTGGGTCATATAGCAAAAATGTGATCGGTGATCTGCCGTATGTGTAGAGTGTGAATTGTGATCTGCCTATATTTAAGTGTGTGAAATTACAATTCCTGGTGATTGGTGGAAGATAATGACATGTATTTGTGACAATGAACACAGCTTCTCTTTCAATAAGAAAGCTGATCAATTATCGATTCAGACAGATCTGCTGCTACACTATGAGCCCACCTTTTCGTAGGAGATCTGGTCGAAGATCTCGTTGATCTGGGCAGGGTCGGTGACGGGGACGGACACGGGGTGCGAGCTGCGCAGGCTGTCCGAGTGCAGCGCCGCCACCAGCGTGTCGGACACAAACTGGTCCAGCATGCGCCACGACCGCCGCAGGTAGTCAGTGCCTGCAAAATACAGTAAAACCTCTGATTAAGACCACCTCTAAAATGAGACCACCTCTATAATGAGACGACCTCTAAAAATAAGACCACTTTTCTCGGTCCCAAATCTTCAAAATGATTACAGTCGGAACCTCCATATAAAGACCACCTCTGCATTGGGACCACTTTCGGTCCCAAGAGTGGTCTTAATAGAGAGGTTCTACTGTAGAACCTAATTTCTACCTCGAACTGGTCAAAACATGTGCGCTGCACACTTGCTGCTGACGTTTCACAACCTGTCAGGTTTCGTGGAACGTTCTACTGCTGACCACCAAATGGTCTTGTGGCTGGAATGTGTCAGTGCCTGAAGCAGGAAGCACATTTTTAAAGTTCATTTTTTATATGTATTTTTTGGTATTGTCATTCGTCACTGGCAGATCCAGGTCTTTGGAAAAGAGGGGGGCCAACTTAAAGCCTTGTGTAAACCGCTAAAACTTCATCAGACTGTATCAGACGAAACGGTCTTATAACAATTTGATAAAAAATGTAAAGAAGTTTTGTCTTTCACGGTGACTGTCTACACCGCAAAAACTCAACGACGATTAGTTGTGCTGAATTCTACTCTATGATTGGTTGATGATCATTGGTTAGATTATGCCCCAACAATCCGTCTCGTCTCTAAAACTGTCTACACCAGCACAACTATATCAAACTACTTCAAACTTCATAAGACCAAGACTTGACATTCCAAATATTCACGACGGCTTGAGATGAGACTGATTTTCATGGAATCTATTCTTGGTTTTAAGCGCGTCCATACGGCAAAGATGTTGCCCCACAAAATGTCTTGTCGCATACAGTTTAATGTAGGTTTAGCTGTGTAGACTAGGCTTAAGGATTTCATTGGTTATGTACACATGATTGATGGCAGGCTAAACCCCCATGAAAATGAAATATTTTGGTGGAAAAAGGGGTGTGTGATTGGGTGGGGAGGGTGGGCGGCATGCACCCCCTACAACATCCCCACCCCCACCCCGGAATCTGCATATTGCCTATGGTTGTAAACACTGTATAAGAATAGAAGAGCCTGTCCATGTGATATACATAGTGTGCATGAAAGAGGACTTAACACTTACTACATTGGTTTTGATTTTTATTGTTATGATATTTAAATTCTAACATATGTGGTTTCACTGTATTACTCTACTGTAATAAACATATTTAACAAGCCAGGCCATTCAGGCCATATGCTAAGGCCCTACCAATAATATGTGAGCAAAAATGTAAAAATTCAAAAATTCAAAAATTCAACCATGTCCTTACAAATATTAAAAAAAAAACCCACATCAATTATTCAATCATTGATGATCCACCAATTAAGCGTGAACACAGGTATGCAAGGTTAGATAATTACACCCACTCTCTGTATTTCTGGTATCGTATGATGCACCACAGTGAAACCTGGCCATGGGGACACTTTACTAATAGGAGCATCTCACACATTTAAACCATTTATCTCCTGAGATCACTTAGATATAATAAGATCATTTCACTGTACTAAACTTTCATTTTTTAAGTGACCCCATGAACCCTCCATGAAGACACCACCTCTCTGTTGAAGCCGGCCCATTAATGGTCTTGATACAGATTCCACTATGCAGTGTGAGAGAGATTCCCGTGAACCGACCACAGGCGTTATTAACACCATATAATTTCAGGCTTCCACGATTGTGAATCATTAATACCTGCATGTGCGCACATCCTTTGTTACTAAAATTCATGTATCCAATGATCCGCCTATTGCATCCGTAACATAATGGTTTTGAATAATTAAAACACAATATTTCGCCTTGTCAAACCATGCAATGTTGCATAATATAATTCGCTCAGACGGGAATATAACATCGAATGAGTTGTGTTCCAAAAATATTAATTTGTTTCGATTGGATGGAATAACTGGAATGTACTATAAGATGTCAATAATATTTGTAATGTTGAAAGCTTTGATATTTATAGCATAACTACTTGTTCACATGCTTGTATGGTAAGCCATATTGTATGCTATGTGTGGTTCCCGCACAGAAAGTAATATTTTGCATTAAAATGATGCACATGAACGGAATGTTCTGTGCAGTTGGGTTTATCAAGATATGACCTACTACACACAGACTTAATCAGTATGCAAGTGTTGAATTGACAATGCAGATCTATGGAACAATTTATGGATATGAATTTGTGAAATTAAAATAAGTGATAAGATATTACTTAACAGACCATAATATCTAATTAACATTTTATTCTTAGTTCACACAGATAAAAACATTTTTTCTTGATTCAATTGATTAAATAACTAATTTAATCACATTTAATATCACATTTAAAAATCAACAATATTGAAATGGCCAAACACGATGATATGCAAATACTGTCAAGTGAGAAATCATTCTGCCAAAGTGATGCTGTGAAATCACAAAAAGTATTACAGAGTGGTGAGAAACCATACGTATGTAGTGAATGTGGCAAGTGTTTTAGTGACAATGGACAATTGACCACACACATGAGAATCCACACTAGAGAGAAAAAATATCAGTGTACGTTGTGTGAAAAATCATTCAGACAAGAGGCAAATTTGACAAGACACATAAGAACTCATACTGGTGAGAAACCCTATGTGTGTAATGAATGTGGCAAGTGTTTTAGTGACAGTAGCAACTTGATTAGCCACAAGAGAATCCACACTAGGGAGAAGAATTATGAGTGTACAGTGTGTGAGAAATCATTTAGTCACAGTGCACCTCTGAAATACCACATGAAAACTCACACTGGTGACAATCCATATAAGTGTAGTCAATGTGGGAAGTGTTTTACTGCGAGTAGCAACTTGACCAAGCATATGAGAATCCACAGTGGGGAGAAACCTTATGAGTGTAGTCGATGCGGCAAGTGTTTTAGTCACAGTAGCAACTTGACCAGCCACATGAGAATCCACACTGGGGAGAAACCTTATGAGTGTAGACAATGTGGCAAGTGTTTTAGTGTCAGTGGGAACTTGACCATCCACATGAGAATCCACACTGGGGAGAAACTGTATCAGTGTACATTGTGTCAAAAATCCTTCATCCAAAAGAAAGATATGATGAATCATATGAGAACTCACACTGGTGAGAGACCTTATGAGTGTAATCAATGTGGCAAGTGCTTTAGTGCCAATAGCAACTTGACCAGCCATATGAGAATCCACACTGGGGAGAAACCTTATGAGTGTAGTCAATGTGGCAAGTGTTTTAATCAAAGTAGTCACTTGACCAACCACATGAGAATCCACACTGGGGAGAAACTGAATCAATGTGCAGTGTGTAAGAAATTATTCAGTGAAAAGAAAGCTATGACTACCCATATGAGAATCCACACTGGGGAGAAGCCTTATGAGTGTAGTCAATGTGGCAAGTGCTTCACTAAAAAAGACAACTTGACCAAACATGTGAGAATCCACACTGGGGAGAAACCTTATGAGTGTAGTGAATGTGGCAAGTGTTTTAGTGTCAGTGGAAACTTGACCAGACACATGAGAATCCACACTGGGGAGAAACTGTATCAGTGTATATTGTGTGAAAAATACTTCAGCGAAAAGCTACATATGATGAATCATATGAGAACTCACACTGGTGAGAGACCTTATGAGTGTAATCAATGTGGCAAGTGCTTTATTAAAAAAGACAATTTGACCAGCCACATGAGAATCCACACTGGAGAGAAACCTTATGAGTGTAGTCAATGTGGCAAGTGTTTTACTAAAAAAGAAAACTTGACCAGACACACGAGAATCCACACCGAGGAGAAACTTTAACAGTGCACAGTGTGTGATAAATCATTCAGACAAAAGACAGATATGAAAACCTGCATGAGAACTCACACTGGTGAGATCCCTTATAGTTCTGAACAGTGTGATAAACATTCGAAGTTGTAATCTGAAATGCACAAACGAACACACACTGGTGCAGGGATAATTCTGAGCTGTGCCATTGCGCCAATGGCACATTGTTTTTCTGACTGGCACAATCACTTAAAGCTTACTGTGCCATTTGGCACAGTAGATTGTGTTACACGGGCATGTCTTGTACATGTGCAGCTCATGACTGGATGTACGTTTGGCTTTTAAAGTTAAACACACATATTACGTTTTGTTTTTCAAATTTCTCAATATCTTCAATATCTTCAATCTCATATCTTCAATATGTTTGATTTGACAACTTTGTGATATTACTCCCTGGGTCAATACCCCAAATCAATTACCAGTACATGTGTAAATAGTAATTTTCTAAGGCACTCACACACAAGTCGTTTGAGGTTTGGCTCACCAGTTTGCAAATGGCACACTTTTTCTTGAGCAAGTATGTTAAGATGGCACACACTGTATTTCACCCAAAATTGTCCCTGCTGGTGAGAAGCCATTTCACTGCCACATTTGTCACAAATCATTTGCGCAAATAGGCAGCTTGAAAAAACATCATATGACTGGGCATGCCAAGAAGTGAGCTGTTATTACTTAATGTCATCTTTCTTAATGACATATTCCTTTCCACACAAGAAGAAATAACTTCTGATAGCTTCTGATGGTTTTGACCATTTTCTACTGTCATCCTCAAAAGCTGTCACATCACATGTCAGATATCAGTCTGACTTCTTAACACATGGTAAATTATAAAACAATTTCTAGGCTGGAGGGCCATCTGATGACAATGTAGGCCTTATATATTGAGGAACTAAAACCAATGATAAATGCGAAGGAGGATTACAGAAGCAGGAGATTGACCATCAAGTTTTAGATCTTAGTTCTTATAATCCTACATGTATAGTATACTCGAGATAGTATAATAGCTTCTAATTTGGTTGTCATTGAAAGCCAGCAATGCTTTTTATAATCTGTTAACTTGTACCTGTTTGAAAATGACTGGAATGGTTGAAAATATTCACAAATTTGATAAATGACTTTTCTAGAAAGCTGTTTCTTATATCTTATATGCTTGTAATGCACAAGGCCATAGGATTCCAAATTCCATTGGTGGGCCACAGTAGACATGGTCTGGGGTCGCTTAGGGCCCCAGAAGCCCATGAGGTTTTGTTACCCTGTGGTGAAGTTTAGAGGGGAAAAAAACTTCTCCAAATATTTTTGGATGGCCATGGCCCCCTGCACCCCCCTGATCTGTAGTTTCTGTGTCTTTGGTTTGTTTGTTGGATAATAAATGGTTCTAATAAAAGTTGTGAAAAAAAACATATTCTATTTATTGACGTGGTGGCAGCAGTTGGATACAACTTGAGATTGGCAGGATGAAAAACAGGAACAAGAACCCAGTGGGTGAAAAAGGAGTTCAGGAACTGGAAAATTAGCTGAAGAGAGTACACCCCGATGGAAGTGCTGTCTCTGAGAGTTCCTTAGCACAAGTCACTGCTACACTAAATTTACGCATGCGCAATAGGAGCCTCAGTGAAATGGAGATAGTGTTTCAACATGACAACATAACGGGAGAGCAATTACACTTTTTGAATGACCAGTTGTCAAAACAACAACAAGTATTTCGTCAGAATGCACATGGACCTAGTGCCCTATCTCAGGCTAGGAATGGACTTCCTTCACAAATATCCCCTGCTGAAGTTGGAGATATTGTATTTATAAAAAACGATGGTGATAAGCATCATAGCTGTGAGCGGTATTTAGTTGTGAATAAGGACAAGCAGTTCGTATTTGAAATACAGTGAAGTTCTCCCCATGCCATCATTTTCCATGATTAGCCACAGTGAGATAGACTATACTTCAGAGTCTGACTCTGATTATAGTGATATAGCAGTCCCACAACAAGTGGAGTATGTACCCAGATCACCTACACCATCAGAACCATTACTTCATTCTTATAGTGTTAGTTCAGACGATAATCAATCTACACCACATGGCACTAACACCATTAGGCGTTCCACACGACAGCGTAGGATTCCTGCATATTTAGACGATTATGTCCTTGATTCTAGAACCACGAGTTCTGACTTGAGTGATTCTGATTAGAAATATTTTTATTTCATTTTATTTTTCATAAAAGCTGTGCTAATATGTACTGTACAGATATGGTTTGTTCTTGATTTTTCTGAATTTGTTCTGACAGAGGGAAGGAAAAGATGTTGCACTATATTGACTTTTTCTTGTATCAATTCCATACTACATGTTGTTTTGTGTAATATACGTGTTTCTTGTATAATGTATCAGGTTTTGTTTTTAAAAATTTTCTTCACTATAATGCTGCATTACTTAATTATTTAGATTTCTACAAATGAGTATTGTCATCACATGTAACCAAGGATTATATTGTCATTACGTGTAGCCAAGAATTGTATTTTCTTCTTTCTAAATATCAGCTATTTGTTGTAATATGTAATTTTGAATTGCTATGTTACTGTTGCATCAAGTGTTCGCATTAGCTTTTACAGTCAGTAATATCCAGTTTTGTAATCGAAAGTCATCAAGACGAAAAAGGAGTTGCGTCATGTCCTTTATTGATATTTGTACTAGCTAGTGGTTCGAGACCTAATCTAGTATCTATGTGGCTATTGGTTACTTACTTGTATATTGATCTGTAGTTTCTGTGTCTTTGGTTTGTTTGTTGGATAACAAATGGTTCTAATAAAAGTTGTGGAAAAAAACATATTCTACTTATTGACGCACTTTGAGTATGGCCAGTTGTGTGTTCAGTTACAATGTAATTATTCTCATGTGCAATGCGCATAAGAAAAAGGCAGCAATCCCTTATATTACATACACCGGTTCGCTAATGGAAATATTAGCATAATGTTAGGGTGCGATCGTAGTACCCGTTTTGGCCGCTAGGTGATTAGTCTCGATCAACCGGAACCTTGTGATGCTGAAGACGAGGAAACTGATTTAGTCTCCATCAATGTTTGTCTAAAAAATTCCCAGAAAGCATTGTAAAACACGTGAAAAGTCACGTGATTTGGTTTGTTTGTCTAAAAATAACCCAGAGTTCATAGATAAGAAAAATCATGTATAGCCTAAACAATACACATATCAAACATTATTGCTTTCAAATAATAGTACTTATTTCCCGGAATAATAAAAAAAAAAACGTCTTCTACATGTAACATTCTTAATCATTGATCAATTGCTGTGCATTTGTTTGTTTATGTTGATTTTTGTTTACCTGTGCGTGTGTTTTTGGGTGGAGACCCTAATTTGTCAGTGTCATCTAGTCTTTGACGTTAAATTAATTGCTTAGAAGTCTGGTGACACACTGCTTTTCTTAATACGCACGTTAGGTGGTTGTCAATGTAGACTGTGTGACATTTTCATTAAAAAATCAATGGTCCGAATTTTCTTATTCATACTTGTACACCTCAGAGTCAGTTTTTCAGCACTGCTGACAAAAACAGCATCCAAAATATTTTAAGTGTTATTTTGGGTTAAATCATATAATCCAGTACTTTCTTCATAACAACATCTATCACAATTTAGAAATATATAACTCAATATTTCAGCAACACATCTGTTTGCCTTTCTCAACACACTTGCAATACTGGAGTCATAGTGTTTGCATTATGACTCCACACTCTTGAGAAAGGCAAACAGATGTGTTGCCGAAATATTGAATGATATATTTGTAAATTGTGATAGCTGTTGCTATGAAGAAAGTACTGTATTATAGGTTAATATACAGTTATTTATAAAAGACCACAATGATTGATAGCAACATTTTACTTAAAATCGAAATTGTTGCTGAAATAAATCAAGTTATATGAGTTATACAGAATCACAACACACATATCTATCTATTTATCTCAAAGACAATGAAGTTTCAATCTGATGTGCGAGCTTGTGAGTTATTAGATGTTAGTTTTTAAAACTGTAGAAGTTGATTACCTTATACACTTTACATCTTATCATATGCATTATGCACTGTGTCCTCAAAAATGAACATGACAATATAAATAAAATCATTTTTTGAAACGGTTGTCCCACAGAGCAACCACTCCAATTGTAAATTTTGGTTGCCTTGATTTTGAAATGAGTTGCCCAGGGCAATGGGACAGCCCTTAACATACAAACCTGTTCATATCAGTGAATTTTGATAATGATTAAATCGGTTTTAGACACTAGTCCATTACAAAAATCACTCATCAAGCTTCTAAACTCGCAAGCTGACTGGACTGGCAGACAAGCACTAAACGCATATACCAATCCTTACGCCTTTCTCCTGCTCATCACGAAGCCAAAAACGCGCTAAAAAACTCACCGATGTACTCGACGAAGCTGGCAAAGCCCTCGTTGAGCCACAGGTCGTTCCACCAGGCCATGGTCACGTAGTTGCCGAACCACTGGTGGGCGAGCTCGTGAGCCACCACGACGGCCACCCACTGCTGGTTGGAGGCGGAGGACGCGGCCGGGTCGTACAGCAGCGCCACCATGCGGTACGTGATCAGGCCCCAGTTCTCCATCGCGCCTGATAGCAGCCGGGTATTATCAAAGTCAAATTAGATAAACATCATACTGTAAAAATGGGGTGTTTATATTAAGGGTCAAGAAATCTCGCATCGTTAACTTTTTTTGCTTTTTTTTTAGATTTTTTTTTAACCTTTTTTTTCCACACCCTACATATTTAAAGGCTTTTTCTCTACCTCTCACTTGCTTCAAACCCAACATCCCTCTTTTTGGGGGCCTTTTCTCCCACATATTTCTTTTTTTTAAATCTTATTTCCCACATCCAACTTCCTTATAAACCGGCCCTTAAAAAGTAGAGGTTCAAAAGTTTTGAAACAATTTTCCTTTGAATATCAATTGCAAGATAGAGAAGTACAAATGCAATTGCACTGTTACAGTGAATATCCTCAACAAAGAAAGAGTAAACAAAGGAAACTCTGAATAAAGGAAACTTTTCTCATGCATTAGCTAAAATATAATAATGTACCGGTAAGTAAATAATGTAGTAATCAAAGGAAACTCTCTACAAAGGATGGATTTGTGACTGCAAATAGGGTTCCGTTGCTGACGATTTTCACTGTATTTACCTGCAGCAAAGTCAGGAATAGCTATGAGGTCCTGCTTCTTGAGAGGATATGGAATGCCAAAGAAGTGCTCATAGTACTCGAGAATTGAAGTTGCAGCTTCCAACGCAAACCTGAAGAAAATACAAAAACATTTAACTGAATGTCATATGAAATAACCCATTCCTATAATTTCCGCTTTCAAGTGTTAAAAATCGGGGAAAAAAAATCATTGAATATAAAAAGTTTGATTAATAAACATGGAAACCTTGAATTTCTTACTTGGCCTGATCAATCTGATCCGGAGGAGTATAAACAGAAACTTTCACCCCATCAGATGTTGTATTGGAGATACTTTTATAGTCACACACAACAAAAGCCACCAAATATGTGCTCATTTTTACACTGGTTGCGAAGTGATCAATTTTCAAGTTGCTGTTCTTGGGATGGTCTTCAGTTTTTACTAACTCTGTATTGAAGAGAGAAATGTAGCTATTTTCCCTGGCCATCTTCATAGAAAAACTTGCTTTGAAATGGGGTTCGTCAAAGCAGGGAAATGCAGCTCGTGCGTCAGTCGGTTCCATGTGTGTAGTCGCAAGCCATCGTGTTTCATTTTTTTTGTTCACATATGAGCTTTTGTAAAATCCTACGAGAAGATCAGAAAGTACACCATTGAATTCCAGTGTCAATATGTAGCGTTTGGACTTTTCAAGATTTTTCTGTAGCTGTATGTACTTTTGCTCAAATTCAACATAGTATAAGATCTTCTTGATTTGGTACTTATTTTTGCCATTTTTATCTTTGAGACTAAGGTTGGAAATGTTCATGTGCTTCAAATGCAATACAATGAAATCAACACTGTCAACAGCTTCAATTTCTATATCCACTTTGCCAGAAAATGTGAATGTTGTAAGATTAGGATGCATATATAAATCATAAGTTACAGGCTGGACATGTGTTGGTAATCGTATGTCTTTCCATGGAAATGGTTCTCCATTTGTAGCAAGTCCATCATTCTTATTAGTTTTTTCTACAACTGTTGAAGTTTGAACTTCACAATTATCAGAATTGCTTCCTTGTCGTGCAAATGCTGCTATTGATGCGATAAGAACTATGAACAAAGTAGCTCCAATGAGGATAAGTATGGCACGATTTCTACTACAAATAAGTTGACGGCATTTTTCTGTTGGGCCCCTTGGTTCATACACAGACCTTTTACCTGCCGTATTTTGACCCGGCAGGAAGGACACATCTTCAATATCATTGTCCGACATCACAACCATGGGAAGAAGAGTAGAATTCTGAAACATAATTTTTTTTGTGACATCAACTTAAAGTTGTTAGAATATACCGGCGGTAGGTAATTCTTATGTCTATTGTAAACGAACTTTAGGACTTCAATATCCATAACTGTCGACAATCTAATACTGAAAAATCATACACCGGCATTTTAAACTGCTTATAGATGCTCAATTGTGCTGGGACTTTGTGTTCCAATAGAGTAGTATGAGTACCCTTCTTCTAGTTTAGAGCTCAGTTTAGACTAAATTTTAGTCTAAATCATAAATATTGTCTATTCATTTTACTTTAAAGAATAAACTACAAATTGAAGCTAATCATTACATACCATGAATCAATGCCGATAATTGCCCCTTTCCATTGCTAAATATATACTTATAAGAGAGCAACGGTCATGCTGATATCATGGATTTTCTTATAATTTATCTGCAATCATGTCAAATCCAGGCCACTGTCTAACATTTCCGGTTTCCCCCGACGTAAGTGGATCTATTTTTAGAACGTAAACACAGGTTGGAGATTCCCAGCTAGCCAAGAATGCTGACTTCACATAAATAAACGCGATATTTAACATACATAGGAGAATTTACTTAGCATCTAAGAGATAGATACATTCTTCTGTGTAATAAGCTTTAACATACTTGAAAATGGTAAGTTTAAAGTTATCCTAACTTTCATAATATTAGTTTCTATATTTGTATTATATGGAGACGGCTATATTACCGGGGTAGTATTCAGTACTACAGTAGACTTCCATTTAGTGGACAAATCTACTACTAAAAATTACTAGAACCTTCGGGAGAAATGCATATCAAATGATTGTTGTTCACTAGCATACATAATTTCTACATTTATAAGAATAAACAGTGATAATGTTCATATTAGGAAAAAGACTGAATATGACTACTTGAAATGGAGCAGTAGAGATCTACCTCTGTATCAGTGGATGTACTATGTATCAGTGCTCTATAAGTAGACATACTGTAGATCTATGTTACTAATAGTATGTGTCCTGCTATGACCATTGACATTGTCTGTGGCAAGTCTTTACATGAAGAGGACTTGCTAGTTAAATGCTATTCATGCCTGTGATAGACAGCTAGATCTCTTTCACTATTTTAATTTATGAGCTCATTCAAATACTACTCAATCGAGCTTGCATCAATCTATCACTGTCAGGCAATAGATTCCGCGACAAGCACAGGACCAGTAGATCATGTAGATCTGCTTGTCAGAATGACTGCTAGTGCATCTATAATACGAATATTATATACCCAAAGAACCACTGCAACCAACTATACGTTCATAAGCTGGCTGCAGATGTTGGAGCAGCAATCGCTAAAACCGGCCATACACACTTAACCATGAATTTTATGTATGACGTGAAATTTAGTGACTTTTACAACGGGGAGTTCACGTCATACATAAAATTCACAGATTGTGTGTATGGCTGAACAGTGCGATTGATGTTGTAGGTTGCATAAAACTGTTGATGCTAATTTAACATAAACTTAATACAGTAAAATCTCCAATTAAGACCACCTCTATAATGAGACCACCTCTAAATATAAGACCACTTTTCTCTGTCCCAAATCTTCAAAATGAATACAATGGGAACCTCCATATAAAGACCAACTCTTCATGATCTTAATAGAGGTTCTACTGTACATTTATAAAGTATTTTCTTATAAATCTTAACACATTACTCTATTTTTTGTATGCTATTTCAGATGGTACATTTTCTTGTCTGCAAGCAAAATTGAAAAGGAAGTGAAACAAAAAGTGAAAGTGAGTTGGAAAGTGTGCATTTACCTGTCATTTGGAATGTCCTACAGTGAGAGAGCTCTGCGTAAAAGAACGGCAGCTGTATACTTGATAAGTTCAAGTAGTGACTCTGATGTTGAAGAAATCAATTACAAACCGCCTCCTAAGAAGGCCAAACATGCATCCAATCTAGGACCTAAACGAATGCTACGCAAGTCAAAGGATAAGTGCAAAGAGACAACGGCATCTGGCGAAACAAGTACAATGTTGTCTGCCACTGTGAATCATGCGTCGTCTTCAGTACACACAACCAGTCAACAGCCAGATGATGACGAACATTGTGTGATCTGTATGTCCAGTATTGAGAACAAGAAAACACTGCATTTATGTCAACACAGTTTTTGCACAGAATGTATTGACCAGTGGTTTCAGGTAGGTGAAATAATTTTTGTTATTTTTGTCTTATTCTGTATTTGGAGACTAAATTTGGAATCTAAGATAAACTTTGAAGAATAATCTAAATTATTCAAAGATTTTTCCAACATTTCAACACATAAGTGTTCTCTTCAGTGAAATGCAATTTTTGCTTTCGATTAATCAAGAAATAGCCTAAAAACAATGACTAATACAGACTAACAGAATAATATGAAAATATCCAACAATGAGACCATCTGTGATATCCAAAATCAAACAAATTGCAAAGGAAATAATTTTTATCTTGCATTTATACTGGCAGATCCAGGTTTTGGGAAAAGAGGGGCGGGGTAGGGACACAACCGGTGAATATCATGGGTTTTGTATGCGCGAAAGGTTGCAGACATGCCATGCCAGATATGTTTCATGCCCTCCCTGCCCTGGATCTGCCAGTGGATTAACATTGAAAGCTACCTTTTATTTTAATTGCTTTTAATATTTTGTAATATATGACTTTTACAAGTGATGGTATTCAAAGAAAAACTGAGTTTTGCTTTCTAGAGTTCATTTGTGTTAATGTGCTGACAGCAAGTTCATGGAGAAACATTTTCTATCATAACTAAAAAATGGTAGATGTGGTCGTCAGAGTCTTGACATGCGTCAGAGTCTTGTCACATATACATTTTAGTGACGTGACGAGACTGACGTATGTCGAGACTCTGGCGACCGCATCTACTGATTATCAAAATAAAAATTATAGGAATGATACGCTATTTCTTTGCCGCATCTATAACATAATTTTGATTATTCTGCTTGGTTTACAATATAGTGAACACTTGCATGAAATTTTTCTGTCCCTGAGACACAGTCAGACTAAGTGAACATTTCTATATTGAGGATCAGGTCCCATGATTAGAACAGCAAGTTCGTTTGATTCTTAATTTGCATACACATTAATGTATCACTTGAGTGACTAGCCATTTGTATGCAAATTAAAATATTGGTGTTCTAAACATGGGACATAAATCACCAATTTACGCCTGATGTCTATGACTGTCTCTCACAGAAACGGAAAAAATGCCATTATTCCATGAACTTGCAGTCAGCACATTAGTAGGGTGTTTTATTATTGTTATTGCAGAAATCCAACCCAACATGTCCAAGTTGTGGCGTGATCTATGGTCTTATCATTGGCACCCAGCCAGAATCTGGCAGCATGTACCACAACATTCATCACAACATGGGCCTTCCCGGATACGAAGGTTGTGGCTCCATTGTGATAGAATATCATTTTCCAGATGGTATACAAGGTGTAAGTAACTAAATTCATCTTCAAATATGTTATTAATGGCTGCCTGGTTTCTTTCTCGCTGCACATTTCTGCTTATCTCTATACCCGGTTATTTTATTTGCATCTCGTCATGGTAATTGTTAGTGCGCTTCCTTTACAGCACAAAATGTATTCATGGCACTTTGTAAACTATTTCTCCTACATTCATGTATCAATAGTTTCATGGTGTAATCCATTTCCAGTGGTCACTATTGTAAACCATTTAAGTGAATACATGCTAGCCCCTTTGCTTTTGAACTTCCAACTATGTGTGCATACTGTTATACACACATCTACATGACAAAGTGTACGTTTTACATATAGGGCATATCTCTGCCTTTGCAGCCAGAACACCCGAACCCGGGCCAGCATTACAGCGGCACGTCGCGCGTCGCGTACCTGCCCAACAACGCCGAGGGCCAGAAGGTCCTGCGTCTGCTGCAGGTGGCGTTCCAGCGCCGACTCGTGTTCACGGTCGGCCGCTCGGTCACCACCGGCCGCGAAAACACGGTCGTATGGAACGACATCCACCACAAGACCAACCCGTATGGTGGACAGCACGGGTGAGTGTGTACACAGCGCTTCAACTGTCTTTCAGTGTTGGGGGGTGTGGGTGGGGCCTCAAAGTTACATGCACTTGGGTGAGGGTGGGGGGAGGGTCTGTTATGTATACAATTGTATATTTCCAAATGCTGCTGAAACATAGTGTAATCTACTCCACAAGAGCGTAGCAATTGATTTGTAGTATTCGTAGTATGTATGGGTGAATAAATATGCAATCCAATTTGTACGCTATACTTTAAAGACATCACTCCCTTCAGGACTCACATATTTTGAAACAACGAGTCTGATAGCCAGTTCAAAGTCCTGGCATACATAATGGTATGATAAACATATCAAACTATAAATATTTCATGGGATGCACATGAATTTTCTACTTCTTCCATCTTATTGAAAAATACTTAGTCCTGGACTTGAGTCTTCCATGCAGATTATCACTGCCAGGTCCCATTTCAATACATCTGGCTGTTGCAGCTTCGGGTATCCGGATGCCACCTACCTCAACCGGGTCCAACTGGAGCTAGCCGCCAAGGGAGTGATAGAATAATGGATGACAGGAGACGGTGTGCAGATCATCAGAGTGTGTTATGTTAGTGTACGTTCACATTCAAGATACACTGATAAACTAAAAGTAGAACATCAATGGAATATAAAAATCGCTACGTCGCTTTGTCACTCAGGCAATTTTTCTCCTGGGCGGCATCTCTTCGTCGCTTGCATATGAACAGTTCAGTTCAAACATGATATAATCAGAAATATCGCTAGTTGCTTCGTCGCTACATTGCTAGCGAAATTTTTTGCATGTGAATGTTCACTAACAAAAATATTGTATCAAGAAAGACGAGAATATATTTGTAAACGAGTGTGATGTTGATTGTGTACTTCAAGAAGTGATTATGAATAAATTCAGTCAGTTCATTTGTAAGAATGTGCGCTAGT
Organism: Streblospio benedicti; assembly: GCA_019095985.1. Taxonomy (NCBI): domain Eukaryota; kingdom Metazoa; phylum Annelida; class Polychaeta; order Spionida; family Spionidae; genus Streblospio; species Streblospio benedicti. The sequence goes on along the minus strand of CM032668.1, from coordinate 29,907,465 downwards.
CTGGGATTGTTATAAAGTACAAATCCAATAGTATCATAGATGTATTTACACGAATGTATTTACAGCAACAGCAATGTACAAGATTTTTAGTTTTTTATCTTTTTTAGTGAATGTGCATTACAGTATTTGTTAAGTCTCAAAAAATATTTGTAGTTAATTGTTGGTTAATTGTTTATTCATAGCTGTAATTCTCATGGATACAAGCTCTTGACAGATGGTGGCCTGTTGGCCTGTCTTGTTAGTGTATTTACTTTACAGTACATGTATGTGGTAAAAGGATTTTTGCAGAATGACTTACCTTTTTTTCATAAATTTGAACTACATGTATGTTACTTCTTGTTATTGTTGATGTTTGCATGGGTGGTGAGACATTATTCAAGACGTTACATGTGTGTATACATATTTTTGTTTGATAGTTGTTGATACACAGAAAATAAATTCATATGAGTCGGAATGGATATTAGCTCATGTCTACATAAATATGAAACCACTTCATACATAATTGAAACATGCATTATTGCATTTTTCTTTCTAATTTCTTAATTACTGCTATGTATCTTACTTACCAATTTTATATCAAAATATGATGAGAAGGTAGATTTCAGAAATGATTAAATGTCCCCTTCAAAGAGTAAATACACCCACATTACACAAGAATATAGTTTATTTTAAGATTTTAATATGGTGCAATTACCTATGCACTGTTATTTTTTTGTCATTTTTAAAAGAAGACACTATTATCATATCACACATGCAGTACTTGTTATAAAAAAGTTTTCATAGCCATCAATAACCTAAATGTGCCAGACCTGTGGCTGCATGATCATGTTCAGTACAATTGTTGTGATAAGTTGTTTCATCTATTTTTTTACATGCCTTCAATATATGCTGTTGCAGTATTTATTTTTATTTGAAAATCACTTGAGACACCCAACGTCTAAAAATATTTGCAGATGACTTAATAGACAGCTTTTTTGTTGTTACCACCAATTTCACTGTGGGAGGGGGGTAACATTGTATCTGGTGTAGATGAACGTCAGCACAAGTCCTGCATGTTTAACAACTGTCAACGCACTTCAAGCCCTTTCACAAAGCTTAACGTCATTACAGGCCTATTATGCATACACAGAGCTGTATATTGACACTAAGATGACCTTTCTAACACCATCTTGGTCAGATCTTTGCCTCGTCAAAATTTGATTAATAAAGCACAGGCGTTTTATTGACGTGAAATATAAAATAATGAACTTTTCAAAAAGTTTTGAGCTTCATGCAGAAAATGTAAGACTTCACATAACTGTATATTGTTGAATGAATATAACATACATGCGTTGACCTATAATATATCAAAGCATCTCATTGGTTAAAGTTTTTAGAAAACTTAAAATGAGTAGGACCTATGCGGTTTTGATTTGGTGACACTACCACTTACTTTAAACACGAAACTTGAGGGTTGCGGTCACCATTGCGAAACCTTCAACAGAAGTGACATCTTCTGGTTTTTCTTGATGACGTCACATTGGCGCTTCGTCTGACAGGTGGAATTCCCATCAGAAGGCAGATGGAGGAGGGTCGGGGATATGCCTTGATTGAGGTTGAGCTGCGGCTGGTGTTTGTAGATTTCTATCGCCTCTACGATCTTCCTTTGGTATGTGTTGTCCTCTCTGCCGATGATCTTCACAGAGTCTTGGTGGAACGCATGTCCTGTACTGTTGGTATGGATTTGGACAGCTGCCTGAGAGGATTTCAGGTTAAAGTGTTCTTTCAGGCGAGTTTCCAGGTTTCTGCCAGTTTCTCCTATGTATGTTTCATTGCAGCTAGGACAAGAGATGTTATACACTATTCCACAGGTCTTCTTGGGATCATTCTTGTCTTTGGGGCATACCAATAGGTTTCGTATGGTATTAAAGGGCTTGTGGAACAAGGGAATGCCATGGTTCTTCAACACTCGTTGGATGGCAGTTTGACAGGGAACGTCCTTGATGTGGACTCACTCGGTTCAGTCGGTTCCTTGGTCTTCTTGGGCGGGATCTTGAAAGCCCATGGCTTATAGCCATTGATTCTAAGCACCTTTTCACATGGCTGGTTTCCTTTCTGCGGTCCTCTTCATCTGTCACCAAATGCTCTGCTCTTCTCAATAGAGTTCGCACGACGAAGCGCTTATGTTCTAAGTGGTGATTTGATTCCCAGTTGAGATATTGGTCAGTATGTGTTGGTTTCCAGTACATGCTGTCTGATGGGAATCCCACCTGTCAGACGAAGCGCCAATTTTAAAACCCGCCTTTTAGGTGTATACAGTGCCAGTGGCATGTCCCTTTTTACACAACCCCAAGCTTGGTCACCTTTTGTTATCTTTGCAGCACTCTCCCCCAATCCCCCCCATCCCCCCCGGTAAGTTGATGTCATCTTTGCCTCACGGCTCATGGCGACGCAGCTCGCTCACAATTTGCATGTATAGTGAAAAATCTAAGCAAATCAAACTTGCCCTATGTTGCAAATCCTCAGAGTTTAAGATAGCCATCCAGACGATCCAGAAAGATAAGCAGATGATCCAGATTAGCAGATCTGTTGCGTTGCTTGCCGCCCAATCGTAGCCTAAAGTTAGTAGCAGCACGGAGTCTGAATCAGTTGACTGCCAGGCTGACTATAGGCCGTGTCAAATGTCCAAATTAATGTGGTAGGGTGTGGGGGGGGGGGTGGGGGGGGGGGGCAGCTCGCACGACCTCCCAGGGGTGATACATTTGGGCTTCCTCAAGGGTCGTGGCTACAGCCACCCTTCCAAGTTCATTCCACTGTGGAACAGTTCGTGGGAAGAAAGAATTTTTGTAAACGAATGTTTTTGTTGGGACATGTCTAAATTTCTATTGCATTATCTCATCATTTGTGAGGGTACATCTCTTTGGTTCCCCGTCCCATTGGATGCACTGCAGTCCCGATGCTGATTTCTCATTACGAACCGTGCAGCCCTGGCCTTGCGCTTATTCTTTGTTTTATTGTGTTTACAGAAGATGGTGAAAGTTATGAAACTGACTAGTGAAATACGAAGATTGCCTAATTCATTACCAAGTGTGCACACAATGCAGAAGAATCTTGCACTACTCATTATATGCTACCACGCGATACGCTATCAGCTGTCAAAGGTCTTCAACAGCCTTTCCTGTTAGCTGACTGTCCAGATACAGTGTCAGAGGTGACTGTCCAGATACCGTGTCAGTGGTGACTGTCCAGATGTCGTGTCAGAGCTGACTGTCCAGATACCGTGTCGGAAGGCTACAAACATCTGCTGGGGTTACTACCGAGCAGCAGCAGTCATGCTCACATCCTGCTGGGCTTTGCACTAATAGTGTTACGTTATTGTGCGCCACTGTGTATGGGCAGGTGTAAGTCTAACTCAACTACTACTGCATGTGCCACACAGCATCACAACAATAACTCACACAATGACATATATTGGAGAACCAACATGTGAAGATGACGCTGCGTGTTTGGCGTGAGATGGTGAAGAGGCTCTACTATTAAGGCTTACATTTTCAATCCAAATCTCACACTGGTAAAATATACATGTATACAGAACAATAGGAGTACAACACAGAGAGCAAAATAAGTGTAGTGGGGGTGATCCGTTATACAGAAG
>CM032668.1:29840725-29903731 GCA_019095985.1 Streblospio benedicti | reverse complement strand
ACGTAGACATGTAGATATCACAGAAACTTCAATCATTAGTGTTTCAGTGATCTTCACAATGTGTAGTAATAAACCTATACTAGTGGATGGCCTCTGTGGATGGGGGAGTATGTCATTGCGACTGCTCAGATTCATTACATTTCTTACACTTATTGATTTAATCTTTGCTACAACCCCCTTGGCACCTGCTGCTATGTTAGGTGAACGACCACGACCACTTCGTGACCCAACATGACGGGAAATGTGTCAACAGCTCAGCGCACCTGCATAATTCAGCAACTTTGATGTTTGCATGGAAACAAACAAACGGGCTTTTTAAAGAGTGCCCATGGAATTTATGTGCCCTTTAATGTGCCAAGGCCGCCATGACCAGATGAGGTTGCGGGGATCTGAATGTTTATTACATTGAAGGGACGTGGACATTTTTTTGTATATATGGGATATTGGGTACTGTTTAATACTGTCTTCATATATTAGCTAGTTGTTTTTCGCAAAAAACATACGATTTGTGTACGAATAAAGTGGGGTCTTCAAAACGTAGTAAAAATATTCAGTTTAAAGAATAAATAGGTGCTGAAATAACAAAATGCAAGGTTCTTAAATTTTCTCATAGATAAAAGAGGGTTCTTTAAAATCGAAGCAATGAAAAAGAGTGTTAAAATATGTCAAGAAAAATCGGGATCTTGTTTCATTCATGGTATGTACATGTATATCCCCACCAATTAGTGGCTCTGTCAAATTAGAAGGGTTTAATCATCTCCCATCTTCCACCTCAAAGCAACCCCATGTGATCATAACCACCCGCTTACATGTGTAATGTACTTTCGATCATAGTAACTTTGATCTCTTTTAAAGGTTTTACCGTACCGTAAAAATAGTGCGCCCTATACTACCTCTCCGTTCCGCACCAATGCGTTATGTGTGCAGTATTATCCTTTCAGTATCAAAAGACGTCTGCAATATGAACAAGGGTAGTATATTGATATGAAAGTCTAATTTTGAATACTTTAGAAATTAGTTGATGAAAACAAACCAAGAAAGGGGTATTTGAACGAGGATGGCCACTTGGTTTGATTTGAACACTTTAAGTGAGTAATTTACAATATCTACATGTATGTTAGCGGAGCTGTCATTATTTATGAGGGGGAGTGGCGCGGTCAGATGGGTGTGTGTGTGTGTGGGGGGGGGGTAGTGAAAAATTACAGTGCAAGGACTTTGAAGGGTGGGGGTGGGGGTCACATTTGAATGCAAGGAAATAGATGGGGGGGGGGGTTCAAATTTCAGTGCAAGCTAATGACATAAATCTAACCACCCCCTCCCCCTCATAAAAAACGACAGCTCTCTTATCACAATAATTAATTTTCACTCAGTTATCGAGGGATGTTCTAGCCCTATAAGATAGTGCTCATTATTTTGCTAATTAATGAAAAGAGCATACAGTATTATAAGCGAGGGGATGCTCATACATTCCACATTCCGTTACTGTTTTCTAAATATTGTTCTTAGTTCATGGCGAGAATCAATATCAGTTCTGTAAAACTATTGCATATAATTTATGAAATATTTTGATGTATTTCAAAAACTTGTCTCCTATCTGTGAAAGTGTCATAACGTTACACATACTTTAGACCCATATAATTTCTGATATAATCCTATTGTTAAAACGTCTTTCACGGCCACATTTTATGTACAATTTATAAGGTGCTAAGTTAGCATTTTATGATAGGGCTAAATGGGAAACTAGGAAATACTCAGGCTATGAAACTCGAGAAAATTGGCAACTATAAACAGTAGCCGGCCCTCTGAAAAAAAACACAATAGCCTTTTCTGTCTTCCTGGCATTGACATCCCAATATTTCCAGCCACACATTTTCTACACCGGGGGCTGCAGGGTACTTACTGGGGGCTGGGGGGTACTTACTTGGATATGGGTAGTTCTGGAACCTTGGAAACATGACCCTATTACAAAGCGCCTTTATAAGTCAAAAGTATACTCTATTCCAAAATTAGCTTCCTCAAATTACAATGTCACTCTCATAGGGTGTACCGACGCAATGTATCGTGTACATCATAGAAAATATTTCTTTATCCCGCTTGGTCTATGTGAATCAAATACAGTGCACTTTTATTCAGTGTTGCAATATCTATTATTTTCAATATGCTTGTGAATTGATTAAAAAAGTGAGAATGCACACAAGCGTACATTTCAAACAATTGTTAATTGGAAAATATTGTAAGTATTTTACTGACTAATACATATAAATGTACCATGTACAATGTACCAAATGATTATGAATCAAAAATACCATGTAAACTTATGTGTAAAACAGGCAGTCTCAAACCATGTTACAAACAATGGTCCATAAAAAAAACCCTGACCCAATGCTAATATTGCATGCTCAAGAAACAATCTGTGTCCAGCGGCATATTTCCACAACCTTTAACCAGAGGGTAGATGCCTAACAGAGTTGGAAATCCTATTCAAATAAGGGCTCCTTGCTTCAATTGAGTATGCCCACCCCGACTTCGAGCATTTTACGCAAATCACACGAACTAGATACCACATCCCCCATTTCCCACAACCATCTGTCAGCAATAATTTCCAGTAGCCATACCATACATGGAGGCCACCACACAGCCTGTGATTAAAACCTCTTTATCATTGAGTGATAATATTAGTGATAATGGTAATCTACTACTGATTTATAGGTAAGGCAATGATGGTCAATGATATCATAGTAGTAGCAATAACACTTAAGTTAAGAATCCCAATAGAAAGTACTGTCTATTCACATATTAAGCACATTTCCATTCGTAGAGGCACCTGAAAATCCAAGATGGCCACCATTTTTCAAGATGGCCACCATCTTGACCTTGAAATATCAAATAATTTCATCAGAGTGCCTATGAGGACTTTTCTAGTACACTTTTATATTTTGAAATATGGTAAATTCATCACTGACATTGTGGCTTTGTTACAGATGAGGGGAGTGCTGCTGTGTTTCCGGCGCACCGAGCCGCAGCCATGGGTGACCTGGACAGCTTGACTGGCGTGATCCGGGAAGACCCCACCCTGCTGGAGATGTGTGACCACCACCGTCGTCGCTTTTCATCACACAGATGCCAGAATATCTTCTAGGAAGTTGCCATTTCACACAGCTAGAGTACATAGAGACCCTCGGTAGCAGATCTTTGAGGGTGGTGGTGGGCAGAGGGGATGAGGGGTACAAACTAGATATGTCCATTTCCCCCAATTTTGCTATTCAAAGCTTCAGCCCTTTTGAGGGCCAAAACTTCGAAGCTTCAGCATCAAAGTGGGCAAGGCTTCCTGTTGAACCTCATGAACATAATCATGAGTTTAGAAAGATGATATTATAAGAAGAAAAACAAAACAATGAAATGTGTCATGCTGTGTACATGTCAGGTACGTTTAGAACATTAGACAGCCTATAAACCCAATTGAAAACTATCATACTTCATTGGTTAGATCGTCATGAGTTGTGAGAACAATGTAGGTACTAGAAGGTAATTACTAATAGCAGCGGATCATTAATCAAAAGACGAAACAAAGGAACCAATGCTACCTCCTGTGAAAGATTAATTAATTAAGTAATTAAGCACAATGTTTAACTGGTATATAGTCACATAACCTGCCACCTTTAGAGTTTCGATACAATGTACTACTAAAGTAAAGGTATTGGCCTAAGGAGACCAGCCTACCTTGAATGACCGTTTGTCTTTGTACCTCCACCGGACAATACTAATGGCACTAACCTGTTACGTTACCTGTTCAAGCTATGTGCTCACATTGAATGACCACTATAGGGTCCTTTTATCATACGTTGATGCATAATTTTGTGTGTTATCATGCTCTATTACTGTCTTGTAACCTGGCCAACGTATCGTACTAGTCTGATACTCTATGTATCAGTTATGTTGTCATCGATTTCTAGGAAAAGCGACAACGCTCTATGTTCACATTTACAAAGTTATTTAGAAAGGAGGCACTATTGTAATTGTCGGAAACAAAATGTGTTCAACAAACACTATGTTTGTGCAGTTATTCATCAATTAATATGGCAATCTTAATTTATTTGTCGTCTAAACACAATGCATGATAAATGAAATACCACATTTGTGCTGAATACATTATTTTTGTACATGGCTCACGCATTTAATATAATGCGTTTGCTGTGTATTTGCACTCACGTGGTATTTTCTATTCATCTGTGACAGAATAATGGCAACATGTAGACCCACTAACCAAAGTCTGACTCATTTTGATGCTATGATACTGTACATGGCTGTATTTGTCATTGACAAATAGTAGTAAGTGCAAAACGAAGTATTTGAATCTTGTTTTATGATTTGAAGCTTAAGTCCTTAGACAGAAGCTTCGAACAATCTTAACATCGCTAGTTTAAACCACCAAAAAACTTTTGTTTTTTTTTGAAAGAAAAAAAATGTATATTTAAAATTTGAGATAGTTCTTTATGAAAATTTGATGCTGAAAATGGCTCAGAATGCACCTAAGAGCATAAAACTGTCCCTCATGTGGTGTGGTTGGAGTGTGTGGTGGACACATATACGTACAACATTTATCTGTATTCCCTTAAAGTTAATCTTCAGCCATGAAAAGTTTGTTCTGTAAAGAGTGATAAATAAATGATGCTTTTTCTTTGAGAAGTATTTTGGAAATAAAATTTACATTTTTTCGTATACAAGATATTTTACACTGAAATCAAGGGGAAAATGCCATGCTGTCTTGTTGACTAAAACAGGCATTCATGCAAAGTTACATAATCGAATGTACAGAATTTTCACAATGCACAAATAGATCATCACTTCTGTGAAAGCATGGTTGGTCGGCCACTGAGCATAATCCTTAAATCCCCCCTAACAAAAACCTGGATCTGCCCCTGAATCTTACACAAGGTCTCAAAATAAATACTGTCATTTTCAAGTATACAAGACATTTTAAAATACTGCAGCATCATTTTTTGTATGTCGTTTCCATGTGAAAAACATGTTCATGCGTCGTTGTCCAAGTAGCAGGATTTCTGTTCAGGTGCAACACTTTTGTATGTAAAACATTTAAACATTTAAAAAAAACCTATGAGCTATGAGCGGCGAGACGATGCTGTGTTATGACATCTGACTTTGTTGTGACCATAGGTGGTCACTCCTGAGACGTGATCATTTTAGGCTGCTTTTTGGCATATGTTCCCGCTAGGCGCGACGCCGCTGGTGTGTGCGGTGCGGGCGGAGCAGCTGGACATCGTCAAGCTGCTGGTGAAGATGGGCGCTGACGTGCACAGTGAGGACTCCGCCGGGCGCTCACCGCTCAACAACGCAGCCTACCAGGTTAGTAACTTAGGGGGCGTGATTTCATATGAGTAAGCGGATCATTTCACGACACGATTTTGCCTCAAGTTAAGGCTGCAACGTCGCAGTGTAATTGGGTCGGGTCACATCGTACCCACTTTGGGCCATGGGCCTCAGGGTGTTAACATTCAATAAATTATTCTTCCCACAGGTCCACCACCATAGAGAATCAAGGAAATCAGGGAATCTATTAAATGAATTTCCAGCAGGGAGTTTTCAGGAAAATTGTTTTTGTCCAGCAAATCCAACGGAATTTTAGGCAATTTTTTTACCATAATTAGTAACTTATGTTTTAGATTTTTAAATTTTTACAATTCATTTGTAAATTGTAAGATTAAACTAAGATGAGAAATAACTTCATGTTATTGGAAATGTATGCTTATGAAAGACGTTAAGTGTTTTCATTTTAGAAAATAGACTATTTTTATATTATATTGTGCTTTGTAATGTAATGAGTTGAGCCTGTGTTCACCGCAGGGCTGGTACGAAGGCGTGGTGTACCTGCTGAGGAATGGCGGCCGCACAAGTGCAGGGGACAAGTGTGGACGCACCCCGCTTCATGCTGCCACCTACCCCACCGACACCAGGCATGGACAGGGCAATACAGTTGAAGCTCATCTAGGGTTAACAGTAAAATCCTCTAGGCAGCCAATATTAGAAATAACTAGTGTATAGCTGTTCATAATTCGGTTAAAGGGAAATCACAGAAACAGTTGAGGTGAACTGAAAATTTGAGATCAGCAATATTGAGATAATGAGAATCTAGTGTGTCATGCATTGGCATTACGCCTGAGTTTTAGCTGTTGACTTTAAATAAAATTCAGCTAAGGTTTTCTGAAACACTTTCAACAATTTGATGGAAATAGATCTATTTTGATGGTTTAGTTTGATTTATCCTTGTGTATAAGTGTACTGTTCCCTAGATGAATTATCCTTTGAGAATACACTTTCACAGAGTAAGCTCTGATTCTTACACGTCCTGTAGGTTTAATACTCATCTCGGTCTAGTAGACAAGTTCTTATCTGGAGCACTGTAAATTAACCAGGCCTTCAGGCCAACAGCTTTAAAAGTTATAATGCATGGGCAAGTGGTCCTGCTGCTGTTTCCAACGTTGTTTACTACTGCATGTACTGATATTTTGTAATACTGGTGATTTCTTTTTGCAACTTTAGGGTGATATCAGCTTTGTTACAAACGATGACCCCTGCAGAGGTCAACATCCAGGATACAGAGGTCAGTGTGTATACTTAGTACATGCTTAGTATGATTAAATTGAGCAGATTGGGTTGTTGTTGAGCAAATTAATCTGTTATCTGTACCTTGAAAGCTACACATTGCTGACAATTGAAAATCATGCATACTACTACTATTTATGGAGGTAGATAAAGTTTCCATAATGTCACAGTCATGAAAGCTAGATTTGTGAATACCAGCTGTTTCACTTCAGTGGCCAGCCCACTGCATGTGTGCCCATGCTATTCATGCTGTTCTGGTCATAGATCCCTCCCCTATCTTGTCCTGTACAAAATGTCTGACTCTGACTCTGCAGAATGGGAAAACTGCCCTTTTCATGCAAGTGTAGATTAAAATGCATAAGTATTACGGTTTCAAAAGTCGCAATGTAGTTCTGGCAAACATTAGTGTAATATTCCTATAGGTTCTTTTTGATATCGAATACAAAATCTTATTCCAAGGAATTGCTGTCAGCACATTAATAAAACCAATGACGTGTTATGTAAATCTGCGATGGGCGCAATACTTTAAAAAGTATTAGACCCATTGCTGATGTACTGTATCTCTAAAATCTATAACACAAGCCTTCATTTACTCACGTGATAGCAATCAATCAATCAATCAATCAATCAATCAATCATCAAACCATCCATCCCTCAATCAACCAATCAATCAACATGCCATGCAACCAACCAACCAATCAGTCAATCAACCAACCGATCAATCAACCAACCAATCCCTCACTCACACAGGGCATGTGTGCGCTGCACTGGGCTGCGTTCCACCAGCGGCCTCAGCACGTGGCGTTGCTGCTCAGTGCCGGCGCTGACCCCCAGGAGTGTCCCGACATCGATGGGCGCACGCCGCTACACTGGGCAGCTCAGGTACACAACCTACAATGTAAATGTAAATGTGGCTACTTTTAGTCGCAATTCACTGTTATCGTGCTCTAGCGACTACATATTTTTATACAATGTTGATTTAAACAAAGTTTTATTGTTTCAATTTTTACATGATAAATCAATATAGTATGATTGATGAAACATATATTGGTAGATTAATATAAACTAGAGATATACCGGTAGGATATTGGCAATAAATTGAATGAATGAGTCAGGCGCTGACCCCGAGTGGTTATAATAAGCACTGGCTCTAACAGAAGTATAAATGTGTGAAAACAAAAAGAAGGATCGAGAGGCGAGAAGCTCGGACAACATCTTGATATTCAATGTCTTGCCTCTGTCCTTCTCTCCAGAACGGTTGTGTGGAGAGCTGTGAGCGTCTGGTGGGGGTCGTGGGACCAGGCGGTCTGGATGCTGAGGACCATGCTGGCAAGGCCCCCATACACTTCGCAGCTGCAGCAGGTATGAGAGAAGGACCAGAAGGGACCCTATTCGTGCACCTTTTTTTGTTTATGTATCACAATATTATTTACACAGAGAGCTTTAACACTGTAATATCTGACTACTCTACTCTGCTAATGAACAGTTTATATAACAGCTTCAAGCCTTGTAACCCAATGGAGCTCATTTGGGTATATAATGGAGCACACTGGGTGTTCGGAAGGGAAATTACATGAATAAATAGGTTCCTAACCACACCGGCTTGGCTTGATTATTTAATGCATGGTACAATGTATTGTGATACTGAGGCCCTTTGCCAACAATGAATTGAACGCAGATGACAGTGTGACATATTTCACACAACAAAGGAAGAGCCGTGTTTGGTATGTAGAAATTCACACATAGCGTATTGGTTGTGAATATTTTTGTGGTTGCGTGGTAATTAAACTCATTTTGAATTCATCAACCCTGTGACTTCAGGCCATACCTCATTTAGACCAATTATAGATGATGGGGTAGGAATTCTAGTGATACCCCTCTAACCATAATATCACTTTGCAACAGCAGAAGTCGAAGGCACATGAGACTGAATGTCATCACACTAAAGGTCACTGGGGTGGGTGGTTTTCTAAGGTTGAGGCACAGGCATTCAAGCATCTCTCCATTATCACCCACAGGGAATTCAGCAATATGGCCATAGACACCACACTGGCAGATCCAGATTTTCAGAAAGGGGGAGGGGGCGACTTAAAGGATCTCATGTTTTTTTTTATGCTTGATTGATAGCAAGCATGCCAAATTCTCTATGAAAAAAGGTATTTTGGTGGGAAAAGGGCAGGCGCATCCTGTGCGCCCCACCGTGGATCTGCCCATGCAGCACCAAACAAGTGATTACTAGATTATGGCAATTGTACTATATTAAGAGGACGGTATATACAATTTAGTGAGAGTTAAAGATTTTGGGTTTTAATTCATTGAGAATTGAGGTTTGACCTTTCAATTCATTGAGATCAATTCATTGAGTTTTGAGAAAAGGGCTTTTGCATTGAGATTTGTACCATTAATTCATTGAGATTTTGAGATCAAGGGGGGGGGTATATACCCGCCTCTGGTAACACGTTCCTCTGTTGTACTGCACATTGGATTTAATATCAATTAAATGAACTAGGTGAATGAGTGCATCAAAAATGCATTACTTTGATGACTAGGTCATGCTGAGATCGTGCAGCTGCTTGCAAATCATGGAGCTGATGTCAACGCTGAAGACCAGGATGAAAGGTAGGAAGAGTCATTTTCTATTAAGTCTGCACAGTTGTGCAGGGAGACTTGTAGCTCTGTGTCGGTCCATGTTTGTGTAGGCCTATACACAATGAACAGGTTCATTCTATGAAAGAGCTATTGCTGTAGTATTGTAACTTTGAACATGTCAAGTTAGAACAACTGATTTTCATTTTACATAAACTTTGGTCCACGTTGGAGAAGGTTATTAAACCTTGAAGACTTTTGTATGGTACTGTTTATTTATTTTTGGCTTGTAAACAACGTTGAGCATTGACCATTGAGCTCCACTTAGAGTAGAACAGTGTATCATTTGTGTGTTAATGGTGATTGTTACATTTCAACAAAAATCTGATACAATTGTGTGACAGGCATTCAGGCAAAAGTTTAGCTTGGAAGTGGTAGTTCACTACCACAGGGGATACTGACTTACATTTTGACTGGCAACAAATATATAGAAGTTTTAAATTTCAGCTGTTAGCACTGACAGATCCAAATTTTTGGAAAAGGGGGCAGCACTCAAGGCATTTTGTCGGCACAATTGATAATGGACATAGCAAAATATTAAACCCCATGAAAATGAAATACTATCATTTAAGTGGCTTCTGTGCCCCCTCCCCTGGATCTACCGATGATTAGTACGGATTATTGAAGAATATATTACTGGTATATGGTTTAATATTCTCTAAATCACACAATGCAACCTCCACAGGCTGTTATTGTGATTGTTGCTGCTGATAGTCTATTATTTAAAACACTAACTGTAAAAACTATTGCTGCCACCTTTGATTGAAATCACGTGCCTTTTACAACGACCCATTTTAAAACTCTGTGGAGAATAATCACAGCCTGATTAAGAACGTGTTGGACAGTTCATGATATTGTGTGACAAAAAAATTAATCAGTTGCCATTTGTGTTAATCTTGAAAAAATCTTGAAAATGTATGTATGTGATATTTAAGGAATGGAAAATAAAGTAATTTTTGTATTCTATGTGGAAGTGCGCTATACATTGGAATTGAGGGGTTCTTAAACTCAATGTCCCAGAGCTGCAGTGTACTCAATCTCCCCACTTAAGGCAATCCTTGCAAAAGACTCAAAGCCCGGACCCAAAGCCATGCCTATATTTCAGCTGCTATACTTATTTGGCACTTTCTTACTGAGTCAGCTTTTTCCATAATGCAATGTTTGCGGGTACCAAATGAAACTAGCTGATCGAGGATAACAATATCAGGACAGTCTACAAAATCAGGACAGTCCTAAAAACTGGCTATGCATTTTTCATCGGCTGTTATAAAAATTTCAATTTTACAACTAGACGTAAGAATATCATTTTGTAGTGACTTAGTGATTTTTGACGTCATAATGTTGTTATAAAGCTTTTATGGGGATAAAATTTCTTTTCGCTATGTTATAAACAATAAATATCTTTGCCACTCACCTAAAATGTCATAATAGGCAAGGACTATCTTTGTCATTGGCCTCAAATAATATACTAAAATGTGACAAAATATGTCCTTGACAAAAAGAAGTGTCTAAAGAAGAAACTGAGCAAACTGAGACACAAATTTGCCTCTTTCCATTGCCTGACAATAGCAGATAACTGCTGTATGCTCTACAGGGAATGATAAAGTACACAATGGCCTCTGTTTGGTGGCCGCACTATGGTCACTACAGTGGCAAGGACAATTTGCAGCAAAAGTCAGTAGGAGTAATGCAGCAGGACTCCACTAGTTGTGCTCTGGTCAATATATTATTATCGCTTTGAACTCCACAGGTTCCTCGTCATAAAAGTTTACTTTTGAAATCAATAAAGAAAACATAAATTAAAGCATTAATGATTAATAGAATCATGAGCATTAAGGTTCTAGTAAATTCTATGTGCAAGATTTCTTGTTATTTTATACATGTGATGTAATATTTTTGTATGGATGCATTTTATGTACCTTATCATATTTATCCTTGTTGGGTTCTCATCTAAAATGCCCATTGGTTTTTCTCTGTAAGTATATGGTACATTACAGGCCAATATTAGTCAATATTGCCAACATCAATCCTGTTATCAAAAGCCAGCCATTGTAGAAATCACACATGGGGCGCCTAAAACTGGTCACATCCATCTCAAAGATCAATCTGGATTGAGATTGAATTTGCAACTTTGGAACACTGCCTGGAAAATGAGAACGTTGAGTTTTCAAGTATATAATCTGATGAAATCTCTCCCTAGTGGAAACATTGGTGCGTGAAATTTTGTTTTCATTTTGATGAGATTGTGAGCGTTATTTTAATGTGTAAGAAATTAGATCGGATATCTGTCTTTTGTAATGTTGTCGTTGTTGGTTGTTGTTGGTGGTAGGGGGGTGGGGGTGGGGCGTGTATATGCTGATGGTGGAAGGATACCTGAAAAAGGGGTGCATAAAAAATTTTGGTACTAATAAAAGCGGAAATGGACCCAAAACATGCATACACAAAATGCAAAACACGCATGTGGGCCAAGCCCAGTGTGGAGTGGGTTTGACTGATCGAGGGGCCATGCGGTAGGCACATTCTTCTGGCTACTTAGTTGGGCATAATGGCATCTCAAAAACAGTTATACAAGACATTACAATTACTGTTGACTTAATAACAGTAATGGGTCTGTTCACTTTCAAGTCTGGAAATCTGTCTATCTTTAAATTATTCCATTCATTCACGCTTCACAACTCGATTGATGTAATTTTCCAAATTCAATTTCGAAAGTAAAGATCAGTGTATCTTCCATATTGATCATCAGCATGTAATACATGTATTTTGCATTGTCTAGGATTTGCTTGTATTGAAATTATTACAATTGGTGAATTTTGCATGTAAATGTTTTGTTCCAATTGGGACTTCATTGTACTTGGAAGACACGGTAGACTGCAATTTGGACAGTCATAAATTGTATTGATATTGTATATGATATATTGTATTTCATTTTTACCCCGTAGACCTAAAATTGATCTAGCAAAACTCCTCCAAATTATCCAATATTTTTGTTAAAACAACAATTTAAGTTCTTTTAGGTTTTTTATTCAACATGCATATTCATTGGATGTGTAGAGATGAAAGAGGAGCAAAAAAGATGACTACAGGCGCACAGTGCTTCAACTGTCTTACTGTGTTGGACAAATCTCTTCATGTTGGGCATGATAAAGTGTTGTTGGGAGGATAATAGCTCCTAGTTGTGAGCATATTCACAGGAATTGTACAAATACGGGATATTTTCCCTGTTATATATTGAGCAAACCTATGTCACGTGAACTGTTAGATGGATTATATATCTGTTGTTAGTACTATAATAATAGTAACATAGCTAGCAGATATTAGTATGTATTATTTGGTCCACAACATTTCCATCCTCAGTTTCATCTGTCAAAGCATAATATGTTGTTTTAAGGCATTGCATTGTCTACTACCATCCTGCCATATTTAAACAAATCATACATGAATATATAAATGTTTGACAAAATCAGCAGTATCCAACATTGTAAAACTTGCCCAACTCCGAGAGACAATTGAAGCACAGTGATGAACATGACAGAAGCTCTCACCAGAGCCAGATGTGGCTGGCTGTGACTTTCCTCCCTTTGAGCACCATATCTCAGTGGGACTGGGGTTGTTGCCACTTTGAATAAAACCATCTCATAAAATCAATGCTTTGCTGTATTCTGATGTTTGCCGATGTTTTTTTCTTGCTGCAGAGAATAGGAGCTTGATTTTTGTCAGTGCACAATATGCATAATAAAAACTTAAAAATTGAAGAATTTTCACGAACTTTGTCAAGCATTAAAATTTATGCCATGGGCGACAATGTTTCAATTTGTGAAAATAAACTTAAAATTGAAATGAATTTCTTGACACTTGTAAATAAACTGTGGTAAAACAACTTGCATATGTACGTAGTTTGTCATTGATAGTTTATGAAAAAGTATAAATGTATTTGTTTTAAAAGTCTGCGTAATGAAAGTATGGAATCCTAGCAGACAGATAAAGCATCTCATTTACGAAGAATCAAATACTTGAGCTTCCAAAAAAGTAGCCTACGTTAAATATCTCCCTCATCATTCATGACTCACTATACAGAACTTGGAGCGTGCACTTTTTAAAGATGCCTTTGCCTATCCTAAAGGTCCTATATCTGCCATCTCTGTCTGCCCCTCCCCACTTACCCCCTCAAGCTTTCTCTGTGAGTCTGCAGCGAGCACCTGTCACACTGAGCAGGCGGCGGCGGTGCAGTGAGCGATATTAGGAGAAGATTGGGGGCGCAATCCGCATTGTGTGCTTTCCACGCTAATGGCTTAACTGTCTCTTTGTGCTCATCCTTACAGTCGTCTTTTCTCAAACGGCGATCTCTTTTGTTTACGTCTCAATGATTATTACAGTTGCCTCTGTGAGGATGAGAATGTGGAATATATGTGGAGTTTGTGGAAATGACACTGTGTTGGAATTGTGATTTGGTTATTTTGATGCCGTTTCTAACTATATACGACAGTGCTCTTTGTTCTTAAGAGGATTTACAAATGTTTTACTTATCTGGATAAAACTGTGTTTGAAATTTCAGATAAAAATTGAACTATTCAATGGTATATTTAGGTGCTTATGTGGCTATAATTGATGTTGTTAGTATTAAACGTAGAACGAAGTTAATTTCATGGTGAGTGGAATAATAAGAAATGTGATTCATTAACAAAACAGCCTACATTATGCTTAGTGATTTCTACAATTTTTCGTAAGAGGTGTATTTTATTGTTCTGAAATTGGTTATACTGGTAATTAAATGAAAACTTCTGAAAGAGTTTCAACTGATACGTTCGAAAGCATCTTTTAATTCTGAGGAACAGCCTAACAAAAAGGGCTGTGTTAATAATAAAGCTATGTAATCAAGTGTCCGTAGAAGGTTTTGTGCTACAAATTTCATCTTCAATTGTTGTTGTACCGTTGCTCTTTTCAATACAGGCGACAATCAAATCAATGGATGTGTTTGCGATCAATTCTGCTGAAGTGTCATGTTTGTTTGTGGTGGGGCAATCAAGTCCATCCATTTGTGCGCTTTTGTGATTGAGTAGTGCATGCTCAGCTCATGCATCCTTATGCCATTTGCATTCGTTTTAAACACAGTAGGAACATTGTGCTTTGAGTAGTGTGATATTTTTCTAGACCTAATATAAGCATCATGCAATTTCATCTAATGTTCTTCTGATAATATATGATAAGTAATTTATGATAAATCCAGTATTTATTTAACTTACCGGTACAATCAAAAGTTTTCGGTCTTTACACCTGAAGACCATCGCCAATTGACTGCAAAATTTGAATTGTAAGTTAAATACTGGATTTATCATAAATTTCTCAACATATACCAATAAAATGAGCAGTTGCTAACATACATCGTTTACAATTCACCAACCAACAACAAATTACAATATCCAAGTGTAATGAAGCTCCTTTGGAAGATTTTGTATTTTCTTCTACTCAACTATAAAATTCATGGACTTGATTTCTTGCTGAGTAGGTGACAACTGAAATCAAAAAACCAATATTACATAATATAGATGAGTGAAACGTTTAATATTAAGTTTCCAAATAAAAATTGCAATTTCTTATTGAATACATAGCTTACATTTTTTGCATCTTTCAAGATTGGAGTATCATTTTTTTTGTATAAACTTTACCAATGTCCACAATCAAAATGACAGGTTTATGAAATGCAATAAAATACAGTATTGTACGAATAAGTAGGGATTAGGATATGTACAGATTGCATAGGTTTGTTTATACACAGTTTTTACACAGTTTATACAGTTTGTTGTCCATAACACCAAGTGTTTGTTGACGCATGCCGACGAGAGAAAAAAGTTCCATTAATGCTAAACTTATTTCATCGCATAGAAGAAGTGGAACCGGGTCCCATAATTCCATCAAGGTGCCCAATGATGAGAAAATAAATGACACGATCTTTACGCTTGAATAAATTTGAAGTTTCCTCTGATAAATGCCTCGGGGTCGCAGTAACTATAGTGACGGAGATTGGAATTGGCCAGACCAAACAGGAATTTTGAGTGTGTAGCGCAGATTAGTGTTGGAAATGTACATTTGAGGCGTAAACTTGTTTTATTTAGGCTGGTTGTGCAAGTTGAATCAGTTTAAAATCCATACTGTTTGTATAGTACCTGAATGATTCTGTCCTAATTTCTTCTGGTAATGAGAAATGATTTATACACACTACAGCTGTAAAATAGTTCACTTTGCATTGTACACCCTTATGTAGAAAATAAGTACCCAACCAAAGGTGAGGTTGTCACATCAGTTTGTTGTGTACTAAACCTAACTATTTAAAGCAATAGACAGTGTTTAACATATAATCAGCTCTTGATCTGGGGAATCCCCAGTTATGATAAAGGAATGGAATACATGAGTTCATTTTGAGGTACATGTATGCAAATGATGAGTTGCTCTAATTGGCTACATACGCCAGTAAGTGTATGGATTTGGACTGTGGCATTGATAGGTATATAAGTATAAGTAGACTGGGGTGTACTAATAAGCTGCCATACACAGTATCTGTATCACACAACAGCCAGAGGGTCGTGTTCCCAGTGAGATTTGGTGCTTTCGTTCTGGTCAATTGTTAGTGCATAATGAGCTCGAAATGTGGACACGAACATTAATCAAGCTGTTGTCTAGAAATCCCTGGTGATGAGTTTTCAGGCTAATAAGCAGCAGTGTTTCCTTCATGTCTATGATTTGACTCGGGGTCATAATCATTGATCACATTAATAATGTATATTTGAGCAGAAAAAAAATTGTTGATTAATTATACTTAACGAGGAGGGTTAAAGTAAATTTGAATGTAATTCTGCTTGAATTAGTGTTGGTATTTCATTAGATGTTTCAGACAATATCACATTTGAAAAAGTTCATTGGTAATACTAGTGGTGTGTGGAAGATTTCTCTTTGGAAATGACGTTGTGGTTGGGTGAACTCTAAACAATATACAACCTTTATATACGAATGTCTTAAACCTGACAATTCTCTTTAAATTGACTTAATTGTGAATGTTGAAACATGGCCATATCTAATAATTTGATAGTTTCACAATGCCAGACTCAATGTATAAATTTTTGTAAATGTTTGAGTTTTTATAGTTGGCTCTCTTTTCATATTGGTGCAGCTTAGCCAACTTTCCATTATTTAAACCAGATCCATTGTGGCGCATTCATGTTCATTCTCAACTCCCCAGGGAGCATATAGTGGAGGTGCCTGTAGTTCACATCACCAACAGATCGGGAAACAAACTCAAGACCTTCTGGTCATAAGTCCAACTCCCTACCAGCTCGGCCACAGAAGCATAATATATTGACAAAAAAAGTTTGTTGACAATAAAGTTTAATGAACACTTTGCTTCAGGTAATATTTTTGTTCTTAAAAATCACAAATAGTTTTTATTAGTTAAATACATACAAATCAACTAATGGTGAATGTACTTGTCATTCTTCGTTCACCCTCTCCAGGGGCTATGCCATGAAGGAATGATAGCTGTGCAGTTGTATAGATGCATTCATCAGAATTCACACTTTTGATCAAAAAACACTTTGATGCCAAATGAGCAGCCTGGAGAATTGCCGCTTGGTCTTTAACACTACTAAATAGTGAAATGACATTTTGACTTGTATCAAGGTGGACATTCTTCTTTATTGAGGAAAGCCGTGTCGACAGGAGTCTTTTATGTGTAAGTGTTAGAGCCAAGGCGGACCTCAACGTCTGTGGGTAGTTTGTAATTTTACGTAAGTGTTCAATAGAATTATCTATTTAACAAAACCAGCTTATAAAGCATAGATCATAGATTGATCATTCAGTATCGAATTCTTGCTTCTTGTTCTGTTCCCCAGTTTGAATAGGATCACCAACTGGTACATGTCCCGATGAGTTTGCTCACTTAGTGGTATTAAAAACACATCGGATGGGTTCGCACCACATTTTAATTTCTCGTGATGCATGCAACATCAAAGAATCCCATCTAATTTGAGTGCGTGAATGATTTGCTTGCAAAGGGGATATTGCTTTCAGAAGTCCGCTTTAATGCTTTACACAGTAGGTGGGGCTTCATTTCTTCGCTATATGTATCATGTTTACAGCTATCGACTTTTACTTATCACTTTTCATTTGGATTATATAGTGATACTTAAAGATTGTAGATTGAAGGTTGTGATATGGTGTGCATCTTTGAACTGTGGGTTCTAACCATTAGGTTGTGTATTTGATTCTCAGCCCTTTGACACTGGTGAGCAAACACATTCCTCGTTATAATTGATCCTGCTCTGTGATGGCTTCATTTAAAAATCCATAAATCTGAGATTTGAAGTGAAATACATAGTTTCATTGCAACGTCAGAAATACTTCAATAAATTGGTAGAAATACACATCCAGTAAGAAATCTATTGATGGCTGTGACTTTGTTACGGAGTTTAGACACTGTAGTTTATAATATACCCGTATATATACTGAATTTAGACTGTAAATACTGAAAATACTGTATTACTTTCTGTGTAACTGTAGGACGGTACCATCATATATTGCAGACATCACATTCAATCTGGGATCTTGCACACACGGTTGTTGTTTGTACCCCACACGAAACCATGTTTAGAATAGTGGTAGCCTTCTAATGTGATTTTGGTGTCATGGTCAATGGTAAGTCTGCTCTTTGTGTCCAGTCAAACGAAGATGTAGCCGTGAAATTCTGCTTATGGCCAAAAAAGCCCTCATAGTCAGTATTGACCAAACTTATTTGCTTGTCTTGATGTAAATATTTCTTATTAGAATATGCTACTAGATTTACACTTTATGCACAATGTCGGAAAGGAATTAGATGTTAGTTTAATCAACATGAACCTGAATATTATATGTTATGTGGTGTTTTGCATTCTGATCTTTATCTTTTATGGAAGGATAAAAAACTTGAGATTGACATCGACAAGCAAAGGTCAATGTATGAGGTCCTTCAGCTGGCTTTGCTGGCTTTTTGCAATAAAAAGACTAATAAATACCGTGCTTTTACATTAATAAACATAAAAGTTATTTGATCTACAAAATCAGCTATTTGACTATAAGATCCAATAGAACCACGTTATCTAGATATTGCATTGCCGATCTAGAATTTTCTGCTATCAAAGTTAGTTTCCTCCCACATTATTATGAAGAAATATTAGTGAGTAATCTTTAAAAGTGGCTATCTTGAGCATATTTCTATTCTCTATACAGATTCAAGATCATAAGTTTCTTCTGTACTAATTTGTCATTCTCTAGAGCTTCTGCATATATTTTGCATCATCACGCAATTTCTTAGAAACAATTGTGTGGACAAAAAGATGAACATAAAACTCACTGATCCATATGAAGTGATGGCCTGGTGGGGATCGTTTTGCATATTATCACCTGCTGACTCACCCTCCCTACTACCATAGTAATGCAAAGTGGAGAGTTGAATGGTTCTGCATGTTAGCAAGCACTAACGTTTTGCATTGAATATGCAAATTTTAAGAAAAAATTGTACCATTTATAGAATTCATTTGAGCTTTACAAAGAATAAAGCTACAATTAATCCGTAGACATGATTCATTTGCAAATCTGTTCATGAAATACGGGCATGCAGGTTCTTCACTGATGTTTCACTGTTCTTTAGTGTTATATTGAAGGGGAAAAAAACCATGACATTTTGTTTGCATTTTCATCACCTGCGAAATAATTGCACTTATTGACATAACAATGAGATTTGAGACAGCTTGCGTAGCATTTTTGCCACTTTAAATCAGATTTTATTTTAAAAGATATGTTTAGACTGCGATTCATATCTAAATATGAATGACTTGAACTGTTTCTATTGCTGCTGCGTACTTAATCATGCT
This sequence comes from Streblospio benedicti, assembly GCA_019095985.1. Taxonomy (NCBI): domain Eukaryota; kingdom Metazoa; phylum Annelida; class Polychaeta; order Spionida; family Spionidae; genus Streblospio; species Streblospio benedicti. The sequence continues at coordinate 29,884,565 of CM032668.1, read as the reverse complement.
GTGAAGACGACAGCCAGCAATAACAATTATGCCTGCGAAGTGACAAGCGTTTGTGGTGACGAGACCCGCCGGGCCACACGTCTGCAGTCTGCATAATTTTCATCATTGTGCTAGGCTTTTATGATCTTATTATGGTGTGTGGATCAGGTCTTTTTTGTTGCTATTTTCATGTTGATTATCACACAAAAGAAAGTTACATGACTAGTACTTTTATACTGTTTGAAAGTGCTGCTGGACTCTGTCTTGTGATACAAGCTTATTGTTCCCAAGTAGTGTGGACGGTTAAAAAAATTTGAGACCTGTTATTCGGCGCTAAAAAAACGGACCGTAGCCAGTTAACCGCTAATTATCACTCACAAAAGTATTTCAGTTCATTACTTTCTCATCAAAAAGCCTGACAAATGTTCCATTAGCTGCCGTAATCTCAAAGGTATTGTAAAATAATTTGTTGCAAATTAGAACCTCATAGCAATGAGTTATAAAATAAAATGCCCTTTGGAAATCAACTTTGAGTCTGTGACATATAATAGGGAGGAATTGTGACTGCTAACTGCCCTTTAGTTTGCTATACGAACGCAAGTTGCAAATTGGGTTAAATGTAGAATTGAAGGTGCCAGATTTATAAAGAATGAAATGTTGAAGTCTGAATCAATTTAATCCATTTCATCTCAATATTTTAGCCAATTATAGTTAGTATGGCCGTGAATCCCCAATCCACAGACTCGGAGGAATTTAGTTCTCTTTGCATCCAGTGCTAGAATTTATCCATACCTCTAGGGGCATTGCACAATCCATGGTCCACACATGTAGTGAAATGTGTGTGTTGCGTTTGTGTCAAACAATGTACGTCTATAAAGGTCCATATTAGCTCACATGAATAAGATAAATGAAGATGGTGTATACTTAATTACAGCATTTTTGGGCACACTCTTTTGCGATTCAATTTTATCGTATAGATTTAGGCTGCTAAGAGTCAAATTTAGAAATCTACATTGAAATAAAGGAGTTAAATATTTCATACGATCAAACAAACCAATTTTTCGTACCTAATATGATGGCAGTTGCGAGTGCACTGCAGTATACAACTTCTATTTGACTCCGATGCAGATATAATTGTGTGCAGTTCATAGAAATAAGGCTTCTCATACGAGTAATTAATGAAGTCACCGGTACGTTATAGATATGTGCCCACAATTATTGAGTTTCTTGTTTTTGGTGATTGATATTCTCATATAGATTGTTTGGGTGTAAAATCTGTACTGGCCATATAATCATGATGAGCCATGTAAAACCCTCATGTGAGGAGACCCAATGGTAATCATACTGGCCTTGTGCAGTGCACAACAAAACTGTCTATTTGGTTTATTATTTTCACTGTCCTGCAAGTCACTGCTATTAAACTTTTCAACTTCCATTTCTTGTATGTTCTTGTTTTATTGTATTCAAAGAAAGTTACACATATGTTTCTGGAGTTTCATTCCAAAAAGTCATATCACTCTCAAGTTTCTAGAATATTCAGTTATATTTTGCATTTCACCCGTATCAGAATAATGACACTATTTTGCCAAATTTAGCAAACAGCCTGTGAAAATCATACTCGTGGGTGCCTCTTTCAAAATCGGCCATGTTAATTTTGATGTTGTGAATCATCTCAATTAACAAAAAATTGCAAAAAATCATATCACTTCTGAATTTTCTACAGTGTATTGTATTTATCCAAACATAATACAGGAATCAGTTGTGCCAAGATGGTCAAGTGGTCCTATGCGCCTGCCTTTAGTGCTAGGTGAATAGGTGCCACAGTAGTACTGGTCCAGGGTTCGAGTCCCGGCAGTTGCTATGTGATAAAGCCACTAGACTTGGAGAAAGAATCCTGTAAATCAATATCAAGTGATAGGGGAAGTGCATAATCTGTGGAACAAGCCGCTCAGTCAATTAGAAGAGCCAATTTAGGGCAACGTTTCTCAACTATGTAATGTATAGTGTACTTGTACATTGGAACAAGGAGCTATGTAGCGTGATGGATGGACGCCACTATAAGATGTGGCATACAGAGCATCAGGCCAAGAGGGTTTGTGGACTTGGAGTGGCTTTTATATAAGATAAGTTGGAAATCCATTTTAACTTACTGTCTTAATATTTTTCAAACATTTTCCCACGTCCATTGTTTGAAATTTCTTTCTGTTACCAGGTGGCAGCACGTGACAGTAAAGTAAGTCCAATGAATCTATTTACAGATAAAAGAGAAGTAGTTCATATTGTTCAGCTTCAAGTATGTTAAACCCATGATATTGACGTTAAAGTAGCTATGATCTAAACTTTATTGTTTTGACATTGGCAAGTGCCAATTATAATTAGGGCAAGTTGAACACATTTACATTTGCAATTACCTCCTAAGTATTCGAATCAGTCGTAGATAAATTGATAGATGGGCTGAGCTATTAGAGAGGAAATGTCATATCCTGAGGTCAGGTGCACGCGGAATGAGGGCAGATTCGTGTAGAGGGATACGTCTCGCACCATATTAATCATGGGAGACATGGAGAAGCACTCACAATTTATATTACCGGTATGTGTGTCTTAGCAACCAGGCAATCTCAACATTTAAATCTGAAATGACCATTATAACTTTATATTTCAGTATGAAATAAGCTTATACAAGACAAAAATACAATAAACAAAGTCAATGTCTTTTACACCTAAATTTAAGAGAGGTTTTAAAACATTGAGTATTTTGAAAGAAATTACAAAGCTTACTTCTTACCGATGTGTTACATGGTTGCCATAAGGTTTCAGTGTGTCGATGCAATAAACTCCTGTAATAGGCTGTGTTTTCAAGCATGCAATTTTGACCATTCTGGAAATTTACAATTCCGTTGCAATAAGTCAGTAATGTGGTGATTAAGGATCACAATTGATCGCAACTTGTCGCAACTAAGATATCGTACGATTCGTAATTTCTCATGTGCTGGTCTCCAAAATAATCTGTTGTCAAGTAAATGTAATCTCTACTCAACCTTCATTGACTCCCTGTGAAAAAGGTGTGTCATGTAACATGTAACGCAAGGAAGTTTGATGGCAATTGTTGTGCGATACATGTATACAAATTTTGAAAATCAACAGCTGCAGCATTTTGTGACCAACTGGATTTCATATGTGCTCAAACATTTCTGATCACAGTTTCATCTGCAACAGAAGAGACTGGTGATGTGAGTTATGCAAATGCCCATGCAAACGTATGCGGCATGCATAAACAAGGCGCTATATAAAGACAGTTAAGCCATGCAGAATAGAGATCAGTCTGGATCAGTTTAATAGTTTTAGAAAGTTGGACACACACAAGAAATAAATAACTTTATTAATCATAATCTGCTATTTATAAATTTAAGGCACCTCTTTAAACAGCCATGGCAGAGATGCATAATTTGTTTTCATGAGATTTAGAAGCTTTGCACTCAGAATTAATCTTTTGACTTAAAATATGGACTCCTACACTTATTTCACAATATGTAACTTAATATTATTCAATTCCCAAGAGAAATATCCAACGTCTTTTTATTGTCATACGCTTCAGATTGTTGACAGAAGCAAACATTTTACACATCCGCGACTTTCAACTAATATTTGACAAACATATAATTATTGGATTTATTATTCCTTTAATGTCAAATATATCGCATATTGGTAAATACAAACTTATACGCCTTCACCTGTGAACTGGTGACATCACTTCTATTTACGAAATGGCTTATAATTAAGGCATGTCCACCAAAATTATGTTTAGATGGACAGGTGGGCGGAAAGACAATTAGACAGATTGAGCCATTTGTAATTTTGTTTAAGTTTTTGCCTAGTTCCACTCTATCATGGTCACCGTCCCAACAGTTTTGGCTGGCAGGGCTACCAACAACACCTGCCTGGGTACATGCTTCCTGGCTTTCTATGATGACAGTGGACTTGTTGTGATTAGTGCTCGAGTAGCACAATCAGGCGCTATATTCATGGATATGAGCATTTGATCATGATGCATGAGAGGCTAAGTTCTGTTGCCAGCCAAAGTGGACAAGCAGGTGATATTTTGTGTATTGCAATTGACGTGGTCTTAAAAAGAGTACCTCAGAAAAAGCACATTTTTGCTGTAGTAACTATTTTTTGTAGGAAAGAGAAAACTATTTTCATGTTTAGCATACTTAAACATAATGATATTAAATACAATGTGCTATAAAAATCAAGACCTTTGACCAGGTTAGGTTTATTTATTAGCAGTTTTTGAGATTTTTTGTCGTAATTAGCAAAATCTCTATCTCTATATCTACCCTGTCTTATGTTGTGTGTTGATTAACAGAAATTATATGATACGGAGAGGGAATCATCTATTTACGTTTTGCCTATCTGATGAAGGATATATTGATTTAACTCTGTAAATTTTGTAATAATTGTTGTTCACAACTTAACTTTCACCCTTGAGTCACGTGATGGTCGAAGAAAAACTTTTACCAATCTCCTTGTTTATATCAACCTGAATGTGATTAGAGGTACATGTAGTATTGAAACCACAATATCTACAAGTATATTTAAACTACTGTGGGCTTTATATGCCTATTGGCTGATTGGGAGTTTTTTGCTCCTGACAGTAGAATACATCACGAGGTAAAGAGACAGTAAAATTAGCGCCTTCCTTCCCCTCGTCGGCCTCTATGGATCAATACTCCTACTGGGAGCCAGCCACGGGAAGGGGATGTATTGAAGCACTATTTTATAATGCGAATGTTCGTTCTTTCTATTATTGTAAGTATTGAACAGAAGGAACAATATTTAAATTGTTAAAAAGAGGGTTGTTTTCCCACCTGGACTTAAGTATATTATCTGGTCATTCACGTTCACATAGAGCATTGAACAATTTTACACCATTTTTGGAATGTGGAATGGATTACATTTCAGAATGTCCAAAGAAATGGATTAGGAAAGCACTGTGATACATTTTATATGCGTTATTGATAGTGGAAGTGTGTCAGCCCCACTGACAGCTCCGTATGAGTCATTGGCCACTGCGTTTATGAAATGCTGGTGGAATTTACAATTTTGCTAATCCCTTAACGTAGGTTCATTTTCATAGTTCCAGCTGGCATTTTTTTATTATGGGACATTATATCCCATTATCTGTAGTGCAAAAATACAGAGTATGTAAGAAAACCTTTTTGTTTGGCAGACATTTTGTAAATTACAATTTTCGACAATAGTTGAAAATCATCAGAATATTTGAATTCTGACAGTTGAATATTTTTTGCTTCAATTAGATTACAAGTAAAAAGTTAGTTACAAATAAGAACAGTCTGTAAAATCTGATGATAACAGTCATTGATACATATTTGGTACTTCATCAGAAATTTTTCTTCAAGATTGGTGTGTTTGATATAAGCATGTGCAAATATATTGAAATTGTACTGTACTGTGGAATGTTCGATGATTATGAATATGTCAGAATCGAATAAATGCAAAAGTCTCCAATGCATTAAGGTTTTACATTGCATGGTTATATCTGCTGCAGAGTAATAACACATCTATGACCATAATATTCGTGCTACCTTGATAGAAATCTGCGATTGCAACGAGGCAGATTAATTTGTACGCTGCATTTGGTCTGTTCACGAGTATGTAATGATGATACATGGGAAATTTCTATGTTTCTTCCTCATTTGTCATATTGTCCTGTGTGAAAGTTACTATGAACTACATGTACACATACATGTATGTATTGACCAAGTGTCTTAGACGCCAAGAAAAAAATCAGTAAACTATTAGGACGTACACGCACAACTCCAACTTAAAGGTAGTAAATAACATTTTCTAGCTATTTAAAAATGTAAACTTTGTGGTCTTAATTGGATAGGTTCTACTACGTAATTATTGCATATCAGATTGTTACATTAAATGAGCAGGTATTTTGTTATTTTATAAACAAATTTGTTATAAACCGTATTGAATCTTCAACTCTACTTAACAAACTATTTAGTTAGCAGCCGCATGCACTCATTATTTTGTGAAAAAACATTTACCAGAAACTAAAGTGTTGGTTTGTTAAGCCTATCCTTATGTTACTTATCATTGATGGCGTAAGATGTGAAACAATTGTGTGCTTAATCTGTTGAGATGACTTGTTGATGTGAAACACCCACGACTCTGCTCGCATTGATTACACAGACTCCCTATTTGGAGCTTATCTTAATGAAATCTGCCCACAGAGGCTGTGGGGCTGACAAGTGCTTTTGCCATCCCATGTGGAAGTGACAATCACTGGTTAACGCCGTGTAACGAGGCTACAGCTCACCCCAGACATTGGGGCATTTTTGTTTGTGTGATAGCTTTTTAGGTTTGAAGTGTTGTCTGCGTAAAGGTAAAGACCTTCTGGGGTGCTCTTGGAAATTTAAGACATTATTGCTGATAAACAACAAGTAACACTAATTTTGTGATAAATCCTTAAAAAACTTACTATATAGTCTTAATATTTTCGGACATTTTCAATGTCCATCGTCTGAGACTTTTCTGTCACCAGGTGTCACAACCAATACTGACTGACTTCTACTTCTGTCACATGCTGCCACCTCGTGACAGAAAAGTCTCAGACGATGGACATTGAAAATGTCCGAAAATATTAAGACAATATAGTAAGTTTTTTAAGGATTTATCACAAAATTAGTGTTACTTGTTGATAGAAAAAAGAAATCCAATGAATCTCTTTACAAAAAAATTATTGCTGATAGTCTTTATTCAAGCTTCTGATGTTGATAGTATATTAGTTACAGTGATACATGTATAAAGATTCATGTTCGCAAAGATATTCATGAAACAAATATAATGGTGTTCTATAACAGGATAATAACAAAAGAAAACACTCATTGTTCCTATTATACTGTAACACATTATGTCAATGTTAATTGAATTAGTGAGGTGGTGAATGGTATCACTGTCGGTGGTGTGTATGGACGTACATACATAATGCTCCAAGTGTACAAATAACTGGCCGTGACTGGCAAGGAAGTTATTATTGTCACTATGTCACGTGTCTCTGCAAATCCTCATGAAGCAAAGTGATGTGACCATATGGAAAATAAATGGGAGACTTTCTTAATTGATTACCAGGGTCGTCTATTCTTCTCTAGTTCTCTCTGTCACTTTGGATGACCTCAATATATAGACAGCACGTATATGGTAAGCAATGAGAGATAAAGTCAATGTTCAATATAATATATGAGTGTCAAAATCAGTTGTAATCAAAGGAGGTTTTGTTTGAGTTGCTGATATTGTGTACGTAATTCTATTTATTAGATGTAGAACTTGATGACGCTTTGACAGTAAATGCTGATTTTGGTAGGAAATCTGATTTGGTTTTAAGAAACCATTAATACTTTGAGCATGAATTCAGGACCATCGTTATTGTAAAGACCTACACAACTGCTTTTAGTCCATAAAACAGATTGAATGGATTTGAAAATGCTTGAAACACCAATAATCGCTAAGCAGTTTGGTGGTGTTAACAGCAATAGAAATTGACATTGATGCGAGATTTGCATGTCTGATTGTCTAATGCTGTTTGTTGAGCAAATAAGCATATTCAGTGCAGCTATTGACTGAAACATGCCTGTTTACATGCAGTGGTCATGATTACAATTCCAGCCTGCAACTGGAAGATATCGTATTGTATAAGTTTATGATATGCCTGCATCCTATGAAAACTTGCTATCTTAAGGGTAAGCTACAGTAAGATCCAGGTATTGGAAAAGGGGGTGTAACAGCCGTAACAGTGATAAAAGCGATCATTCTAAAAGATTCATATGAGCCGCATCCGTTGTTACATCATTTTGGGGGTAAAAAGGAGGTGGGAGTCAGGCAGTCTTACAAACATTAATTGTAGAAAAGGAAATGATGCTATATAGACAATGCAAATGATAATTTCATTTGATATCATAGTATTAATGACGAATTCATTGCCTTTAGGTGCATGGAGGGTTTATTTAATAGAACTCTTTTATAATTAATCAGACACATTAAAGATATGAGTAATTCCCATCTGTGATGAACTCCATCCCAGGGCTGGACAATATAGAAAAATATGTGTTGTGTCATCATTAGTTATCTGTGGCAATTTAAACCACTAACAACCATTGATATTAAGGTTGATTGGTCCTGTGCCCTTAAAATCAAGAAAATGAAGGTATAAATCATTATATATTGTAGTATATATCATGCATTTTACAGTGTTATTTTGTGGACTTACCATTATTATGAAAAGATAGCTGTGTGTAATGTTGACCAACACCAGTAATCCCGCCTGACCATGTGTTCTCTGTGATCACCATGTCAGCGGCAGCAAGATGTTTGTGCATTCGGCGTGACACTGATGAGTCCGAGTTACAAGAACTTTACCTCGATTTTCACAATCTCAACCATGATGACAATGAGGATTTTAGTGCTCAGGAATACGGAGATGAAGAAGAAAGTAGTTCAGACTTGGGGCGTGGAAGCAGCCATACGGGGACGTTCAGTTCAAGTAGTGCATCTCCTAATACTGATCGCAGCTTCAGTATGGGCTCTCCTCAAAGTACTGGATGCAGTACTTCACCAGGGAGTAGCTTGTCTCCAGGTACTGTAGCGCCATTGGGTAGTGTATCACAATGCACTGCTTTATCAAGTACTAACTCACCTGTTACTGCAGAGCCCAATGAGATTATAGTGAGTACTAAGTGTACTGCGCCGCTGTCTCCGCACAGGAAGTGTAGGAGGAAGTGTAACAGTACTCTATCAGCCAATCAGATCATCAGAAATTCCCCCGTACGCCAAACATCTCACGAGAAACAAATAAACACACCCAGTTACCATGGAAACAGTATGGATAACCTATGCAAAATGACGAACAATCAAACAAGAACTCTGGATAATCAAGCAAAACCGTTGGATAATCATCGGATATTAAGTCCAAAACTTGGATTTTTGCACCGTTCCTCAGAACGTTCATCTTCAGCAGGGAGAATCAGAAACTGTGATAATATGAACTCGCCAAAAGCTTACTCAAGGTGAGGCTAGCATAATCATAAATACTTCTTTGTACATGTTTATTATATTTATATTGCAGAGCAAAGTTTCCTAAGAAGAAAAAAGGATTTCACTCTCAATTATACAGCTTTTTTATTCTACACTTGCATGTATTATCACAGTAAACATGGCTCCTTCGAACCCACCATAGTAGAGGGCTATATATAGTACTATATTTACTTCACCCGTTTTCAAACCAACGGCTATGTACTTTAGTGATGTGTCATTATACCGGCCATGTTGGTTTGCTGGCGAGCTAGAGGTTTAAAAAATCTGCTATTAGCATGTGATATTGAAGGATATTAAACTGCATAATTGGATTTCTTTTGACATACTGTTATCGATTCTGTTATCTTTTGAGTAAATCCATACAAAATTTACTGCTGAATATTTTTGACATGTCATATCCTTCTTGGCCCAATAATTTCCCCAAAATTAGTGAAGGACACTGAGGAACATTTCAACCTGGAGCTTGCACAATGCATTTGTCATCAACTGGTGAAATGTATGGGTGTACTATCACAGATAACATGGTCAACCAAAAGAACAATCTCCCTGACTGGGAGAACACGAAGACTGTCTGTTGAGAGTCAAGTTATACAGGCAGAAAAATCCAAGATGTGATAGGTATGAGAAAAAACAAGCTTTAACCGATTAACGTTAACACCATTAACCAAGGCATTTGCCTCGTCACACCTGTACGATAGCATCCTGAAGCAGAGAGCTGTCCCAACAGATGCACACCCCCCACCAGCTCCCCCTTGACTCGCCTACTCTCTCATGTCTCATGCTGTCATCTTGTCTTGTGTCATTAGGCTCGGGAAAAGACTGACATGACATGTTGAAATGATTCAGCTGTACGTTTTTGATGGATTGATTTAAAAATCTTATCTTCTAACAATATGTCTTTACACCCACATGGTATACAATATGCCCACAGGCTGTTATAGGTTGAAAATTATTGATTTAGTGGATTAGATGGCTTTTCATTGAAAATTCATTGGTCCAGATTTTACTATCAAAGTTTTAGGTGCACTGGGGGTCGCTACATGGGGTTATCGTTGTATCGTTGTGTACATTATAAATCTGAGTCAAATGATTGACTTTTAGATATTACCTGCATATATCTTCACAGCGTACCATATTACTGGTTTGACAAATCAGTGTGTACCTGGTGGTGTCAAAACTATTAAAGCTTACATGATGTATCAATATTTGTATCTGTTAATTGTTGATTATCATTCTTGAGGTGTTCAATTTTCATATATTAATAATACATGTATTGACATATTTAGTATCAAATTTGCTACCACAAAACAGTTCACATGTTATGATACATGCGAAGAAATATTAGGAACTATTCAAGCGAATTATCAGCAACTGTGCGATTCATGTGATCACACAAATGATCTTATCTATAATTCAGGTCATTGTCTATGGGAAAAAAACCCAAACTGGCTAATTAATGAGAAAGCACTAATGGAGACGACACTGAATGGTTAATCCATATGTCAGTTGTAAACCTTTTCTCTACTTTATTCTATACTAGTGAATATTTTTACATCAGTTGTGTTTGAATTCATTAATATATCTACATACCCTATACGACCCTCCAAGTGGCCACCCTCGTGTAACAGCCTTCCCCATCTTTTTCTTAAATGTCCTTAAGAATTATGTAGTAACTGCACTCTCGTGTAACAGCCCACCCCCAAGTTTGAGAAAATTTCAATTTAACGTCCCTGGGCGCTTGGATGGTTGTATACGGTATATCTCCTAAAAATGGGCAAGATTGCAAAAAATAACCGTAAAGCAGTAGACATAGAAAGTAGTGTAATTTCATATTTGTAAAGTACGATACCATACTTAAATCACTCTTGTGTATAATGTGTTATTATGATTAGGACTCTGTAGAGTTGAAAAGCTTAACTAAAACTCAAAAGATTTTGAAAATATTGTAACATTTTGAAAATTTTAGCATAGAAACAAAACATAGTACCAAAAACGAGACCATATGCTATGTATAGACTTCATAAAATTACTAATATTAAGATAATCATATGTTTGGGTTTTTGTTCAAAGAGTTTGTTGAGAGCTGTTCAAATATAGCACCAGTATATTCATCTGTTTGAAAGTTTATGAACCACCCTTACTTCAGAAAATAAGGATGCCGTCTTTTGGAATGAAACAAGATTGCCTCCGGTCTCAATCGTAACTCTTGTTGCATATTAGCTTGTTAGTGAAGCTTATAGTGCTTATAGAGGCTGATTGATCAGTGCTAGGAAATCTCAACTAGAAAAAAAAGTTTTTATCAGTACTTCTGAGAGTACGGACATTTTTTTTGATAATTATAGGTTTCCAAAAAGATATTGAAGTCAATTTCTTTTTTTCTGATTTTCAAGTGGTATTATATGAATGATGAAATTTTACTGAAAATTTGATATCAAAAGTTTCATAATAAAGGTTGTTGAGGTATTTCCTATAGTTTCCCATATCACTGTCCTAAACCAACATCTACGTGCAACCAAATAGCGGGCTTTACGCACAACTAATCATTGAGCAGCTTGCATCAGCTGCTCTGCACAGGCACATGGATGATATGATAAAGGATACGATATTATGTGCCACCTGAGTGGACCGTTACGTGCAACATTCATGCATACAAAGAATGGTCAATAACATAGAAAATATAGGATTTTATAAATCTTAGAACAAGCCCTCTGATGTACCAAGGCAGGGTGGCTATCGGCATATTTCTTTTAGAGTGGAGCTGTTTATTATAGGTGGTCGTTTAATGGATGCCGTTGGTTAATAACGTACGTAAGACATAGCGTTCATGTTTCAAACGTTGCATGATTTTGGGGAGTTATGTAAAAGTTCCAATAGATATTAATAAATTCTCTCGTAATCATGAATAATCGAACCCAGCATAACCATATATTCTTACATTTTCCGAGTATATAAGCTTCATCAGTAAATAAATTGTTTTGATTTCTGACTGGATGGCAGCCTACCCCTCATATATTTGTAGGTTATAATGTTGTGTAATGATCTTTAATTTGACAATAACATGACCTGAAATTTGATTTACATGCATCTTATGGTAGGTCTTACTATATCTTTAGGGACGATGCCCTTACCAATTCGATTGTTTATTTTGTATTGATTGATGTTCATGTGATAAAAAAGTGATCAAATAAAATCTGAACAAAAAATGAAATATATATTTTCATCAATTTCACATGGATGGGCTGTACGATGTGAGCTGTTCAGTGTATTGTGATAATTAGATCAGCGTGGGCCAGTGATTAATGAGTCCAACCTCACACCCTCCTGTGCCCCATTCACCATCTTTTACAGAAAAACTGGTGTGGTCAAAGTGTATTCTGTACTTGATTCCGGGAAGCAATGATTGCTCTCCACACCCTGTGATATAGTATTGCAAATGTATGCATATAAATCAAAGCCTAGGAGATTTTTTAATGCACCATGTCGCAAACTTATTCTGAATATACTTTCAGATGAATTTGTATTATTCATTGCAATATAAACTCTTATAATGCAGGGTAAAGAACAGGAAATCTTAGCTCATGTGTGCCATAACATCATCGGTTTCACAGCTTTATAATTTTTTCACAGCTTTCATACAGTCCATGTTAATTATCAAGCCGTGGGTGAAACAGACACAGACAGTTGTGGAAGTAGCTGCAACACTTTGGAGATGTGCCAAAAAATCAATATCACATTATTATTGAGCTCAAGTTCACTGAACATTTTGGCAGTGGGGCTTGTGATTGGTTGAATTTTGTGACCTACTTAAACTAATATTAGGGGCTTTCAATCCCTGGTAGATACTGGGTATATAGCTGATATATGACGATCGCTTACAAGTCAAAGCCTGGGAAACTTTAGTGCACCACATTTGCAAACTTCTGAAAAAATATTCAGATGAATTTGTAATATGAACTCTTATAATGCAGAGTAAGGAACAGGAAATCTTCCCTCACACATGCTGTAGCTGAAGCCGGCCTTTCTCATTGTTTTTGTCCTTCAGTGCAGCGGTCTGTGCTAATTTGATCAGCACTTGACAAATGTCCAACATGCTCATCTTCATCTACGCTATAGCACTGCAGTAATGCCACTGTTAAGAATACGTGCACATATACATTTTGTTCTTTGGTATGGCAATCTGTAGTTAGACTGCTGAAGCTATAAGTAATCAAAAGAAAAATTACATATCGTAAAATCAAGTATGCATAGTTGGAACCAAAAGCTATTTATGTAGACTTTAGGAAATACTTCACATTTATTGCTATTTTATGCAGTTTAAAGCACTGTTTAGTATGTAATTGAATTGGAAGTGTGAGATAAGAATATCTCCCACTCAGGCAATTGCTAAAGCATTAATTAGGACTGAGGCTATTGGATTGTGGGTTGACAAATGATGAATGTTTCCAATCTTGATGTTGATCCATATTTTCAGATGTGTTCCCTTGAGTGAGTATAGACCAAGGCCATGTCATCCGTAGTGGTGGTAGCTCAAGCAATAGAATAAATTGCAACGTCTTGCACAAAAATCTGTACTTGTGGGAGTTGTGGCCAATAGGAAGTTACCATGACAAGGCTCTTGCTTATTCTTATAAGTTATCATGAAACCATCTGTTTTAAGGCCATTTTTGTCTGTCTGAGTGACACCTCTTTATTAAGACCACTTAATTGAGGCAAATCCCCGACAGAGATTGTAAAGTATTTGTGTAAAAATGGACTTTTATGTGCAGTCCATACGGTGTGTGATAGTAGACAGCGGTTCATTGAAAATTTACATCATTAACCTTCAATTATCCTTCAATTATCATATACATTGAATTGGGTTATATATATATAATTACAGAAAATATCAAATGAAAATAATTCGAAATTAATGTTTGCACATGCTATGACCACTATTGTGGTTTTAGTATTTCATTTAACAAGTGAAGAGATTACAATGAACTCTACAGAGCTATTAGCAAGCTCTTCTTAAAGAGCTGTATTAAAACTTACCGGTAGTCCATTTATGACTATTATCGAGCATGTTCTAGAAGCGGGGTAATCTTGGGAGTCAATCGTCCCCATAGATCATGACTATAGGCCGGTAATGTCGCCTCCACTACACAAGAGAGCCCTCAATCCCCCTGTTATGGCTGAACCATCTCGGCCAATGTACATGGCTCGCAATCAGGTTTGAATAAGTTTTTGCTGGATATTTGGAGGTATTATTTGTTCTCTATTTTTATCAGTTTGCAATTCATATGTGTATGGTCAGAATGTGTATTGCAGTCGGTCTATTCTCATAATGTGCAACAATGTACCAATTCTACTACCAATTCTATGGATCAGTGTTTGCTTGGGGTCGACTGGACACAGCACTCTGGTGAGATTTATTGACCAAGGGGGACAAGTAGCAGAGATGTTCTTACGAATGTTTATTGTTAGTTCACTTGGACCCATTTATCTAAAATTATCTATAACTCGATCATATGATAATGACATTCCTCCATGTTGATATGAATTGTAAGTCCAGAGTATGAAACTCATGACAATTTGCTCATGGACCACAGGGTCGGCCTCTATAGAAAGTAGCCCGCCCTGACAGTGAAATACCATATGTTAAGAAATGCTCTTCTCAGGTTTTCTCAGGATTTGAAATGGGACACATGTGCGCTTAAAAAGGTTCTTTCTGTTTTAAACACACGTGCTTTGATATGTGGGGATGCAACAGTTGCATAGATTTGTTTACTGGTAGCGTTTTCTTCGTATCACCTAAATGCTGTTAATGGTAAAAGTTACATTTCGCAATTGAAATGGAAAAGGTTCATTTGGTATAAGGATCAATACAGCTACACATATGTCTGGGAAACATTTGTACAAAATTTCATTACAAAATCCCTTGGTAGATGTGAAGTGTAGGACCACTCCATCTGCACACTCTAAATAAGCCTTGTGTGACCAAGTGGGCGGGTAATGGCAGTAATTGTCAAGCCTCTGTCTCACTTGGCCGGGGGGCATGGATCAATTGACCTAGAGGTCTGAGTGAGAGCAAGTAGTTAATTGTGCTCGTTTTGGACAATGACTGCCGTATCCAAACTGTTAATTTTGCTAATCAAGGAAAGTGGTGATTGTAACTTATTGTACCAGCTAGGGCAGGGGGTGAGCGCCACCCCTGTCTTTTTTCCAACAAAATATTTCATTTTCATGCAGTTTTTGGCATGTCCACTATCAATTGCACAAATAAATCCTATGAGATTCCCCCCCTTTTAAAAAAACCTAGATCTGCCAGTGTTATAGCGTACTGACGGTACAATGAAGTGCTTTATTGGATAGTGTTAACTCAACAAATAGTAAGAACAATAATCTTGTGCAGTAGTGTATATATTTTATTAACTTGTAGTGGAACAAAAAAGTCTGGTACTTTGAATGCTATATATGCATAACGTTAATATGTAAAATTCTAGAATAGTTATTGCTGGATTATCATTGATTACATTTGAAATATTACCCAAATCAGCCTTGCTGCTAATGGAACTCAACACATTTGCACTGAGGGTAATTATTAGGAGTAAATATGTGATCAGAATAATATGGTCATTGAAGAAATTATTGCAGTTATGTTTCATATCTTTCTCTGGAGTACCATATTCGCAGACTTTGAATGTTATAATTGACAAACTGATTCTGTTGACAATTTACAATGTGTCATCGGTGTGTGCATCATTTGCCATTGCGTAATGACTCTGGCTGGTCCATAGCAGTCTAATTCAATGAAAACCATTATCTAAAAGTGGGATATATATTCAATTATAAATGGTGAGAATATATACATTGAATGCATTGGTATCTAGAAAGTACCAGATATAAGTTGTCATTTTCAGCCGTCCCTGTGGCATGTTATTTGTATTTGGACTCATTCGGATCAAGAGACATACACATGGCAGCATTTTTAGAATGCCCTGATACTGAGGAAGGGCTACCTAAATCTGCTTCATGTAACTATAGATATATCTTCCATTTAATAAAATAGTTATTGTATGTCACTTGAAAACACACCTATTGTCAGATGTTAGTATTGTTTTAATTTTATGTAAATTTTATTCAAGATTTAGGTGTTTATCAGTTGGCAAATGATTTTGAACTGCCATATTTTAGTATATATATGTAATCATCTATGTTATATATAGTACTAATTATTTTATTACACAGGCCATTGTTAAAGTTCAGTCTGAATGCTGAGATGTAAATGTTTATCGATTCTAAAATATTATGTTCCGCAGATGATAACTGGGGCATGTGAAGAAAATGTGCAGAATCCCTCTTGCAGAATATCATATCTTCCTAGTAGGGCCCAGGGGGAGGGGGCATGAAAAAATGAAACTGTTATTGCATACTGCATCTCTCTTATATGCCTAACAAATATCTAAAAACATTGTTAAAAGTAACTTTGACATTATCAATGGTACCCTTATTAAAAGAAGACCACATCGATTTACAACATAAGTTGGTGCAAAACGATTGAAATTATAGATATTTGATGTTATTCGTACAACATGAAAATTTTCTTATTCTATTATTCTTATTGCAGCATCATATCTCACGCCTGTGATTCAAACTCCTTAATATTCATGGAAGTGGGTTGCAATATCCAACCAATCAAAAGCCCCACTGCGAAATGTTCAGTGCCATAGAGATCAATAACAACGACATGATTTTGAATGCTTGGCACCGCTGCCAAGTGCTGCTGCATGTTCCACACAGTAATGAGAGGGAAATATACGTATTTTGAGATGTGAGAATGGCCCTTGATTTTTTATGAGAAATGAGAATGGGGGTCCATTTTCTCCAAGAATTCTGAGAAATTGTGAAACTGTGAAATTGTGAAATGAGAATGGTTAGAAAATTAATGAGAATGGCCCTGGATCTTTGCTGAGATTTGAGAATGGGGTAGTGTATATTTCCCCCTCAGTAATCCACTGCGAATGTACTGTAAAGGGGGCGTCAGTGTGAATGATAAAGCTGTGAGACTGACGATGGCGTGTTTCAGGAGTCCGCTGCACTGGGCGGCTGCGTCGGGTCAGACGGCTGCGGTGCGGGCGCTGCTCGACCAGCGGGCAGACGCTGGCGCCACAGACCTGGAGGGCGCCACGCCACTCGACTACGCACGCCACGCCGGACACACCGGTAACATACATTTTTTTTCTAATCGTAGTTGCTGTCTAAAACCAGCAGGTGGCTACAAATAATTGTATTCTGGGAAAAAAAATAGACAAACAGTATCAGTCTTTATCATTTTTTCTGCCACGCCGTAGCATCACACAGGTTTGATTGATTGAGACTGCACCACGTGGGTAAAAATTGTTGTAACTATTTGAGACACCTTTGTATGATCGTATCTAAATATTTCAAATGAGACAGCGAAAAAGCTTCATGCATATGCAAAACAGCCATTGGTTTGTTTGTCTATTTATTTCCCATGATTCTTAGTTATACGAAAACTGGTGTTGCTACCAGCTGTTTGGCCAACTAACCCAATGTAAACTTGAGCATGACGACATTATGTTACCACATTTAGTGAAGATTTCTTGGCATCTGGATTCATCAAACTATATAGAAAGGTGAAAAAACTACTCAGATGCTTCTAATACAATGTACTCAGATGCTTCTACGCAGAAGCATCTGAGTAGATTGAGTAGATTTGAGTTTACATTATGTTAGTTGGTCAAACAGTTGATAGTGAAATATTTGAAAAGACATCATCAATCATATGTCAACGTCTGAGTCTGGTTATTAGTAGCAAAGCAAAGGTGCATGGATGACAGATACATATATGATAAGGGTTGGGTGGAGAGGTTTAAATCAATGTTTATGAAGTAGAGGGGTGATGTGTTCATTTTAATAGGGAGACATGGTCATTTAATTTAGATTTTGAAATGCGTCTCTAGACAGACAGGACAGATTATGCACAAGATTATGCACATTCTGGCCGGACGCACATGTATGTGAGATATATTTGTATATACACGTTTTTTCCCCTGCTCTCCCACCTGCTCCCCTATCACTGCCACCATATTGTATGATCAACAGAACACGTGGGTAGAAGTACTTAATTCTAGAGGCACGGATGTACAATATAGTACCAACATGTGACATGTACCTAATCTATATAACGTGTAATGTACGCAAGATGGTTGATTTAATTTTCATTTTGAAACAGTTTTCCAGCTGTCCGTAAGGTAGACAGGTAATATGCAGACATAGCTAGACACGTGTGTATTATGGTAGAAACATATTCGTGACAGATTGAGTCAGTTCATATTGCTGTGGTGGGTATCATTTAATCTAATCTGTATGTGGACACATGGATAATCGGATGGAACAGATCCAGTTATATTACTTGACTTTTAAACAGATAGTGCTCTTGTTACAGAGTGTGTGGCTCTGCTGGAAGCCCATTTAGGGCTTCAGTCTGCCAATCCAGCCTCTCCCCCAGCACCGCAGCCGTCAACGGGAACCCCATCTCACACTAAGAGGAACCCACTGGGTTTCATAGTTGACTTCTTCCGTCCCAAACACAGGGCGACGTCTTTGCCGAGACAGGTACGGTGTAATGTATTTGTAATCTGTCTTTTTTTAGTACAAGATACAACTTTTATGTGCATGTTGGAATTAAAAAGTCCTGTCCAACCGGAGAATTAAAAATCAATAATATTTTACAGGCATCTTCTTCCTCCCAGGAAGTGGCTACATCATGTACAACACCACGGCTGGACACCAAGCGTCACACTCCGGAGGTGAGTTTACTCGCACATATTAGGGACTTTATGTGCATTTTTAGAATGGTCTAGTTGACTAATATGAAAATATAACGTTCTATAGCTAATTACTTATGAGAAAAGTGACACTATAATGTAAAATACTACGTGAGTGTGAATAGTATATACGGCAAACACAATATCTTATTCGATGTGACAAGACTCGTCAGAATAAATGCATGTGGCGTATACAACTATGACACATTCAGCACAAATGTGATATTTTATTTATCATACATTGTGTTTAGACAGCTAACAAATAGTTATTATCATATTATTTAATGAAAAAATGCACATATCTATATTGTTTACATAATGCACTTAAATCCCGCCATCTACAACAATACCTCCTTTCAAAATAATTGAACATCTTACGTTGCGCCCTCCATGTTACTATACGTGTCTAATTCCTGCAAATTAATGAAAGTATGACTAATAACTGACTGGTATTACACTAGTTCATACAGGGATGGTAAGCCTCGAGTTATACGGCAGTTGTAGAGCCAAGGAATTATATGTAAATGTATGATAAATGTTTTTACATACATATATATATTGGTGACCTTTTTAATTTTACTATGATTTTTACAGCAGTCAAGGTCACCCATGAGGTCACCACCTTTGACACCCATCAAGAGGCAGAAAGAAGACGAAGTTCTGCTTTCCATGGAAAAGATCCATATTTCCCGAGAGGACAATCCCCTACTTGCAAAGTAAGTTACAATGTACCCACAGTGTCAAGTGACGTCAGAGACAATACATAGATGATAACTAAGTATTCAAAGTGCGCTGTCAAAAAAAATGATTAATAGCTGTTTTGTTTTCATATACAGTAGAACCTTTCTATAAAGATCACTTATCGGATTGGCCTCAAGTGGTCTCAATAGGTAGGTGGCCTCTAATTGGATGTTCAGAGCTGTCTCTTTATAAAGACTTGGCACCGTGAGAAAATATTTCTCATGGAGGTGGTCTCTATAGAGGTGGTCTTAATTGGAGGTTTTACTTTAATCAATATGACATGGCATTTTTGTTCCTCTCATATAAGGAGTCTGTGACACTGGTGTGCAATGTGCAGCATCGTCGGTTTCATGGCATTTTCATTCACACTGCCTTTACAAGCCTATTTTCATTTATCAAGTCATGAGTCCAGTTGTGGCTTTTAACTGGACTTGTGTCAAAAGCAAAAGCAATAATCTGTTTTTCTTACTTGGTCTTGTGAAATTGTACGTTAAACATTAAATGTCACTCAACATTTTGGTAGTGGGACTTGTGATTGGTTAGATTTTCTGACAAACTTCCACATATATAAGGGGTGTTTACTTGAAGCACGTGCATATATAATAGCCGTGAGATGAGATGCTGACTGTGTGGTGACGCTTGTAGACTGCGCAGTAGCAGCCAGGAGTCAGCGGGCCGCTCCCCGTCCAGCACAGAGGCTGGGAGCGAGGAAAACCTCAGTCACAGCTTCATCATCCGCAGCCCGCCGCCCGTCATCAAGCGTGAACACTCGCTCAGCCCCACCATGGCCAGGTATCAGCAAACTGACACGAGCGGGCAAACTGACGCGTCACCAGATTACATAGGTGTCGGTTTGCCAGCGCGCACATCTACCAGCTTCTGTTGTCTTCAAAACAATTAGTATGAGTATATAAGCAATGCATTTTACCTGTTAACTTTCGGACAACCACATTTTCTGTATGGTCAAATAAATGTAACACGTTTTGTTATACACTGTGCTGGGGCAAGTGATAAAAAGATTTGTTTTGAGTTTTGCAATTGAATCCATGTGCTCAAGTTTGAACCAACTGAAGACCATATCAAAAGCAACCCCCAGATGCTGCCCCCTTTGCAGGTTGTTTTATTATTGCTCTTTTTATTTTGAAAGGACAATAGTCGAAAATATTTATGATAAATAATATGTTTGAAAAAGTGACTTGCATTAAATGGTGTTAATGAAAAAAACGTAATATATATTAAAATGAAAAATAAAGAATAAAATGTTGTTAAAATTTGGAAATAAGGATAAATTTGTAACAATAATAAGACTAGGAACTGTTGGAAATAAGGATAAATTTGCAACATTGATAAGAGACTAGGTACTGATGGTGCGTGCTCCTTTAGGTTTGACACTCCCTCCAGTGGGCGGGCGCGGGCCGAGCGGGACGCCGCTGAGATCCTCGCGCTGCAGCGCGTGCTGTCTGACCCCGGGGTCACCCGACCCGACCCCGCGCTGCCCCTACCACCACCACCGGGGGGCAGTCACTCGCAGGTATGTGCCAGATCTATGACTGAAGTCCATTTGAACAGTTGAAAAGAGATATTATATTAAAAGATGTTTTATAGTTTTTGCGCTGTCTCCTGTTTTCTTTCATTAGCCAGCTGGTAACATTGGAACACAAGATTTTAAATTGGCTATGTCCACATTGAATAATATAAAAGTGAAATTCAGCCCACTAACATAAAATGGACCAGCCCAAACTAGACTTCTGGCAGCTGTCTGGTCACGCAAGCTGCCTCTTTGTATCCCACAATATATGACTACCTGGATGTGCAACTGGGTCTTAAGTGTCTGGCGCTTTTATTTTTGTATGGGTATCCATGATTTCTTAAACCCTTGAGTTGTTGCCCTATTGTTCTGACACCAATTTTATTCTACAACTTTTTGCGTTTTGAGTTGATTGCCTGTGTTCCACTGCAGCTGGAGACGAGCCGTCATCTACCAAGTGCCGTCGTAGCCGAGTTTCCGCCCACCGCCACTAGAGGCCGCCAGCTGGCCCCACTGCGGGGGTCGCTACCTCCACAACACGGGCTCCACAGTAAGGGTAATGCTCACCTATATTTTTTTACTGTTGCATAAGTCTAGACCGGCTACCCGTTAACCTATGAATGATATCTTTATATAGAAAATAATAGTGTATGGTACATGTTATACGCTTAAATGCAGTATATATTATGACTGTAATCATAAAATATCGTTTCACTGAATAGTTACTCTGTAAGAAGCAAATAATATTAACAATATAAAATATGGTGATAAAAGGCAAGTACAAGAAATATTTTGTCATTCTTTTGCAGAGCAACAATAAATTTTCTTTTATAAAGTTATTTTTCTAAAAATAATATATGTTAAAATATTTATCCATTACAATGCTCTACCCTAAGAATAAATTGCATGAAACTATTAAACATAGGACAAAGCGATAGCATAAAACATTTGATGTAAGTAATGTCACAAGATTTTATGCTATTCTATTCAGGACTATAAACTCTGCTTACAGGTCTACCATCATTGTCGTCACATCGAGCCTTGGACTCGGGGGAGCCACTCATTTCACCGGCTGGTTCCACTGGCTTCCAAGCACAAAGTACGCATGCACCCGCCGCACTCACACCCACCTCACTTGCCAAGAAGAAGAGACAGCGCAGTTTGGAAGAGCGCAAATTTCTGTCGTAACCTCGTATGACAAAATGATGACTCGTTTTGCAGAGCTGTGGAATGAGCACAATCATGTGTGATTCACTGAAGTTGAACTGGTACGGCTTAAACAAAGATATATTTGGAAACTCACGCAGAGTAACGCATGATATGTCAATTAAACTTGTACGTCAATTGAAAATAGGTTTTGTAGTTTGGACAAATAAACAATCAGAAAAGAGGATGTAAGAAGCTAGTAGATGAACATGTGGCAAGCGGCTGTATACGGTGCTACTGTACTCTTGTGGACCATCCACAACTCACTCAGCTCTTCATGCCAGATGTTTTTATCCTGGGAAAACTAGCTGCTGTCAATGCGTTCACTGTCCATATTACTCTGCAACCAGCCGTTGTCCATACGAATACCTCACATTGAATCTCGTTTTTATGATGTCCAGTCTGTAGCTGTGTTTTGTTTCTTTGGAAAAGTATAAGGCTGTTGTTACACAATGTAAAGTATTTTTTAAAAAGTTGTTCAACTTTAATTTCATGAACGTAAACAAAATTGGCAACTAATGTACTACTTTAATGTTTGAAGAGGTGAAAAAATTTATTCATTATTGGACGCTCGGGTCTAATTTCAAGTTTGAAAACAAGAAATTTAATTGTATCAAGACGGATAATTAATCTGGATATGATTTAGTCTTAGTCAGTGATGTATTGTGCTTATCTGATTTATCTTGAATAATCTTAATGTGCCCTGAATCTAGAATAATTCATTTTGGTAATTTGTTTATTTTTTAATCTTTTTTATGAATGAGTTTTATTTCAGGAGTGGTTTTAAATCACCTTAATTGATATTCTATTCCAATAGTTTGGAAATTTAAAAAAAAAAAACACACAACATATTGTTTTCAGTAATTAAAAAGTCAGAGAAAGGTGTATTTATTGTAATTTAGAAAATTATTTGCTGAAAATTACGTCTAATATTATTTTGAATTTCCTCAAATCCAGCTGAAACATGCTGTTTTATTATTTTTTATTAGAGGAAATAACCCCTGAACAATGGGCAAATAGTCATGAAATTTGTGTTTAGTACCACTGCATTTTTGATTAAAGTTTGATAAATTCTATTTATTCATTGTAGTAATGAACGCCTCAATATTATGTACTTGTGGTACATTTGTCAAAAATATTCAGATCTAGATGCTTTTTATAATTTAGGTCTGGCTATTTTTAGTCATTACTGGTCATTGAACTGTGATCGTTATAAAAACACTAAACATGATAAAATTTGCAGCTTCAGCATCTGGAATAATATATTTAAAATCTTTTACAAAAGTTTCATCATTCCAATCATAAAGTTTTACTTTTACAATGTATATTTATTTCATGATTCTTTTTTATGAAATATATCAACTGCATGTATTATCAAGTTGACCAATATTTTAATCTAGTCAACAATTGTTAATGTTATTGATATATGAGTATTTCTTTTTACATTTATTATATATTTACCAATTTTATGACAATTGTTAGCTTACTTTTGAATTTCTAGAGTTATGTTCTGGATTCACATGTATCGAAGAAAAACAACCGTAGTTGTGGTAAAATGACTTTCTCCTTTTTTAACAATATGTAAGCTTAGAATAAATCATTTGATGGGAGTTTTAAGAGGAGATACATATTTCACGTTTACTGATCTCCAATATAGTTAGGAAAGCATATTTTATGTGATTTCTTGCATTTAGAATAAAATATTCTATCATGATTGTTTTCTTTCTCAAGACATTTGTCACAAAAATTTATTGATACAGCAGCATTTGTTGTGTAAAAATCTTACATTGTAATATACAGTCGCATTTTTATGACATATTACAAAGATGGTAAATTAACATTTCCCCAAATGTACACAAACCAAATCTATTTCTAAATACCTCTATTATAAATCTGGCCAAAGCCAAAAAATAGGCCCACAAATGTCCGTTTTTATTTCATGATCACAAACAAAACTTCTTGATATTTGTTTAAATATAAAGTAACGTGATCAAGACCACAAATTATTTATGTATACCATTCAATTCATACCTTGTTACATGTCCGTATGACACAGTGTGTAGTCAAAAGTACATTTGTAATAAAACTTACACCATGTTTATCTTACACTTATGTTTATCTAATACACTATGTAGCTCAGGGACATCTGCCAATCAAATACAAATGTGGATACTGAGCACATTATGAGAAATTCAAGTAAGCACTGTCCTGATGCAGAACAAGCTGCCACTGAGCAGTCATAAATACCTAGACTTAATACATACATCAAGACAAGCTTAATGTGAGAGACGATCGGTGTGTTTCTGAAACTTGAACACTAAATCTGTAGGAAGGTCTGCTTTGGTGAAGACACAACCTCATTTTTTGATAAATCTGTCCAATTTTGTCAATTCAATATGCGTCAGTCTCAAGCTATAGCCACCCCCCAACCCCACCAGCAATTACTTAGTAAGCTGTTTCACAAAGGTGTAAGTCGTCTTGGCTGTGATACTTCGGAACCACCAGCGGAATGGCCAAGTGCAGAACAGGGTTGATAGAAGAATGTAACAGCAGGGGTTGAAGCAGGGATGTTTCTGGGTGTCTGTGTAGGCTAAAATGCGCTTCTTGAAGCCAGGCAACTCAAAACACTGAAAATCATTCAGAATGACAGTTATTCATTCAGATTTAGCATATCTGGGTTAATGTTCTCAATTGCACCTTACTTGAGCTAACTCTTCATGAGCTCATTCTGGTGATTATGAATATTTTCAAATGTTCTATACACATCATTTTAGGGTAGGTTACAAAGTTCAGAAAGGACGATCATGCTGTTTTTACAGATCTTATCAGATTTTCAATGAAAAACAGTACACATGATACCTCATAGTAAGCCATGTGGGCGTCGCGGTCTCTGTTGCGGTCACGGATCGCTGATGACTGCTTCTCAAATTGATCCCTTGTGTTCGCATCTGCGAAGGTAAATGTCCGGAAAAACGTGATCTGGAATAATGGGATTTTCATTATGGTTACTCAACGGGACAGGAAACCATTCTGTGATGAATAAAGTGAAACCAAAGAATGATTAAAACGTCTGAAGAAGAAAAAAGAAGTGACAATCACAAGACAATGCACCTGCTGTAGTTTTACTGCATTGTCCATGTGATTGATAGCAATGGACTATAATATTTGTGGCTTACGGTGCTTGAGAATTGCAGATACCAGACGCCTTGTTGAATGTGTAAGTGAGTTGCTTGTCAAGGTACTTGGTAAATGAAGCATTGACTGACTGTCTTTAGGTAAATTGGAAAAAAGAATAAGTCACTAAATAGATTGTTGAATGTGACTCCCTCAAAGGGAATGAAAATTGCAATGTTCAATAGATAGTACTAGGACTTACTTTATGAGCTGCTCTATAGTTAGTTCTAGATAGTAATTCACAGCCAAACAGGAAAGTGTATGGCGTGAATGTGAGGGTGTCCACGAGTGATTGATTGATCGATTAATCAATCCATTGAGTGAGTGTGTAGGCGATTGAGTGAGTGGCCAATTGATTGATTTATTGAGTGTGTGGGTGAGTGGCGGGTGGCATACCCTGGTCGCTGCCTTGGTGGTGTCCACACTGATGGTGGCGGGAGCGATGTCCTCGCACTGGCTGAAGGAGAAGACTTCCCACTCTTTGTGAGTCACCACTCGCACCTGCTCATAGTCATGGTCTGCAATGCACAATAAGCTACAATTAGACAGCACAGTAATTGGTAGTTTGGTCATCAGAGACCAACTACATTTTGTCAGGGTGACTCAAACTTCAAGTTGACTAGTCCAAAAGGGTGAGCACCGTTTCATGTTTTTTGCTAGTTCAAAATCTTGTAACAAGCAATTTTTTGCCAACCAGTATTTTTTGTTGCAAAACTCCCTGACCGTGAAATTTTTTTTTCGTGACTTTTCCTTGACCTGTATGAACCCTGTTGTTGTGGTACCCACCGTTGCCGAAGCCGTGCCTACTGCCGTACATATGGTGCGCTCGCTGCTGCTCGTAATGGAAGCAATCCACATGCAAGGTCAACTTCGGGGTCGCGGCATGCATGCTCTCCATGTACCTGCAAATCACAGCACCGCCAGGGTTTACTGAGTAGCTGGGATGTCGGACATAATACTAAGTACATTGAGTGGGATATGTGCAAAGCCAGAAAAAAATATTATGGGAAATGGAGAAAATAAGACTAAAAATGGTGGCATAATCATGGACAAAAAAAAGTTGAAGCATGAAAAAATGGTGTTGTTGAGGCAATTACAGATAATAAGGTATTGATCAATAAAAAATATAAAAAAGTAAATAACATTGTTAACAAACTTAACAATGATCACTATGCACATTCAAAACAAATTTCTATCTTCATTTAGCCAGTGGCGACAATCTGCAGATACCACTACAAAATCAATTATAATTGCCCACATTTACTGTGTTCACAAAAGCAATAATAACAGTTTTGAGCTTTGAAAAACAACTAACTTTGTGAAGGTTTTCATGTCCCTGATGTCACGGAGATAGTGGAAGTCGTAGCTACAGAATATCTCTAGCCAGAGGAAGAGGTAGGAGAGTCCACTGATGATGGAAAAGACCAACAGTAATTCATTGTCCCCTAGAAAACCACAGAGAACCATCAGTTATTGACATGTTTAGCAACTATTGCATTGCTTTGGCAAATTTTTCATTAAAATTAATTGTGTTAGAGACACAGGAAAGCCACCTACTACATTTTATTTTCCTCTGAAACCATTCAACCACTATTACAACTACTGCTTCAGATTTAGTATTAGATACTGTAATTGCAATTATCATAAGAACCATCTCACTTTTGCTCATAATGTTTTGGACTATCATGACATTCACAAAAATATATTTATAGGTGTAGTATTTAAGAATAGAATGCGTTACTTCTGATGATGAACACTGTCGTGAAGAGAATGCCATTGCCAGTGCTTCCTCCGCACATCTGCGCGTGACTCCCACTGCCAGTACAGTGCGACTGGCATCTTTTGTCCATCAAACGGATTGAACGACTTGCAGCCGAGAAAGCACATAGACATAGGTTGGTGCTAGTTGCAGGCTCTGTCTACAGCAAACAAAATGCTGGAATAGACTCATTGGATTTCTATTATCTTTGACCTTATTACTACCTGGGTATACGTATATTGTTGAAAGTTGCTAAATATATTTTACTTCCTTCATCAAGTTCATGACAGACAAATGATATCAGGTTTAAAGCCAGGTACTCGCCTAGCCGAACATTAAAAGGATGTGAACAAACCCACAACTCACTTGGGAGAAAATTTGTGCTTTTTAACACAATGCTGATGATATAATTAAGATATACTCTAAGATATAATTACACCTATTGAACAAATCAGTTAAGAAACCATGCTTTGAGTCCCATAACTGGTATAAAGTTGAAATTTGAGCCAGCAAACTGCAGTCCGGTGTGTTACAATAGAAAGAATCATGACACTGTAGGGAGCTCCCCCCCTCCCCCCTTAGGGTGTACCTGGAGGCCAGCAACAGTGAACTTGCGGCTTTTGTTTCGGCATGCTGTGAAGCACAGCTCATGGGAGAGGTTTCCTCGCACCACTGGTCCAGTCCAGGTCATCTCATAGTGGTTATCAAAGCAGCCATAGTACTCCGCAACATGGAACACGTCTAGAGGGATAATAGTTTTGTATCTATAAATCGATGTAAATAGATTATATACATTATATATATAGATATTGATCTTTCTTACTTCTTTTTCTTACCATGCAATATCAAATAAATAGTCATTTTTTTTAATAAAGTTTTTATTGAAACTAGTTTCAAGTCAAAGGCTCCTTTTCACTGCATTGGTAAACAGGCTGTGCAAAATAGTAAACTAATGACACATATTCCTTGATGCATTCAATTGTCTAGCAGTTGTAGTTGATACAAAATATATTTGCACACCATAGTTAGTTCACTCTGAGCCCATGAGATGATGTCACAATATTACCTGCTTGGAGTATCACACACACCATAGTGATAGACGATATAAACAGCATGTGAAACATCGTGGAAGTGATGATACGAAGAAAATAACAGTAACCTATATCTGCCTGCAAAAAACAAAACAAAAAACAAAACAAAAACAAACTTGGCACTGAAGAACAAACTTTATATTTTAAAATTTCCTTATCAATAACATTATTATATTATCAAAAGATTTCTATTTGCTGTTAGTGCGACATAACAACGTTGAGTCAATTGACTCTGTTGACTTTTAAATTCTTGAAATTAGCCTTTTCAGATCACTCACTTTGTCCGGTGTGCATAAACAATTATTAACTTCCTTCACTTCATTGGGTGGAATTGCACAGGGTGGCACAAAGCCATGGTCATGGTGGTCTGATGTCAACATTTCAGTGTAGTCAGTTAGGTATTGCTCCTGAAAATCTAGCCACACAATAGATAAGATAATTGTCTTTTGATTCTAGAAGTAGTGGAAATTTGATTGCAATTATGCAATGCTTGTGTTTGGCACCGTGAATCAATGTCTAGGTTTGAAATTTGATTTATTGTTTTTCATAAAAATGTATTTTGCGTATTTTGTCAAGTAGAATATATCGTATGATAATGTGTGTAACTCATTATCATATATAATCTTGAATGACTGAGAAAGCAAATATAAGACTAAGAAATCACATACCATTAGAAAACACAGATTGAGTGCGATGGCTGCATTTGAAGTAAGGATTTATATTGCTAGATGTTTGGCGAATTAAATCCATCTTTTCAGTTTCATTCTCCAGCTCATGTTCCTTTTTATCAAATTGTATGCTGGTTTCCACAGAGTGCTGCGTCTTCTCATAAGGTGGCGGTGGCTCCTGGTATTCTACTGGGGTCAATCCACATTGCGTTTCTGAGTTAAGGGTATTTTGTCATTCGTATATTTTAACTTAAAAACTGAATTTCAATTACTTTTCCACACTCTGTTGGAATCCTGTTCATCACTTATCTAGCGCATGGTAGAGATGAATCTAGATGGCAGATTGGCATGATTATTGGATGCTAGCCGAACATTTGAATATCAATTACAGTAGAGCCTCCAATTAAGACCACCTCTATTGTGAGGCTACCCTACATCTAAAATAACACCACTTTTCACTGTCCAAAACTTACATAAAGCTACCAAAATGAACCTCTGTATAGAGACCACCTCTCTATTGAAACCACCTGAGACACTGGTCCCAAAGATGGTCCTAATAGAGAGGTACTACGGTATCACATTATAGTGGGTGTATTTAAACCAATGCGTGATGATAGGATACTCTATGCTGTTGCTGTAACTGCTGCTGCTGTTGACCCTGTTGCTGGTACTGCCCACTGTAACCACGGTCAGCCAAAACATTATCCAGGGATTTGGCTGTTTTCTGTTACAAAACAAAAACATTCAAGTGTGTGCTGTGGATGAGTGGATAGGCAGTTGGACTCCTGACCCGCCGGTCGTGGGTTCGATTCCCGGTCGGGTCTGGTTTTGGGTGTTGGGCAAACTCATACCTAAATAGTTGCACACAGCTCCGTGTAGGTGTTAATTAGGTAGATGCGGTCGCCAGAGCCTTGACATATTAGTATGGGGGAATGATCAATTGATGATCAATTATAAGTGGGCCAATGACCTGGTGTAAAATGTAAAGTCGTGACTCGTGAGAGCAAAATATAGTAGTAGTTTACTAGTACTTGATCACGACTATAAACTACTACATTTACATTCAATTAACGACCTCTAATTAATTGGATTTTAAGGGTAATATAGGAGTCTCAAAAGTGGTGGTACTAGTACTAAATCCACAGCCTCCAGGCCTGTTGGGTAATTTTTAGACTAAAATAACCTCACTGAGTCTGTTTCACACTACGCAGTACTTTAGCACGAGCTCGTATAATGTGACACAAAGACGGTGAGGTTATATTAGTGTATAAATTGCCCCTGGCCTGTGACTATAGATCTGATTAAGTTTGAGAGGTGGCATTGGTGGGGGTGGCAGGTAGATCTACTTAGTTTAGTCTTGAGATCTAGCCTGCTTCGGGCTGTCATGTGCCTAGAGGCTAGACCTCTAATGCTAATGCAGAAGTAGGTGTGAGCCACAGGAGCAATTTATAGAGATGTGTAGACGTATTACATATGTGTAATCAAACCTAAACTAGACTGTCCCACAGCAAAAAGCAATTTATAGAGAGATATGTTGTTGTTTTACTGGTGCAATCAAATCTGATTGCACAAGTAAAACAGCAACATATCTCTCTATAAATTGTTCCTGTGGACTGTCTGGACTGGCCACTGGTTTAGATTTTTTTTTATTTTAAGCTAAACCGTAGAGGTTTAGGTTTGATTGCATATCAGTAAAACGTGTGATATCTCTATAAATTGCTCCTGTGTGGTGTGAGCAAGAGAATAACACGTTCAACACTAGACCTACACATTTTTGTACCTTATCCATGATGATCGAGTCATAACATACGAATCTAGCTCTAGATCTAGAACTACTGTGCTGTTTTTTCTTTCTAAAATAGAGTACTTAGTACAGGAGCGTATTATTAGTTCCAAGAATTAGAGCAGGAGCACCATACGGCATGAGCTAAAAAAGACGTTCCCTGTAAAGGCTATGTCCCACCGGGCCCCGCGTATTGAAAGCATGCAGATCTAGAGAGGATATTTATCAGATAAGAAATCCTGAAAATTTTGGAGCACGCCAACAATCCTAATTAATCATGCACCTATCTCACAGTTCAATTCCCATTCATAGTCAGTAGTCACACGCATAATATACCGGGCTGAGTGTTCGAGGTTCTTCAAACTGAGGTCAAATCATCAAACCAATGCCAGATATGACATCATTGTGCTGCAAAACCCCAGCCAATGTAACAATGCATTGATGCTCAATGAAATGTTTATTACTTTAAAACTTCAATGCATTTTTTCAGCCTCTGCAAAGAAAAATAGTGAGTTTTGAAAATGGTTTTTAGGATAGACCTAATGTATTCCCAATTGTGCATTGCCATTGCAGTAAAAGAATGGCACCAACAATTAAAAGACACATACTTTTGCTTTTAGGAATAAAATAACATTTCATAATTGAACTTGGAAGAGAATGAAATATGTTACATGCATATAGACCTTAGTTAAAGATACCATGAATAAAAACCTCAACTATCTTTTTCAAAACACCCTATTTTTCGTGCATTTTTGGTAAATTTTGTCATAATTTTCACCAATAACAATTGTTTTATAAACTTTTTTTTACTCTTTTCATGAACTAGGGCAGGATTTTAATAAGCAATCGTAAATGAATTGCAATAATATTTTATTTGTAGTTAATAAATCAAGAATATTGAAATGAATGAAATTAAGTCGACAAACGCTGACTCATCATCTTTGGTTGCGATTTCTGAAATCAAGTCCAGGCAGAATTTGTAAGAAATGGGAAAGAAATTACATGTTAATGATATACCTAACTCAGTTGATTGTGATTTAATTTTACATGTATATGTTGATGATTCCGCTTTGATTGTCAGTGGTAAAAATGTCTGACTGAATCAAAACTTACTGGAGAATTGTGTAAAATCAGTTTATGGTTAGAGAAAAATATGTTATCGTTATATTTAGGCAAAACAGAAAGTATATAGTTTGCAACAAAGAAAATATTAAATACTAACAACAAAATGAATATTATATGTAATGGTAATGATATTATAGCAAAAGACTCTGTAAAATACCTTGGCGCTATTTTAGATCAAGACATGGGAGGTCAAAGTATGGGTGAGTTAGCCTATTAAGAACATTAAGATGTCTGAAATTTATGTATAGGAAAGATTATGTAGACACTAAAAGTAGGAAGATGTTATGTCAGGCTTTATTGCAATCTCATTTTGACTATTCATGTAATGTTTTGTATCGTAGTATCAATAAAATGTTGCCAAATACAGTGTGCACAAAATTAAGATCGTTAGATACATTCTGAAACATGATTCAAGACATCACCTTATGTACTCTGATTTTTATATACTAAAGTTATGTAATGTTAAATCAAATGTTGATTATCTCTCTGTGAATGATGTTCAATGTATTTCATTGTACTGCCCCTGATTATCTCTGTATGGCTAAACGTGTTAGTGCACTGCACACCCACTTCGTGCATTTTAATGTTTAAACAACCGTAACACCGCTATTGATGAACCCACAATAGTGTTTGATGTGTCAAAATAAAACTACTTACTCATATTGTCACACGATAAACACAATTGTTGTGATTTATTAAAATTATATGATAAACAAATGCTAGATCTAGAATTGTCAGAGTATGATGTTAAATTGTTTCTTTACGTATGTGATTCAATCCTGCTGCAGTCAGTTATATGATGTAATTTTGTTAGCCAATATGGATATAAGTAATTGGGGATGTTTAGTTCCAAAACTTATATTGTTAGCTACGCTTTTTTGTAATTTTTCATGTGTTTATTAATATTATTGATATCAGTATTTCCTCAATATTTTTGTTCACCTGTGATTAGTATTATTTTTTCATGTTTTTGCTTGTCTTTTCTATATTCCATCTATATTTAATTTGTTGTAATATGCATTTTAACATGTTGAATTATGAATAAATAATATCAAATCAAAAGTTCAACTGTGAATTAAACAGAACAGTGCATACTCCGTGCGAGGATGTTCACAGAAATATGGTGCACGTCATTATTTGGTGGATTGACGTTTGAAAGCATACGTGGAGCGCGCCTGTTCTACGCTAGTCGCCCGTTTTTAATCATAAACAGCCCTCAATGAAAACAAATTGATTTTCTGCCACTAAAATGAGCTTAGTTGGCCCACGGCTTATACCATATACATCGGACTTTGAAGGCTGTGTGAATGATAAAGGCGTAAAACCCACGATGGCTTCGCTTCAGCAGCTGAACTAGTGTACTCAAAGGTACGCCAGACGTTAGTCAAATACGTATGGCGTTTGTTGTAATACGCAAACACCACAGACACGTAAGACGCGATATATAAACAACATTTGCGCGCGGTTTGCAGCAGAAAAAAATGTAGCATGGATTATTGTTAATGAGCGAGTCAACGACCACCGCCGTGTCTTCCCAGGGTGACTTCAAAATGAAGAATGGAGAATACTTCACCTAGGGCTTCAACATCTGCATAAGGTACATTCCCAATAATGCATAGATATACACCTTATCATATAATACATAGTTGCCCAAATTTTGATCGGCCAGATGGTCCCGACTGCTACAATCCCGCTGGACAACCAGATGCAATAGATATGGCACAGCAAAATAGGATGGAGATGGTCCAGTCAAATGCAAATTCAGAGTTGTATGAGAACCACGTGGACGGACTTCCACACAGCACGCACAGCCCATTTGCAACAATGGGGAATGAATTGCCATCGGCCCCAGCAGCATCCATAGCGAATGGAGCAATAGCCGTTCCCTCCTTTAATGGTGCAGATGACCCAATATTGCCTCCATCTTTGCCCGGTGGCCTAGAGATTGACCTGAATGGATCGCCTCTCAACCTACCATCACCACCACCTCTCAGCCGCACTACCGCGACCTCCACGACCACGACAGTCAGGCACCACGCAGCAATAGACACCATGCCATTGCGTAAATTCACACAGCAACAACTACGCCCGCCAGGCTTTATCGACACACGATCATCATCATCATCATCATCTCTACTTAGACAGCAGCCAGCACGTCCAAGCCATTTCAACTCTCCCCTCCGCACCTGCAACACAACGGTCACCAGACAGAGACCACCGCATGCAGCAACCGCAACAACGACCGCTCCCATGAAACCACCATCTCCCACCCGCACCATATCGGCCCTGACACGTAACTCTGCGCAAGTAGCCTGCAATCAGGGACACACCTCTATGCTGCGAGCCTCCATGCAGCCATCCTCAATGCAACAAGCTTCTATGCAACCATTTTTCATGGAGCCATCCTCTGTGCAACCATTCTACACGCAGCCAGCCTCCATTCAATCATCCCCCATGCAGCCATCCTCAATGCAACAAGCTTCTATGCGACCATTTTTCATGGAGCCATCCTCTGTGCAACCATTCTACACGCAGCCAGCCTCCTTTCAATCATCTCCCATGCAGCGAGCCTCAATGCAATCATCCTCCATACAACCATCCTTCGTGCAGCTTGCCTCCATGTCTCCATTCTCTGTGCAACCAGCTTCAATGCAACCATATTCCATGTCGTCAGCCTCCACGCAACCAGCATTTGAGCAATCAGCATCCATGCAAACAACCTCCATGCAACCAGCTTCCATTCAACCAGCCATTTTGTTACCAGCACATGTGCAGCCAACCTCCATGCAACCAGCCTACATGGAGGCATCCTGGGTAGGAGATGCGGAGGGCGATGAATTAGAAATTGAATTGGAATATCATCAGAATTATAACACATCGCGTCTGCAAGAACAGCAGGCTCAGCTGAGAATACTAGAAACAGAGATCGAAGCACTCAAGCAAAATTTCACACAAGTTTGGCAGGAACATGAACGCCTACTGCAGTATTTCAACTGGTTGCACGGTCACAACTACACTCCAAAGGAGCCTCCCTTTGGTCTGTAAAAATAAAGCTTTTTATATAAACATTGGTCGCACCTCTGTTCTTTTTATGATGTAATTTATTATGGCATTTTAAATTTAAACACATGTAGATACATTTAGATATTACAAGCATATGTCTGGAATATTTTGGTACTTACAAATGATATTCATATGAAAACGTAACACCCTGTTCTGTCATTGCAATCCTGGACAATCTTATAACTGTATTTTATGTTTTCTCTATTACCAATTGAAATTACAATAGTTTTTTTTGAAAAATTAGAAACCATTAAACGTTTTGTTTTGTTTTTATTCTACTCTCACTGTTATGCTTTTATTTACAATGTATTTTGTAAATCGTCTGTTTATTGTAAGTTACGGGCTTCAAAACAAAATGCAGCTTTATAATCATCAGAATAAATTTCTCCAGGCTTAACCAACTCTTGATTTTGCTATCTGATTATTTGTTGGGTTACTCTGGTAAATTCACCGTCCAAAATCGGGCATTACCGTCAACAATAGCGCCATTATCCTCATTGATTCAATTGATTTTGTCTCATGTTTATACCGACAAATTCAGTATAATATGCACATCTGCAAAACTGTGGAGATATATCTAGGAAGTTACATTACATTCGTACTAGTGGAGTAGTGTTGAAATCAATTCTAAACTGTATCCGTGACCACCTTACCCGTGTTGTGATCTCCAAGCTGTCACGGCTGCAGCCTGAAGACGCTGGTGTGATCCAGGTTGGGACGGATGGGTGGTGTCATAATAGTTTGGCCTTGGTGGTGGACGGGGGTTTGGTGGGGTTTGGCGTATCCCTTGGAAGTGGGTTAGAGAGGTGCCTCTGTCATAACCTGCCCTAAGCCAAATCCATGGCCTGTTTTATCATTAGCTACCTCAAAGCACACACTGTTCCAATTCCAGTAACCTCAAAATATACTCTTTTTTCAAATTATCGCTGTCATGGATCACACCCTGTCTCAATGCATTGTGTACAACCAGTCATTGGGAAACAATTTATCTATGATATTTTGATTAATAATACATTGCAATAACATATATTCTACTCATTGTGCATCTAAACATAAACCATACCCCGTCATAAACAACGGTACATAAAAATATACCCTGTTATGTCCCAGTAGGGGTTCAGTGTTTTTTCGTCAGTAAACATAACAACATACACATGTATACAATTCGAAACATTGCAATACAAAAATGTAAATGAAAAATACATATGATGTTTGAAAAGAATTTAATACTCTTTTAAACGTTGGCAAGGTAAATAAGACATTTTAATGGTAATAATGCTCAGAAAACTAAATTTAGACTTTTTAATGGCCAGCAAAAACCCTGTAGAACCTCCAATGACGATTGACCCTATTGACCTTTTTCACAGTGCTTTTGACTCAGACCTTCTGTCCATCACATAAAGAAAGTTGGTTTTGGTGCTGCTGGTACTACAAATTATAAACACAAATAGTAGCAGTAGAAATGTTATTATTACCTTCTTATTCAACTAAAGTATCAACCTGTTATTCTTTAGTGAATCCAATTTTTCTCTAAAGTTTTGAGAAGAATGCTGTTGTGTTGAAACTGGAACCGCATTTGTATAAACTATTTTAACTGCTGTATGCTGACGACCTCATCATTATCGCTGACTGTTGGAGAGTTATCCGAAAAGGTGCACATCTGGAAGATGGGGATGGAAGCCAAGGGTCTGTGTGTATACATGGCTGAAACTAAGTGCCTGGTCTTGGGAACTAGCCAAAAGTGGAGAATATCCATGTGCTATATGCTTGCAGAGGGTAGAGAGATCCTCCATTTACTCGAGATGGTGTCTATGCTGGTTACACCAACGGTGGTGTGGAATTGAGGATGTCCTCAAACTTGATCTTGACTACATATATCCAGGGTATAAAGGCACTTCCAGACCAATCAAAGAGATCCCATTAGGTGAGCGCATGTTGAATGTTGTGGCGGAGTTTTGTTATTTAGGTGACATTTTGTCCAGTCTGGTGCTCTGTAATTTCGGGAGAAGAAATGACAGAACTACGTTTCGCTGGATGTATGGTGTGGAAGCCTAATGATGAAACCAGTAGAGAGCCTTCTGGAGAAATTGTGTATCAGAGATGATATTGATATATGTACTTAGTAAAGGGAGATGGCTAGGTCATGTTGAGCGCAGCTCTGGCTGGATCACCAAAGTTTGAACACTTGAAATGGAAAGAAGGAAAGGTAATAGCAAAAGAACTTGTGATGAGTTCATGCCGAAAGATCAGGTACGCTTAGGCATGGGTCTGATAGATTTTGGTTACCGAAAGGCTTGAAGAGGATGGTTGAGATGAAGGTCGAGACCACACCTTCTGGATGAGGAATAATTAGGGCATGCTAAAAAAAATCTAGTACATGATTGGTTTGATTGTAATGTTTACCCTTTGAAGATTCAACTTATTCAGCGATATTAGGCATTTTTAATTTATCTACTAACCAAAATATCTGTGTAAACAACTATTCATTCTATTTACAACGGTCACACACTTTACACGGCCACAGACTTTAGTGTAGAACTCACTATTTGTGCTAACAAAATACTGGAATTTCTCTGGTAGAAAATTGGATGCTGTAATAGAATATTTCTAACTGTAATATAAGCACAAAATGAGCTAATAAAGTCACACAAATATATGTCGACACAATTAGAAAAGACCTAATGACGGTGACTTTATCAACTACAACTAAACTCAACTAACACAAACAAAAGAAGAAACCGTAAATACACAAGTGTGGGATTAGATCAGTATCAATACATAAATACCAGCTCCTGCGAAGTAAGATTTTAATGCATGGCAACAAAGTCTTCCAATATTTCTGGGACAATACCTTTATAAGGTATATCATTGGCAACAATCACTCTCGCTGCCAGGCACTGTAAAGTTTGGTACTTCATAGCATCGAGAGACACTGTTTTTGGATCTTTTTTTGGATATAACAAGTCCATTGGGGATTTCCCCTCTGAATCAGACGCATCAATATGTGCTCCATTTTCAAGAAGAAATTCAATGAGATCACCTTTCCAAGGCATGTCATACTCTACTACTGTATGCAGTGGCGTATATCCATAGTCATTGTCCTTTGCATTGACTGATGCTCCAACTTCAGTCAGAATCTTTGCAACGTCTAGAGAAGGAAACACAAAATCTACATCTGTGATGATTTCAACATCCCACACCCATGAATTTTTTTCTCCTTCACAAACGAGGTGGAGAGGAGTATAACCATCAGAATCTTTTATATCCAGCTTAACAAATCTATATAAAGTCTTTTTAAACAGATACACCTGTTCTTTGGAAAAGCTTTCCTGAATTCTGCATATAAGGCCTATGATTGACAGTGTTATGATGAGCATGCGATTCCACGCTACATGATCAGTATTCTTGCTTCTTTCTAATTCACTAACTGATGTATCAAGTACATGCATGATAATATCAAACTCTATATTATGTGGTTCTTGTGTCATCATACATGCGAAACGATTTGCAAATAATTGCAAAATGTATCCCATGTGATACTCTAATGGCTCAAAGAACTTCTGCTGCATGTCCAATGCATAATTCCACAGATTAAAGCATTTATCTAAAGAGTTCCT
The DNA here is from genome assembly GCA_019095985.1 of Streblospio benedicti. Taxonomy (NCBI): domain Eukaryota; kingdom Metazoa; phylum Annelida; class Polychaeta; order Spionida; family Spionidae; genus Streblospio; species Streblospio benedicti. Next base: position 29,845,881 of record CM032668.1, on the reverse strand, counting down.
ATCACCATAATATTCTCCGCATCTCACTATATATTCTATAGTATCAGAATGTGAAAGACCTAGTATTCTTTCTCTAATTACTAAAGCCTGCATTTGCATAGCATGCGGATCAGATATGAGGTCATTCAATTCATCCATGCTATTTACCTCAACTGCATTTTCATAGGCCGCGTTTGGTTCTTGGTTCATCGGCTTTTGTATTACATCAAAACCATCTCTGAATCTTTCCTCCATAGCCTGCCTCCAGTAGGTAAAAGCGCTTGTCATATTGTTTTTGGCTACGCAAGTTGCACCAAGCAGTTCAAGTGCATCTATCTTCTCTGTTCTTTCAATTTTATTAATAGAAATGAAAAAATCGACAATAGCTGCCTCTCCATATGCAGCTGCAAGAAGCAAAGGTGTCATGCCATCGGAGTTTTTTTCCGCCTTAGCCTTACATTCCAACAAAAGCTTCAAAATCTCTATTATAGAGTCTGTTGTGGGTTCTGCGTGACAGAACTCTATACAATAGTGTAATGCTGTTGCTCCGTTAAGATCCTTCCTATGGACATCGGCACCTTTGTCAATAAGATATTTGGCCATTTTGTGTTCACCACTTTTGCATGATACCATCAAGCATGTCATTCCTTGCTCATCTGCGATATTGAGGTCAGCTTTATTGTCAACAAGAAACTGGACAAGTGGAAAATTGGAGTACTTACAAGCTGCCATTAGTGGAGTAGAATGATCGGGGGTTGCATGATTTACGTCTGCTCCTTTTGTAGTCAGCAATGTCACAATGTCCATATGGTTTTGAACAGCTGCACACCAAAGCGGAGTTACATCTCCTGAAGGATAAGGATACCTACTACCTGGTGGATCCCGTAGGATATGGTAGAGGAAACATCCAACCTGTTCCATATTTGCAGCACATTCATTAATAAGGTATTCAACCACCTCAATGTGGCCACGCAAACAAGCTATCATAAGTGGTGTTGCACCATGTATTTTTGCAGAAACTATTTCTGCAACTTCACCTTCTTCGCGCAATTCTAGCAACGACCTCAATTGATTGACAATGCCGTCTTTGGCTGCATGGTAAACATCGGTCTTCAAGTCATCTAAGTTTGTAGTCATTGTTGTCATCATTTCCTGTCAAAATAAAGAGAAGTAATATCACTAATTGCTAAATGTATATTTTCGTGGATTCTAATTATTGGTTGATCTATGCAAGTTTGCACATTGTAAATAGATGACCTGTAAAGTAGAGCAAGTTTATGTTGTCATTTGGATTGTTGTATTAGAAATTGCGATGAAATAGCTTGGTTCACATGAACAGAGACCAAATACTCATAAAGTATTTCTCAATGATATTTTCTTATAGCCCAGCCAAATTACCAAAATTGGTACTTCAATGTTAGGTATATTTTAAATGAATTAGGATTGGAAGATAATTTCGGCAACATGTCATCTTGTGACATGAAGTGTTGTATGGAAAAATACTTGAAATACAAATTGGCTTTAGGAAAAATAATTTTACCAATAAACCAAAGCTTAGATTCTAAAGAACATTCAAAGATACACTCGAACCAGTACATTATTTTATGTAGAATAATATGTTTGGTTTTGGTTTAGTTTGTATAATACTCCGCAAATCCCCATACGGGCCAACTCGCGGAGGGGAAGCCACGTGGTGCTTGTACATGTACCTCTCCAGAGGCAGGCTAGGTAGCCAACTGAGCCTCGGGGGTGGGGGATCACGCTAGCTATAGTTTTCAAACTAGGTGAGTTCTTTTACGTGCAGAGGGGTGGCTCTCCTCTACTACACGCGAACCTCCGCTTGACGTCGCCACCGTCTAGTAGTAACACTGTACTGTGGCGACGTGCTGTGTGGAAATCAGCAACTCAGTGGCAGACGCGCGACGTAACGGTTTTGGCGACACAATGTCTGCCATGACCGGGGCGTTAACTTGCAACGCAGGCAAATACCGTTTTCAAGTCGTACGCTCTAACAACTGAGCTCTGTGTTCTCTTTGTTCCAATTTGTAAACTGTTATTAACGTTATATTTATTTAAAAATTGTGGAGCACTAACCACCTGATCCCAAGTCGACGTCCGGATTTGTAAATGATGTCACGTTAATACAAAAATAAACAATAAAATTAGAGTGGAGTGCGTGTAGGAAGCGTGTAGGTAGTGCCTCCAGCATGGGCCATGGCCGTTCCTCATGGTGCATAAAGGATCGTTCACAAATGAGGTCACCTCATTTTTGGCTCCCCCCCCCCCCATTTGAGCTTTCGTCATCTTTGCAGCAATATGCAGTGCTTAAGGATGGACAAAAAAATATATATTTTTGTAGTTAATGTATATATGTTAAAATTTCAACAATATTGTCATTATAATAAACTAGATCAGAAGTTCTCAGAGAGCAGCTGCAAATAGCAGCAAAACAAGCAGACTTTTGCTGTTGGCCTAGTGGAAAGTACACCTTAAATTAATTAATTGGCAATGGCTGTGCCCAAAATCGAATGACTTCGGTGTCGTGTCATAAGACGTATTTATGTAATGGCATTCGTAAAACCTCCAGCTTGTAAGGAGACATACATGCACATGCAAAGTTAGTTAGATCTAGTTACAATGAACGAAACAAGGCTTTGCTCAGCAGCTGAAGCGAAGCAATAGAATAAACTTAACTAAACTACAATGCATTGTGATACTCTTTAATGAGAAAAAAACAGACGTTCTCGTGTCAAATATACAAGGCATTCAGGACCTTTCATTTTGTTTTTTTTTTCATAGTCGAGTGATCTTTATTGATTTTGTAAGTCATCACAGAATGATAATATATACAATTACATAAATATATACTTAAATTTTGCTTGTTAAAATAATCAAACGCATGTCAAAATATATAAAAGAATGATAATAAAGTATTACATAAATAGTACCCACCACCAAATGCAGCACAATACGTCCTATTATATGTCAATATGTCAAGGTAGAACTGTACTGGATGACGATACATGTACTGTTCAGTATTAAAATGCATAGTAATATACCACATATTAATCTTACATGGCATGGTCACTTTATACAATGCGAATAATTGCACTAATACAATACTGTCTACCCTTCCCAACTCCCATTTCTCTCATTTCAGGGACTGATTAGTGAATGATTGGTACATAGTCTGTCATGCATTGTGGGCTCTATGTTTTCCTCTGTGATTTCCTTACAGGTTCCAATGACTGTTGTGCAATGGGCAGTTTTGGTGCAGCAGGTACAGAACTTTTATGTGAAGCTCTACCGGGGTGGAAATTGGCAACACATGCATGTCAACATGTGGAGGTTTATCCGACATTTGTAGACTTTGTGTGATTTTGGGTTGTGCAACAAATGGTCACATGACTTTTGGTGCAGTTGGTGATGGTAACTGAGTCAGAGCCTTTTTTCACGAACGTCCGTAGGATCCGGTAGTGATATATAATTTGACTGTTACCATTCTGTGTAGGGCTTATTGAAGGATCTTCAACATAGTTTGGCGGACGTGCTGCTCATACACTGGCACATATTTACATAAACATGTGTCTTTACGGAATGTAATGCTCCTCAAACCATGAACTTTTACCACGTACTGATCATACAGCCGTACTTCAATTATTCTGCCTGTCGTCCTATTCTATGGGGCAAGGGCCGGGTTAATTTTGTATAAAGACACTATCCCCTACACTCAGTGGAGGTAATCGATGTATGTGCTATGTCGTTCAGCGTCCCCCATGTGGCGATTTTCCAGCGATTCCTTTCTTGCTTGCACAGTTGAACGTCAGGTTGAATGTGGAATGAAGCATCAATGTTGTATAGAGGTAGTCTCTCGTTGGATGTCCAAAAACACACTGAGAAGGTTATACTTTCCTGCTCGAGTCTGTGCATTTCTGTACTGTAATATGGCACGTTGAACAGAGTTAGTGTGTTAGAGAATCTTTTTTGTCAAGTATTTGTATCGGCAATCAAGCGTTTCAATGTGTTTACCCCAATCTCTGCAAGACAGTTACAGTGATGAAATGCAGTTGACGATAGCCTCTATTGCTGTAAGAATGTCCTCGTTGCGATGGATATAAATTCAGGGCCTCCATCTGATGAAAGTTCATCTGGCATGCCATATATGGCAAAAGTGTGTTGTAGACACGAAATCACCCTTGTAGCAACATCACTTGCTCTTTCTAACATTAGCCATCCAGAGTATCTACCAAGCATTACTTATACTAAGTAGGCATGACACCTGTATTGGAAGAAATGGGCACGTACACATTGGAATATATACGATGATCCTACTCGTGGTCTCAGGGTAAGGGGGGGGGGGGTTACGGGTGTGCCATCTTGACTTCAGGTACAGCACTGATAAATACGTTAAGATTTGCAAAACGCATATCCCCAAAAATAATGAAATGCATTCAAAGGATACCCATAAACCCAAAGTTCATCATTCTAGTGCACTACACAAAGCAAACAGACATTTTCGAAACATTACATCGGAGATGAAAAATAAACATATTTATTATCAAAGTTTATTGCAATTTCACATCACACATCACAATCATTAGTCAAATCGCCCTATGATATAGTTATCTCTAGAGATAAGACCCTAAAATATAATGTCTTAAAATCAAGACCCAATAACATATTAATTTCTCAAAAATGGATCCAATGGATGTATCAAATATCTAAAAAAAGGACCCAATGATATATCAAGAAGCTGGAAAAGGTGACCTATAAAATGGCACATGAGACTGTACAAACCATATGTATTGGTGATACCCCCCCTACCCCCCAGCCCATTCCCCTAGCTCTTGTTGCACTTGTTTGTGATGGGGCGATTCAATTACAGTGTACACACTGAGAGCGTACGTGGGCAATCACATTTGTTATACCTGGCCAGAATATGGATGATTCTGCCCTTGGTGGAGTACTTAAGTATTGTTTGACCATGAGATGTAGAGGACATGTAGGTGATATTATCCTAGAAAATAACCCGTGGGCATTTCTTGAGCTTTATTTGCAAGTCATGAGATAAATATTACAATTACATAAATATACTATACAAAACGTGCTTGTTTGAATAATCGAATGCATCACAATAAATGGAGAGTAAAGTATTCATATGTACCCACCACCTACAC
>CM032668.1:29820105-29840625 GCA_019095985.1 Streblospio benedicti | reverse complement strand
CGCCTCGGGCGCTGAGAAGGGAGCGCAGAGGTTAGTGACGCCACGGCGACTGTAGCCATCTTTGACCTTCATCTGACCAAACTACCATTATGATTATGGGGTGTGATGAAAAAGCTAAACAAATGAGCGTGTGGGATTTCTTGAGCCTTGTGGTATACCACCACCCTTATGTGCACATATCTTGGTTGGACATCTTTTGTGAATGCATCATGATTTTGTTTGATCTTTGTTCATACCACCACGTTGTATGCTAGACTGTGGCACACCAGCCTCTCCACGCCGCAAGGTTAGCTGTGTGGAGATACTAGAGCATGCAGCAAACGGCAGCTCTTAGTTAGCAGTCTGAATGATGGAAACTAATTGTATGCCAGAACAAAAGCGTCACTTGCATTTATGCAGTGATTGGAATCAATACGATTTTACTGAGACGATTTTTTGAGAATTTGGGAGCTGAAAATATGGCCAAGAGGTTTGCCAAATGCGTTACCAAATGTGACTTAGCTAGTGACCACCCCCCATAGACGTGACGCTCACGTGGACGGCTTACCCCTGTCGGCGACCTACCCTTGTTAGAGACCTTGCCCACGGTGACGTTGACGGCGCTGCTGCCGGTGGCGCCGCGGTCGTCACGCACGGTGCACGTGAGCGTGTAGCTGCCCTCGGGCGGGTCCTTCACCTCCCAGCGACCGGTCCCCGCCACAGGCATGAGGGTCAGCACGCCGCCCTCTCTGTGGCGACCACACAAACAGTATCAAAGCAGGGGCGATACTTGTGGAGAAATCTATGGATGCATAAGAGACACGGATGAGTCCTGCCACACATATTATAGGGTAGGTAGGGCTCCTCATTTCTCTTATACTTGCATAGATTTCTCTATCATAGCCCCCGTAGTATGAATGATGTTATGTATTACTGTTACACTCATATGCAAAGATGCTATTTAATGAATGTAACCTAGTTGATATATAGATGCTGTGTTCATGCCTTGAAGAAAAACAATAAATCCTGAAAATGTTGATTTTGATATCATTATTGAGATCCCAAAATGTTTGAAAGATTGAGAAGGAAAATGTCCTTTATTACCACATCTAATTTTTCTAGGGCCTGGCTGAACAAAATGAGAGAAGATGTAGCTTGCTCTAACGCTCGATTGCGTAGCCTACGTGAACAAACTTCTTGGACACGTATTAGAAATATTATGGTAAAAGTGGCGGCCATCTTGAATAACGGTGGCCATATTGAAAATTTTCAATCAAAATCTATACTGCGATTTGAAGACTAGTATTTTCTAATTATATTCAAAGTTTCATGATTCTTGGTGTTGTGTATAGTAAGCCAAGTTGTAAGTAAGTGCTTTTACCATTCAAGTGCGCATGCCTGTATAGGTTAGGCCAGCCACCTGCCTACTATAAAAACCGCTAGCTTTCCATAGATATCCACCAATATATCTGACCACGTCTATATTTTCTAATGCCCCACCACGCGCTGATGAAATTCGTACCTCTAATAGCTTGCTACATATATACATGTCAAATAGTTAATAGAGAAAACAATTTGAGCACAGATTAGAAATATTACTGCGAAAATGGCGCCCATCCTGAATCATAGTGGGTACCTTGGAATTCTGTGAATACAAATCATATGGAAATTCTGAGACTGGTATTTACTAATCAACATGAGCACAGTTTCACAAGTATGTGCTTGATTGATATAGATTCGAATTTATTGATCAAAATTTGTAGCACACACAATACAAGGTAAGTGCACTTGAAAGTGATACCATGGAATCTGACAATTTAATGTATGTTCGCACAAGATATGCCCCCCATCTTAGCGGCGTACCCCGCGGTCTGCGCCAGGCTGACCTCCACCACGCGACCGTCCGCGTCGCTGCCGTCACAGCTGAGCTTGATGACGTCACGCGGCGTCGCCTCCACGTGGCTGGACGACAGCACGGCCACCGGCGCTACAACGCCACAGTGCATGGCTGTTAGTGTCAGAGAGAGTGCACTTACATGTGTATGAGTCTGGGCCTCTGGCTATGCGCTGACCAGCTATAAAATAGTGTCATATACCAAACATGTGATTGATCGTTTGCCCTGAATCTTGAGTGTGAATGAACTGTCGAATGCTGATATTTAAGTTTGTGACATGTGCTGCAACTGATCGAGTAACAATTCCTGGTGATTGGTAAAAGACAATGAATTGTTACGGCGACGGGTGATTTAGGAAACAAATGTTGATGACGGATCTCCATCAACGCTATCTGTATAACCACCTCTACAACTAAACACCGGGGCGAGTAGAACCTCTCTATTAAGACCACCAGCGGGACGGTGGCCCCCTCAGATGGTCTCAGAAGAGAGGTGCCTCTTTATAAAGGTTTAGGACCACGAGAAATGATCTTATGTTATAGAGGTGGTCTCTATTTGGATGTGCTCTTGGTAGAGGTTAAGCTGTAAATATGTATGAGTGTACATGTATTTGTGTGTCAGGTACATTTCTTGTGGTAAATTTTATGTGCATTTTAGGTCCAGAGAATCACATTCATTTTCATGTAACATGATTGGGTGAGCGTGGACTTGTAGGATTTTCAACATTCAAGATGGCGTCCAAAATGACCACCCTTTTATGAAGTTGCCATCTGTGGACTATATACATAGCTACATCAAATTGCTTTAGTCTGTTTTAATAGACCGAATGTATACCCCTCTCCTTAAAGCTTTGATATATGCATATATGTTGTTCAGCAAACGTCAGCCAGGTCTGACCTTCATTGGGCTGTACCGGCTCCTCACAGATGTTGTCATTAAAGCCTGGAGGGTCCGAGGTCAGCGTGATCTCACAGTCGCGGTCTGAAACAGACACATGTTCATGGTAATTGCCTGTCATACGTGTATATGCTGCTCATTCAGATCGGAAGCTGCATTGTACACTGCATCAGGTCCACCCCATAACAGCGACATTATAGTTTGGAGAAAACTAACTTAATCTGCTTCAATGATTCCCATGCTTATTCACAAATTTAAATATCCATATTATATAGGAATTATTACAAGTATTATAAAATTACAATCACCATTGCATGTCAATTTGCTACGTAAAAGTGGTCAACATTAGATACATAATAACACGAAAAAAACACAATAAAACGGCAATTTCGATCCCTCTACTATTTGATCTGCTGCTTATCAGCAAAAACATATTTTTTTACATCAAGTTCGAAACACATTAACTGAAAAATAAAAGACGTAATGCAAAAGCTACATACGTGCATCAATACAGCCGAACTACATGAAGTCTTAAAGGCACCAGCATCATTCTCTGTACACTTCTAAACATGTCTTTGAAATAGATAATTCCATACGAATATACAAATGTACCTAATGTGTTTTGTTTACAATAGTGCACCAATTACTAATACTTTTGACCACAAAGACTGATGCGGGTGTCTGTAGCGTGCGCAACTGCCCGCTAACTGACCGTCGTCCGGACACTCGTCGGAGCCGTCCTGGCAGTCGACGTACTGTTCGTCCTTCACCCACTGGGTGGGGATACAGCCGCCAGAGCTCGCACACCGCACACGATCCTTCTCTGCAAGCACACTCTATACAGTAGCTAGTATTTCAGGGCGCAATAAAGGGCCCCGGCATCGTGAGAGGCGAGAGGGTGGGGGTGGGATGGGGGTGTGGGGTATACTACTATGATTTACAAACACAATACCAAGCACAGTACCATATATAATAGATACACTATTTACCACACTTTACAAAATATAATCGATGTTGTAGCGTCTACATGGTAACCTGTATGGGATAGTGTTTGTAAATAATAGAAGTATACATAACCCCTACCACCTCCTACAATGCTAGGGGCCTTGCAGGTTCACATTTGGAGATGTAGGCAGATGCTTGATGAGCTACCATCCATGTACAATCAATGAACATACGGACATTAGATACTTGTATGAAAATGGGAGAAGAATGTGTTTTGGTCACAGCAAATCCCACGTTATGAACACGGCACCTGTTGACCTCACAGAAAACCAAAATTACCCCCACCACAAGTGTCACCACACTCTCCATGATACAAATAACAGGGACTATTTGGCCAATGATTAAATTGTTTGCATTATAGTGACAGAACCACACACACGCCATGTGTCTCCTTAGCTTTTATTATCAAAACAAATCATACCATAACGTTCTCATTCATAGTTAAATCTGAACAGCCACATAAAGATATTGTTATTAGATATAATACCAATATAAGATAGACAACCCTTTGCTCAAATCAAACTTGTTATAGATAGTATGAATTATGTGAAAATTGGTATGCGTATTTAGTTTTTCATCGATAAGTCTGAAAATGAAATCGTTGGCCTCACCAGCAGTGCACTGGACTACAGCATTGCAGAACTCTGGGTCCTTATCGAAGCCGTTCCTGATGAGGGAGGAGCTCTCGCGGTCACACAGCCAGTAGAAGGGCAGGCAGATGACAGAGCCGCTGCTGTTGTAGAAGGCCACGTAGTGCGGGCCGTGCATGCTCTCGCAGTCTGCCTGGAACTCGGGCGCTGAAAGCAGCATGAGGGCATCATAGCTGTATGTGTGTCTGGTTTGTTTGTTTGTTTATTCGATGATTTGTTTGTTTGTTTGCTTGTTTGATTAGCCATATGGTTGGTTGGCAGTGTTTTGGCCGATGGTGGTTGTTGTTTTTTGGTTGGTTGGTCAATTGGTTGTTTGGTCGTTTGTTTGGGCAGTCTGTCGGTCTGTTGGTCACTATATTTTCAATGAATGTGCTTCTAATACATATTGAGTATGGTTAAATCACGATGGTAAGATCATGTGAATAGTAACCATACCCCAAATTCCTTTGTACTTTTCCTCTGGTTTCTGACATATCTGGTTATTGCCTCCTTGTGTAGTGGCTTCACCAGATCCTTGTGTAGTGGCTTCACCAGATCCTTGTGTAGTGGCTTCACCAGTTCCTTGTGTAGTGGCTTCACCAGTTCCTTGTGTAGTAGCTTCACCAGTTCCTTGTGTAGTGGCTTCACCAGTTCCTTGTGTAGTGGCTTCACCAGTTCCTTGTGTAGTGGCTTCACCAGTTCCTTGTGTAGTAGCTTCACCAGATTTCCTTGTGTAGTGGCTTCACCAGTTCCTTGTGTAGTGGCTTCACCAGATCCTTGTGTAGTGGCTTCACCAGTTCCTTGTGTAGTGGCTTCACCAGATCCTTGTGTAGTGGCTTCACCAGTTCCTTGTGTAGTGGCTTCACCAGATCCTTGTGTAGTGACATCACCTGCATTTTCTTCGCCTGCCCCTCCTTCATCTGGCTTAAGTTCACCAGCACATTCTGGTGCTTTGCCGTTAGGCAATAGGGGACAGCTACCTATCGCATAAAGAGGACACACATGTAAGTTCACATTTGCAGATTCAGACAGATACTTTATGAACTACCATCCATGTACAATCAATGAACATACTGACATTAGATTTGATATGAATTCACTAGTGAGCTTCCCTATATCATAGCATAACATGCTACATTTATTATTATAAGCACATTGATAACTCCATTGGACACTACTTATATTATAACCACAAACAAGTAAATAGCACGTTCAATGCTCACCATCTTTGCAGAGGTCTGAACCATCAGCACAATCCGATAAGCAGTCTTGAGCCCATTCGCTGGGAATACACTGCCTGTCCCCACAAAGGATTGAGGAAGGTGAGCCATCTTGAAATAAAATAATGCACACATATGACAAATTAATGCTGATTTAAATGACAACAGGAAACATAGACACACCTTTACACTATAGCCTGTTGCCCATTTTAAGTTTACCATGACGAGCTTAGAACAAGAAATACATGAACAATCTACATTTTCTTTTCATGTGAGATAGTCACCCAAACTACAGCAAGAACGCACGCGTGAAGATTGTATTTACAAAAGACCTCCAAGTGTTAAAAAATGATTAAAAACTTGTTGTGAATCAGGTGGAAATGAGCAGGCTCATCAAAATACTCTATAAAGACAATAGAGTTTATATTTACTGATAATGCACTAGTTGAAGTATCAATGGAAAATACAGAATCACCACGGGCAAATGAAGACCAATTGAACGTTTCTCATCAGATCCGATTTGAGAGGATCATGCGCGATTTAATGAAATACATTAGATTTTACTGATAACTACCCACAAATCTGATGTAACTCTGTTAAAACCAAGGGATACGGATTTAGGAAGACACGTTCATAAGATGATTCTAATGATCTGACAATATCAAATGGCTCTTGTGGTTATGTATAGTACATTACACGTGGCGAGTCTGAGCAACACAGACACCTACTGTCCACTCCACACTTCTGAGCCACGCCCTCACGCACGCTGCTGGACTCGTCTGATCCGTCATCACAGTCCGTGAAGCCATCACCTCTGCAGTCAGCAGAAAAAGTAGAAGTAGCAGTAGAAGAAAGAAGAAGAAGAATACAAAGACGATGACAAAGAAGAAGAAAAGAAAAAGAAAAGAAAAAAATGACAATGAAGACGGAAAGAAAATGAAGATGAAGAGGAAGACAAAGACGAAGGTGAAGACAATGACGACGAGGACGAAGAATAATAATAAGAAGGAGGGGAAGAGGGAAAGGGGAAGGAGAAGGAGGAAGAGGAAGAAGACGATGACATTCTATAAATTTACATATTTCAAATATTACTTGATTTGACGTTTATACACATTGAATAATGTTTTTTCTTCAAACACCACAGTTTACATTTTTAAAAAGATTTGTTCGATTTGTTTATATGTTCAGGATTTGGGCATATGCTTACATGTAGTAGTAGTCCAGGCAGTAGACGCTCGTGACGCTGGTATCAGGGTCGGTGATCTCACATTTGTGCCGTGGAGGTATCAAGGGGGACTAAAACAAGTCATTCATATCTAAATTAAAGAACCGGTCATAAGTAAATTTCAGAGGTGGCATATGCCAACACAGGACAGTCTACGAGTGATAGTATAACGTCCCCATCAATTATTTGACACGGATATACCAACAGGACAGTCGTCTCAGTTCACAACGTCCTCGCAGTTCACTTACGTTTGCCGGACAGTCGCCCGCCGCGTCTGCCTTCGTGAACATCACTTCACGCAGCGCGACCAGCAGTTGGCGCTCGTCGACGAGGCTGCGACTCCGGCGCTGACGAGGGCCCGCAGCTGCAGGGAAAGTCAATGTCGAGGTATCTGTAGCCATCATTGTGGAGAGAGACCACGTGGTGATTTAACGGAGACCTCAAGAGCCATGGTATTGGATAGCCAAGTCTCAGGGATGGGTGCATATCACTAGCTATTGTTTCAAAACTATGCGAGTGTTTTTTTTGTGTTGTACTTTATATGGCTGGCTACTTACTGTAAGCACGCTATAACGGTTTTACATCCATGTCAGGTAATTGGCAGCTTGTTCATACTACAGCCTTACTACTCTCAGCGAGTAGTCCAGAGCACCTGATACAGTTTCGCATGTCGTTTATATCACCGACGTTAGCGTTCACCCCCCATTACCTGTAGCTATTTGGCGTGTAGGTACCACGCATCAGTGTGCAACCATTTAAATTTTTGAGTTTCGGCAATTCGTATTTACTTTTTTGTTTCAGCCGAGCAATAGAGTGGAGCATTTTAACATGTTAATTTGCCACTAGAAGAACACTGCAGTTAAGAATAATTGAATTTTAAGTTTTATTGTTGATATCTATGAGCGGAAGCCCTAGCCTGATCTAGCCTGCACATCCTGGAATGGGTTAGTAATACGAGTGCATTGCGTCTCATGTGAACGGGACAAAGTGTTTTAACTTTAAAACAACAACTCATTGAGTGATTCTCGCACGCACTACGTGACCTCTGACCTGCGCTGGGCGGCACGACGCCCTTGTCGCCCGGCATGAGGCGCCGGCTCCCGTCCGCAGCCGTCTTCTTCTTCACCAACAACGCCTGCTGCTGGCCCCCTGGTGGAGGACGCAGACATCAGTACATGCATTGTGGATGGCGGCCATCATTAACATTTCTATGCGAGTACACACACTGTGGACTAATATCGAAAACATGTATGCAATGGTCCGGTCCACTGTATATTTTGATCAATGTAATTCACAAAATACATGTGAAAAATGATACTTTTTGTTGCGTTGCTGTCTATTCTTAATTGTACATAACATCTGCATGTCAATATTGGTGATACATTTTCTATTCTTACATGACATCTACATGATATAATAGTATATAATGGATGATCTGACATGGACAATGCTTACGTTTTTTGGATGACGCTTTGCCGTTCTTCGCCTCCTGTATAAGCTGCAGTTTTTTGTTCCCGTAATCTATATAAAGATACACGCCGGATTGTTATATATACATGTAGAAAGACGAGCATTTGATAAATGTGTAGTATGAACATGGGATCATACAGCGCCTAAACAAAAAAAAAATCAATTCTTAAATTACGTTTTGAAAATCTAATATACTTTTATCTATTTTGCCGTAATGGGTTATGAGTAGGCCTAGTATACTTCCATGTCATACCGAGTTTTAAGTGCAACTTCATTAATGTATGATTTGATTATTCATTGTATTTTTTTTACGCAACTGACAATCTACTTGGGTTTTTACACATTGATGTAATTGACATCTATGTGTAAATGTATTGCCGCCCTATCGCTATTGTGCAGACTGCTGGGTCTGTCTCACCGTCCTCTCTCTTCTGTGCCTCTCTCGCCTGCAGCAGCTCCCTCAGTTCCTCCAGCAACAGCCCAGTCTGTGAACCTGCAACAGTCAGATATGGCACAATTTGGTGTGTTTGCTTATAATAAGAAAGTATAACTTTAGTACAGCCACTATGCAAACCACCACATATTCGACTTTCACCCCAAAAATTATTGGCTATAGAAAGGTGGGTTTATGGAAGCGGGGTGTGAGAAAACACCGAAAAAAAGGGTGTGGGGGGAGAAAAAAGGGGTGGGCTAGAAAATTGAGGAAGGTGAGCCATCTTGAAGCTGAAATAATGCACACATATGACAAATTAATGCTGATTTAAATGACAACAGGAAACGCACCTTTACGCACAGCCTGTTTTATTTAAATTTGCAGGCAAATAGAAAGAAATGCATGAACAATCTACATTTCTTTTTCATGGATGATCTTAAACTTCTGAACTTTTGCGTGAGATTAACAAAGGCCTCGATGTTGCGGCTTAGTTAAAAACTTATTTTATACTGAATCAGGTTGAGGCTGTTGGGCTGCATCAGAACATCACTAGAGACAATAGCGTTTTATGTTACTGATGCACTGGTTGAAGTATCAGTAGATATTTGCAGAATCTTACCGGGCAAATGAAGACCAATCGAACATCGATTTGAGAGGGTCCTTACGTGATTTAATAAAATACGTGATTACTGATAATTACCCACAATCTGAATACGTTCATGGTTCTAATGATCCCAATAATATCAAATAAGCTCTGTAAGTCTCTCTGACAACACAGACACCTACTATTCTTCCACTTGGGCCGCCCTCACCGCACGCTGCTGGACTGATCTGGTCGAAAACCATGCAGTCCAGTGAAGCCATCACCTCTTAAGTCCTTGAAACAGTAGAAGTAGCAGTAGAGAAAGAAGAAGAGAAGAATACAAAGGCGATGACAAGGAAGAAGAAAAAGAAAGAAAGAAAAAATGACAATGAAGACGAAAGAAAATGGAGATGAAGAGGAAGACAAAGACGAAGATGAAGACAGCGATGACATTCTATATAGGTTACATATTTCAAATATGATTTGAAGTTTATGCGCATTCAATAACATTTTTTCAAACACCACACTTTACATTTTTTAAAGAATTTATTGAATTTATATCCAAGTTGGGCATATACTTACATATAATGATAGTCAAACCCAATGGAAGCCTCCTTGCTAGTATATCAGGAGGTCAAATTGTATGGGTATCGAGGGGGGACTAAAAACAAGTCATTCATATCAAATTAAAAGAGGCCAAAGTCATATAGTGGTACAGAGGTGGCATATGCCAACCTTACAGACGTCTACAGTTCCACAACGACTCCTCCCCAGTTCACTTACGTTTTGCCCGGACAGTCGCCGCGTCCTTCATCGACATCGCAGCGCAGCCAGCAGATTAGCGCTCGTCAATAAGCTGCAGCTCAAGCAAAATTACTGAGAAAGTCGTATCGGCGTAGCCATCATTGTGGAGAGAGACCACGTGGTGATTTAACGGAGACCTCAAGAGCCATGGTATTGGATAATGATCTCAGGGATGGGTGCAATATCACTAGCTATTGTTTGTGTTTTTTTGTGTTGTACTTTATATGGCTGGCTACTTACTGTAAGCACGCTGGTTTTCATGTATCGGTGACCAGCGGCGCCTCGGCGGTCCGAAACGCCTGATACAGTTTCGCGCGCTCGTTTTATATGCCGACGTTAGCGTTCACCCCATGGCTGTTGGCGTGTAGGTGCCACGCATCGATGTGCAACCACTAAGAAATGATTTCTTTTACTTTTTGTTTCGTCGAGCAATAGAGTGGAGCATTTAAATTTTTGTTTCGTGAGCAATAGGTGGAGCATTAAATTTTTGTTTCAGCCGAGCAATAGAAATTGAGCATTTTAACATGTTAATTTGCCACTAGAAGAACACTGCAGTTAAGAATAATTGAATTTTTAAGAGTTATTGTTGATATCGCAGGCGGAAGCCTAGCCTGATCTAGCCTGCACATCATGAATGGGTTAGTAATAAAATTGCATTGCGTCTCCATAGACAGGACCTCGAAAGTCTTTAAGCAACAACTAATTGAGTGATTCTCGCGCACTACGTGACCTCTGACCCAGTGCTGGCGGCATCGACGCCCTTGTCGCTCGGTATGAGGCGCCGGCTCCGTCCGCAGCCGTCTTCTGGCAACGGCGGTGGGGCGGCGCAGACGTCATTTCCCAACGGATGGCAGCCATCAATGTTTCATCAAGTACACACGCACTGTGGACTAATATCGAAAACATGTATGGAATCGTCTGGTCCACTGCCTTTGGTCAATGTAATTCTTTCAAAATACATGTGAAAATGATACTTTTTTGCACGATGGCATCTATTCATATGATATCTCTCCGAAACCAGCATTCTGTTTGTCTGTTCTATAATAGTTTGTAATTGATGATCTGACTTGGACAATGCTTACGTTTTTTGGATGACGGTTTGCCGTTCTTCGCCTCTTGTATTAGCCGCAGTTTTTTGTTCCCGTATTCTATATAAAGATATACGCCGGATTGTTATATATGCATGTAGAAAGACGAGCATTTGATAAATGTGCAGTATGAACATGGAATCATACAGTGTCTAAATAAAAAAAAAATCAATTCTTAAATAACGTTTTGAAAATCTAATATACTTTGATCTATTTTGCGGTAATGGGTTATGGGTAGGCCCAGTATACTTCCATGCCATACCGGGTTTTAAGTGCAACTTCATTAATGTATGATTTGATTATTCATTGTATTTTTTACACAACTGACAATCTGCTTGGGTCTTTACACATTGACGGGATTGACATCTATGTGTAAATGTATTGCCGCCCTATCACTATTGTGCAGACTGCTGGGTCTGTCTCACCGTCCTGTCTCTTCTGGGCCTCTCTCGCCTGCAGCAGCTCCCTCAGTTCCTCCAGCAACAGCCCAGTCTGTGAACCTGCAACAGTCAGATATGGCACAATTTGGTGTGTTTTCTTTTATAATAAAGTATAACTAGTACAACTTATATGCAAACGACCACATATTCGACTTGTCCACAAATTATGTGGCTATACCGAGGGTGTTATAAGGAAGTTGGGTGTGAGAAACAGGCCGAAAAAAAGAGGGATGTAGGAAAAAAAGGCAAAACGAGCGATGTGGGACTTCAAGGAAGTGGGATGAGGGGAAAACATTGAATATATGGTAGCCCAAGTGCCTCACTAGTCAGTGGGGTCGGAACCATTATTTTGTTTTGCAAAAGTTTGCCATATCTTGATCTACTTGTGAAAACGTCATTGCCGAACCACATTTTATATGTTTTTAGTGACGCCACTGGCAGCTACAATAGACTGATTTTTTTTATAACCACTAACAAAGAGGCGGTGTTAATAGGAGGTTCTATTGTACACTAAATTTCATTTCCAAGTTTGCTATAATACCTGTATTGTGGGAATGCATTTTGAGAAGTTAAAGCTACTCAATAAAAGAAACAGGGGTTTCCATGAGAACAAGGTCTACTGTGCATAAAGTGGACAAGTTTATATACAGGTTTTTATTATTAACACAATCATCTCACATTTAGTAAGTGGGGTGTGGGAGAAAGGCCGAAAAGGGTAGGGCTGTAGGAAAAAGTTCAAAACAAATAGGGTTGTTTTGTGATTTCAAGGAAGAGGGAT
The DNA here is from genome assembly GCA_019095985.1 of Streblospio benedicti. Taxonomy (NCBI): domain Eukaryota; kingdom Metazoa; phylum Annelida; class Polychaeta; order Spionida; family Spionidae; genus Streblospio; species Streblospio benedicti. The sequence goes on along the minus strand of CM032668.1, from coordinate 29,828,179 downwards.
GTGGGAGAAAAGCCTTGAAAATTGTGGGATGTTGAAAAAAGGCCAAAAAATCCAGGGATGTGGGAAATTAGACAAAAAGGGTGATTTTTGACCTCTTTTAACACCGTCATGTATTGTACAGTACACCGAATAATGATTGCCGCGGTATACCATGTTTTTTTTTACCTCGTTTTTCTTTCTTCCCTTGTGCTTCTGCCAGCATACCGAGCTTTTTGTTCTTGTAGTCTAAAAATAAAATATCAATAATCATGTTGGAACTGCATATATGGGCCATATATTAGCTTTATCGCACCATTACATTGCGCTATTAGATATTAGTTGAGTTGAATACACAAGTAGTTTCCAAGTATCATATCAAAATGGTTGGATGGTTAGAACTATGGCCCATATTACACCATTACATTGTACTATCAACTGAGCTAAATTTAAAAGTAGTTGCAAAAGTTCATTGTTGGACGTTATGATCTCCATACAACACAAGGCAGTCAGTGAGTCTTCATGGGTACTAAGTCTACCCGTGAGTATCCAGTAATACAGACTGTAACATTACACGATGCATGAAGCTATAGCTGGCATTGGTGTCACATGCGCTTATGCAGTGTCCGTACCTTCATCTTCTCTCTTGTTCGCCAGCTGTTCCACCTCGTCCTCCAGGTATCGCTGGGAATAGGATCCTAAAACGCAACACACCGCATTGAAAGTCATAGACAGGTAGATGGGGTGCAAGACCTAGGGCATCCCTTATTAAATACACCCCTACCCACTTTAGAATTGTTCTGCCAGTTAAAGTTGTAAATGAATAGTGAACTGGCTACAACTGATGAGTACATTAACAGTATGCACATTTTATTTCCGTCAAACGATTTATAGTCATCTACCCAGCGCTAAGCAACACCATGAGTTTGTAAAAACTAAAAACATCCCTCACAACTGCATTTTTTGGTCTGACATTTTTCACACAAGTTAATAGGGTTAAGCGGGTGGTATGTAGGCAACAAAGTATGCACTTCAAGGCGAGTTAAACGGGACTTTCCCGACCCGGTTACTGTAGTAAGACGGCGGTTGGTTTTTATGACTCTGACCCGACCATTTGCCGACAGGACCAGTGCGAATACGAGTGTCAGGCAAATGTAATCAAGATGCAAAGCTCTGTTTATTACGTAAATAGCATAAGGGTTCGTTATTTATGTATGTTTACTGCTACATATAATTATGCAAACACCAACTTTACAGACAAATCTAAATCAACAAATGGATCCTTTTCACTGTTTGGACAATTATTTATAGCAGTAAATGTACATATACATTAAAATAGTTAAGCAGGGTTCTCAATTTGACTGGCATGATCGTCAAAGTAAAGTATGTGCTGTATGATGCAGTAATTATTGTAGCACCACTTTGTCTAGAGCTCTGAAAACTAGAATTTATAGATAACTTCAGCAAACAACCCTCCCCACCCTGATAACAGGAAAACTCGAATTACTCGATTTAAAAAAAGATATCACTGCATTCAAGCTCGGGTCCGACTGTAGCTGCATACTCACTGGCAGATCCAGGGTTTTGGAAAAAAAAGGTTTGCGGGTTAACTTAGGAATTGCGCGACCAATAGAGGATATGCAAAAAATAAAACCGCCCATGCAAATGAAATATGCCTATGTTTCTAGGTATTCAGGTATTTTCTGTGGCTTGCAAAAACCTCAACTACTGGACAAGTTAGTATTTCACCTTGAATGATTTCGGGACATATTTATCACGAGCCAAGTGACTTGGTAGTTCACCAATACAAAAAAAGTACAAAAAAAAAAAAAAAAAAAACCACCCACACCCACACAAAAAAACACGCCGCTACATTTGAGGGAGAGGCAATAATTAACATTCTCTGTAGATATGAACAGCACACTGACACTTAATTTGCATATTGTGACAGAGACGGTCTCGATTTCATTACACGCATGATAGACATGAACAATGACAGGCAATCACACACAAAAAACTGCAATGCAGCATACCAGTTTCTCTCGACCTGTTGGCTGTAGTCATTTCGATGCTACTAATTTTAACTAGTTTAATAATTGACGCTGTTTAACTTATGTACGTAATTTATTGGTAAGAAATAGGCCACTGTATACAAGTTTGTAAACCAAACAGAATTACCACTACTGTGAAAACAGTACATTTTCTTACGTTAACATGCTATATGCCTATGATTATAGACAGTCATCCCTTCGTGGGAAAATGATTGCGTGAGTGGCGGTGGTTTGAAATTACTTCCATACATTAGTGTCATTTAGCTGTTTAACATTTTGATTCAGGTCACATTCTCATTAAGTAGGCCTATGGTATTCGCCATGCAGTTGGGTATGTAGGCCTACACATAGTCTTTTGGGGGTACAGGCTTCATAAAGTTTACATGTATGTCCAGAACTGGACATAGTGTACGGCTCATCCCGGACATTTGGTATATTGGCTCCACCGGACATTTGAAATGTGCTAAAATTTTGCAAAACATAAGCCTTAAAGTGCTGATTTGCCATTCTGAAGGGGATGCATAAGCAAGTGGGATGATTTTAGTGTGCCGATCAAGAGCGAAATTAGACCTATCAAGTGCTGATTTTAGCTACTTGGGTCATGATATGCTGATTTTTAGGGGTGAAATTGTGACCCATTCCGGTGGCGCCTCCACATTCGCAAAATGTATTATGTTGCCCCCCCGCCCCTCGGGGGGTGGGGTCCAGTGCATTCCTTCAACTCCTTCGCCTCCAGATAACGGGGGAATGGGTGTTGCGGGGCTCTATTAAACAAAGTGAGGAAAGTACATAGCTTTTGTTGGATGAGTTAGACCTATAATAACCATCAGAGAACAATCCCGGATGACGGACTTTGGTAGGGTTTTTATGTAAGAAAAATACAATACATTCTGCGATACAGTTTTTAGCAAAGTGTTAGTTAACTATCAAGAATTTCTTACTTGCTGACACCATGGTTACAAGGACCACGCCCACACTCAGCAACAGCAGGCGCATTGTGGTCAGCTGAAAGTTTACGTCCAAGGCAGGCTACAATGAGGTGTGCGATCAACATTAAACCTATATTTGATCAGAAGCTGCGAATTACAATTCAATAGATGCCATTGGGTATTATGTTATATCATACGCCATTTTGTGGGATCAACGGCCATGGTGAGGCGTCTGGTGTGCAGGGCTTTAGGACACAGTGTCTGAATTAAGATGAGTGGGGCTGCAGGGGGTGTTAGGCTGCAGCGTTGCCCACCCCCACACGGACAATTTTGACATGAACGCACTAGATATCTATTTAAAAAGGGACCCCAGCTATTGTACACACACACAAAAAAACAAAAGAAAAATGAGCATTTACTTAATGTTAAATTTTGTATTTTCAATAAATGATAAAAAGGTTTTCATAATCTTCTTTCCTTTCTTTGTTCATTCAAATGGTGAATTGTTTCCTTGTACAGTACGTGTACACTAACGTCTACATGATGTTGCACGTGGCAACAATGGGCCCATCGCCCCATTAATCCTCTATCGGGCACTGTCAGGCCACAAATAGATATTTCAAGCTCTGCAACGTCATTGAAAGATGCAAGGTTTGTATATACGTCGCCTGTGTATGTAACCCGGGGTATGTAATAAAGTTAGCCAAAATGTGACAGTTCTCTAGTCAAAAACCGCTATCGTATACTTAACATTTGGACTTAGTTCCTATTACGGTTACAATGATTTTTACAATATGCCAGGTGTTTATAGAAACGAATTTGATGTTGAAAACATCATAGACGGGCTATATAGTGGGGGAAAGCGAATACCCAATTAATTAATACTTGTAGAAATGTAAACCCATTTACCATTACCCAATACGTTGATAGTAGATGTACATGTTTGCGAAAATAGGGTACCCAAAATTCATTTTTCTAATTTCATACATATTAAGGTAGAAACTGCAAACACATCTGCCACATTACCTTTTTAAAATTAGTTGTAGGCCTATTCCTGTCTTATCTTACTGTTTATTTTCCTCTCTAAATCAATTCACCCAACACACATCAACTGCACTACACGGGTATCCAAGCGGACTGCAAGACTGGCCTGCTTCAATTTCACCTGCTTTATAAAGCCTACATTTTCAGCAAACGTAAGAACTATTGCTCGTCCCATTTTTTAAAAGTAACTTAAAGGTCCTACACATGAATGTAGAAAGGCAGCTCTTAATATCCACCCAACAATCATCCTAATCATGGTGTAAAAATAAAAATTGATGTCTTGCATAATGACTCTGTTGTATTATGTAAATGCAACAAACATTTAGGTTGTGTTCATGTATGGAAGTTATTTATTGAGTAATTTTACAGTGGTAAATTTAAGACCGCTTGTAATAAAATTGTCAGACTGTTATTTAGACTTAAACGTGATCACTGTATGTCTTATTCTTTTGTTTTATCGGGAATTCATAAGTTTGACAGTTTAGCTAGATCCTACCTTTGTGGTATTAACTCTCTGGCTGACACCATCTGCAGCAGGTCGTAGTTTATCTATAAACGTAATCTTAGAAGGTGGCCAAAAAATGCATATGAGCTGTGTTAAATCTTAATGACTTAAATTCTCTTTTTATAATTTCCCCATACCTTATGTTTTATTTGTTATAATAGAAATGTTTTTGTGCATTTTTATATGGGTATATTTTTGCTAAATACGTCTTGCACTACGTACAGATGTACATATATGTGCTTACCTGGGATAAAGATTATTCCTTTAGGGTCCGGTCATTTGCAATTTATTGGTGGTGGTGGTGGTAGGGGAGGGGGGGGGGTCAGTTAAATTTTGTAATCGTCCAAAAAGAAAAGTCCAATCCCCCCAATATCTTACAAAATGAAAGTCCAACGCCCCCACCCACAAGTAATTGAGAAATGAAAAGTATGAACCCCCACACCCACAGTCAATTCAAGAGAATAGACAGGGTGTGTATTAGTTCATTAATTAAGTTATAATACTTTGAATATTCATTCTGCAAGGAGTCTGCCATATATTACATTATTAGAAAGTTAGATTTGTGTTTGATTATCTATTTGTCTCACAGGCACAAAATAGTGCGGGAATATCAAAAGAGGTTATTATTTAGAATTATGTATGCCAAAGTATTACTTGTTCATGATGGTAGCCAGATTGCAAAAGATGGGACTCAAATGTGTTTAGCGAGGATGCAGGCAAACGCCATAGGTTGCACAGCTTTTCGAGGGTGGTTTTGGGACATACGCTATTACTCCCCAGAGAAAATATTGGAATTTACACCCTTCTCATAGCGTCTGAGAAAGATAACCTTAAAACACCTATGATAAAGCCGGTCAGTTTCATTAATGGTTTGAACTAAGAACGATCATCTCAGCCACCCCACCCCCTCGCAGAAAAAAAAAATGAAAACGAAAGAAAAGAAAACACCGGAGGCAGTTGCTCCCATGCTTCATATTTAGCTACGGCTCTGTTGTAGCATTATCATATGTGACTTTATGTCTGATTATGATCATTAGTAATGTTGGTAAAATAAACATAGTAGAAATCAGTATGAGATACTTGGAATGAACAGCATTTTGTCAATTTTCCCAATATAACCTTTCATTGTTTTGCAAGATTCATGCGATTATACTTGAAATTCTTTTTTCTTTTCCCCTCAAAACCAAAAGTATGATATCCCTCTCCCTATGGACTTCACTTTACCCCCCCCCCCGGTCCCCAGTTTCTAACGGATCCCTCAACAGACCGAAATGACCGGACTCTTACTAAAACTTTATTTTTATTGTACAAAAATATTATAGCAAAAATAAAATACAAAACACAATAGGCCACGTACCTATTAGTATATATATGAAATGTAGATTGATGTATTGTTGTTTTCAAATAATCATCATTTAATATCCTAAATTTGTTATCAATATTGCTTAGACTGAAAATATGTATATATTTCTTAATGTTACCACTTTAATGTTCACCAAATAATTTACGTGCCCTCCATCCAAATGACGTTTTAATTTAATGCAGATTTTTTTTCACCAGGCCCAGTGTGTGTTACTAAGTTATGCAAATAACTTGTTTGATTTTTGCTATTGTATAGTCATATTTGAATGCATTGTATGGGACCGCTTGTGCGTAGTGCTTATATAGGGTATTTACAGTCCAAAATACTGTACATCAATGAAAATATACTTTAGTATGCTGGTATAAAGACATGATATTACGACAAAACAGTAACAGAATATGGCTATTCCATTTCATTACATTTCAGGCAACAGCTATTGGTAGATTCACACGGTCAGAAACCGGGACAAGGGGGTTGGGGCAGATGGGCGAAACCAGTGAATTAAATGGGTATCTAATATAAAGCAGCATTTTGTTTTTATTAGTTTTTCAAAATATTTCAATCTCAAAAGTTCAATGTAGTTGTACCACACAATGAAATATATTCATTGTACATGCATACATAACAAACAAGTGGAAATAAGCAAGCAAGCAAAATATTTATTTAATCGTAAGAGCTACAGGTTCTTTTCTACCTCAGAATAATATCATTAGCGCGCTAAATAGAGTTAGGGGATGAGTAACTTTATACGGGGAAATTAATCTATTTTCAGCTTTTTATAGTTTATTCTACGGTAAACATTTCTTCAGGATAGATACCACAAATATGAAATAAAGATTCATCTTTACTATCCAAATGTATTTACTTATATGTTGAGACTTTCGTCATCGTATCACAGCAAATTCTTCGGAACTGATTTACGACAGGTTATGACGTCATCCTACAAGTCCATGATGATGAAATGGTGGTATCATATGATGTGGTAAGAGCAGGACCGGACCGGCAAGAAAAGACCTCATAGTAGAAAACGTACTCATGCTACTAAAGTTTGTATTAGGAAAAACATATATCAGTGTTGGAGGTGAGGTATACCAACAGAAGTTTCGAGTTGCCACGGGGAACTCAGTTTCACCCTAGGAGTCAACCTCTTCATGGAAGATCTGGATGAAAAAAATATAGATACTGTCCCACCTGAGTGCACACTGCGCTCTTGGAAAAGATATGTCGATGACATAATAGGCATAATGAAGAGTGGGAAACCGGAGATCCTGTGAACATATATGAATCAGGCTGATCCAAACGGCAGCATACTGTTTACCAGGGTTGTTTCTTCGGAGGAAAATGGATGCTACTACTGCTGACCTCAGTCACATTTGGACCAAAGTTCTGGCCACAACACCAGCTGGTGGTCAGCAGTTGAGCCGTCCATTCTGCTCTGAAGAAACAACCTGACGGGTTGTGAAACGTCAGCAAGTATGTTTTAAGTATCTGTTGAGTAAAAATTAAATTATATATATTTTAAATAATTGTGATATGCTTGTAGATATATGTCTTCTGAGAAAAACCTTACTTGGGATTTTTTCTTCTAATTTTGCTCATGAAATATCGAAGCTTTTGTATTGATTGGGAGGATGTTTTTGAAATCGGAGGTTTTCAAACTGAAAATGCTTGCAAAATGAAGACGTGAACAGATATAAAACTTTTGAGGCAAGGTTTTCTAGATAATTATATGAATTTCGTTATTGGATAGTTTTTTTATCATTCTGATGGTTTGCTCTCAGTTTATGGTAGACAGGCGAAGTTGTAAAATGTTCCCTAATTTCGTCCTAGCAACATTTTTTTAATTGATCTGTATAGTTTAAACCATGTTATACCATTAGATAAGATTATTACCTAGAGAACAAGGTGTAATTTTAAAAATGTGACGTAATAAAAAGAAAATCAAAGTTTAATAAAAGCCTATAAGGTTACTCATCCCCTTGATATATGCCGGATTTAGAAGTTGATAGTCCACACAAATATCGTTTCTTTATGATTTTCTTAATTACTATGATTCGATAATTGTAAATAATGACAACAAATTAGAGCATTTCAATGATAAATAATAAGCATAATAAATATAGACAGCAATGTCATGTATGCATATGTAAAGTTGATACTTTCTAGATATAATATCAACAAATCCTTTACAAAATTCTAATATCTC
>CM032668.1:29807484-29820005 GCA_019095985.1 Streblospio benedicti | reverse complement strand
ACCCAAACTCAAAACCTCAAAACAGGTCCAAAAAAGGGAAAAGGTTTTTTAAAATTTTGGCACCCCTTTTCCCAATCCCCCTTTTGTCCCTTTTTTTCAAATTTTCCCCCCCCCAAAAAAAGGCCCCCCTTCCCCCCCAACCCCCCTTTCCCCCTTTCGTTTGGTAAATTGATTTTGCCCCCCGTTGGGGCGTGGCGTAACGTTTTGACAAAACTGTTTACCCTGCGTTGCTCGGGAGTTTGAAACAGATGAATCCGGAGTTTGCATTAAATGCTCACTCACTCACATGCTTTCGCAATGCATCCTCGAACCAGTTCTCAAGTCGGTATACAGGTCTGTGACTGATTAAATACACCTCCCATCACCGTCCTCCCATCGTCATATGTCACAAGCCATTTTACACTAAATGTACTACATATGGCAATGATTGATCCTCTAATATCCCTCCCCCAGCTTCTGCACCTATGGTAAACACGTGCGGAGCAGAATTAAATGTCCCCACGCATCCCTACCTTCTTCAACCCTTGCTCCCTCTTCTCTCCCCAACCCTCTCTACCCCATCCCTCTAAGCAGGATTATAATAAATGCACCCCCTTCCTGATGCTGCTCTGGATGAAAACAGATGAAAAAAAAAACATATTGAATGCTCCTCCCTCCCCCATTCTTTTTCCCCTGTCCACATCCTCACACCAACTCCCATCACTATAAAGGTCAGGAAAAGAAAATACACTTCCATCACCCTTCTTCCCACGGTAATAGCGACACCATACACACTACATGTATGTGGAAATTCTTGATCAGTCTAATATCCCTCCCTCAGCTACTCTAAGCCTGGTACACATGTGCAGACCATTAAATGTGCATCTCAATCTGCCCCCCTACTTGCTCGGGTTGAAATTGATGAGATCTGGAACAGATTAAATGCTCTCCCTGCCTCACCACCAGCCATACCCTACCCCCATATGACACCAGCCATGTCGCCCCCTCCCCCGCCATATAGACACACACATTTTCTGCCAACACCCCTCGTCAAAACAGGTACGGGCAGATAAAATGCACCTCCATCCCCATCACCATCCTCCCCCCTCCCTCCCTCTTTGACTGCGTGTGACATGCATCGTACGTTTGACATATACAAACTTGTAACGTATTACGTACCTTTAACAAACATGGCCCTGTAATGAACCTTAAAAAAAATTTCTTCTTGTTTTTTATCATTAAAACCAATTTATTTGGTTTGAAATGTGATATTAACGACCACCAAGTTGTCCTGATTTTACATACATAGTTTGAAGTGTATGCGTCCTGGTTAAAAAAGCCTTTTGTGACGCAAAATATGGCCCCTTCCTTTATATATATAGATACGACAATGTATAAAGAGATATGATCCAATATATCTGTGAGGTGTTTTTTTACCTGTCGTCGCCTGCTGATATTGTCAGTAGACTTTTTATGATCATGCAAAGATTTCACTGTTTCAACTTAATTAAATATACTAAATGTGATAGTTTATAGTATATTTTACTATCGAACGAAAGGAAAATATATTATCTGTGATGTATGTAAGTGAGATTGCTGAAGTCTTAAGTTTTATTGAGCTATGTGCGTTCAAAATGTATTGCGCAATTTCTCCCATAAGCATAACATTGGGACAGCTTGTATCATCGCTCGGGCCATAATCCAGTTGAGTTTAGTCTGGTTGGTAACGGTAGTTCCTGTTCTCGTAACTTCCATGTCCTATAAGAATTATTAGTCCTAGGTTATCATCACTATCACTCGGTGAAATTGGCGAAAAAAAGCGAAATCAATATTGACAGACCGTTGTGTGATAAGTAGCGTCATGTATTTGTTAGTACGTTATTATTAACTGACCCCTTACATGCTCATGATAAGCTTACTGTTAATGACTGAAATAAAGACACTATTATAATAGCCAGAAGCTATTTCTCTTTAACTATGCGTTTAACTATGATTGGTTTCGATATGAAAACGAACCAATTCAGTCTATTGCTGTCTCTCAACGGGAATCTCTGAAACACTGATATCTTCTGGTGAATTGAATAAACAGCCCGAAATAAATTAAGCAGACTCAATGCCCACAATTATAATGGCCCTCTTAATTCACGCTAAAGAATATTTTAAAGATAATAATAACGTTGCCAACATTCGCAGCAAAAGTTTACCTTGTATCCATATTATATGACTATATCTATGTCCATATTATCAGGAATGGGTATAGCCGCCATGTGAATGGTCAGCTGTGCCTGCCTTCAACATATTCAAAGACAGTGGATAAATATAAAGTTGTGAATGACTGTGCAGAAAGATCCGTGAAGAATATGACAGAGTTCATAAACTACGGGAAGGACCCCAAGAGGCTGGACCGTGTCATGATGGTGGTCAATCATCATCGTAAGCTGATTGACTTCAAAAACATTTCTAAATCTCAGATGGATGCAATGGATGATTTTATTTAGTTTTAAGGACATTGACAAATTGTTATTATATCAATAATGTTATGATTTAAAATTAAAGATTTTCAAACCAAATTCTAAGTTTTACTTTTATTGTCTTAAACCTCAAGATTTCAGTAAATAGTTATATATGACCCCAACAAAGAATGAATTATCTATAAAGGATATGCTTAAAACAAAATAGTAGTGTACAAAACTATCTTTAATATATATTCAATATTTTTCGAAAATTGTAGATTTTAGCGTGTTGGAGATAAATTTCCAAATTTTGAGGTGGATTTGCAACAAATGAAGACATTAATTCAGGAACATGAAATTTTACCATGTTGTTATTGGCCACCAACCTAATGGAAACCCAAATGTGCTAAGCTGTACGATGAAAAAGCCTAATTTCTGGACACCCGTCATATCATGTCTTAATATTTATAATACACTATCTTCTAAAGAAAACACAAACACAACATACATCTAAAAACATTGCTTTATACATCACAGAATTGTGTGAACCATTTATATCACTGAACAACTGCTCATAAAATACTGAAATGAGTTAAGCAAAAAATCTATGATATTACAGCCGGTATTAGAGGAATATTCAAAGAAATTATTTGAAAATCTAATCAATCAAACTAAAATAATTTTAAATCACTCATTCAGCATAACAAAATACATGAAACCGAAATGTAAAAATCTTTTGAAAACAACACTGTACTTCATTCAATGAACACAGAACGTAGACCTGATTAACTTTCAATTTTCACATTCTTTAAATCAGTACACATTTTTAATGTTAAAAACACATTGTCCAAGCAATGCAGTTGCTTTGCCAGTATACATAGCATGCTGCTGGCTGCAATTGGGAAACAGTTCATGTTGTTGTCACTGTGTTTCATTGTTGTTTAGCCATCTCTGCTACTCTGTAATGAAAGAAGTCATTCATATTTCAGTATTTGGCTTACCTTAATCTATAAAGTAATATTGAACATTTCTTAACTTTTAATAACTTTAAAAGTGTAAACTAGTTTACATTCATAAAATAATAAAATAATTTCATGTGAGTGTATTGTGTAAAGGGTGCTATTTGATACGCAATGCGAGCAGAATGTTTCTTCTGTTTTTTTAGCTATTTCTTTAGAATATAATTTAAAAAATTATAGAAGCCAAGCTCTTAATTATAGTGCAAAGAGGAAATATTTGTATACCCTAGTTAATTCATAATCTTTAGCTTTTGTTTTGGTACTACAGCATTTTTACGCATGTGATGTTTAACGGAATTTTAAACAGACCATTTCAACATCAATGCAAAGCACTGAAATTTCTCATTAATATACAACACCTTCTTAAAACATCATTTTTTTCCGATAAAAAATCATTACAAAATAAATGCTCAAAATAAGACTGGCAGATAGCCGCTAGAAATACAGCAGGGAGCGTCATTATTTAAAAAGGATGTGGTGAGCACAAACCTAGAGTTCAACCCAGCTGTCGTATATTTATCAGAATACACATGATACAAGGAATAGATTTTGTACTGCAAAGTAATACTTTTTTTACCACTTCCACCTCCTTTAGAATATATGACATAGCTAGTGATGACCCCCTATCCTATCAAGAAATTACTATAGCTGTTAACCAGTTATATTTGTGCCCCTCACATCCGACCTCTAATGTAAATCTTTTTTTAATCGTAACAGTGACTAAAACATTAATACACATGATAGATATAGATTCTGTAAATATAGATGCTGAAAATAAAAGCAAAATAACATAAATTGAAACGATTAATTCTAAACCGACACAACAAATATTGTAAAAGAAAAATAAAGCATCCGCAGAAGACTTAAAGATATTATTTATTTTGATGATTGTAACATTGAATAAACATGCACACCCTAAAACTATGTATTAAGCAACTGTTAGAAAGCAAAAAGCTAACACCATGTAACAATCACAATGCAACCGTTTAAAATACAGTGATACTTACTTTGTTCACCTCATTCGCGTAATAGTTGATATAAATTTAGCAGTTGATGTGCATATGATATATGATTTTAAAACGCATATTTGTATAGATATTTAATATTACTCTTGCAGCATTCCACTCCATTGTAAATTAAATATATCAGCTGTATGAAATAAGATATTAAATGTTTGTATCTATAAATAAGGTTATTTTTTAAAAGTTCGTGAATCATATTAGCTGTATTCAAAATGCCATTCTCCAGTCCATGCCTTTGATTGTAAACAAAACAAATAATCCAACAGTGCATTATTTGTGCTGTGAGTGTCATTTTCAGTCACATTCAAATCTATTCATTTTCTCATGGTTGAAGCAGGTAGTAGCCAGTCCCAAGCAAAATACAGCAATTACCCTCACACAATAAAACTACAATTCTACTCTTGATAAGAAACTTACAACTAATGATTTCCCAAGATATGGATTCTAAATGTATGAAATTAATTACGTTTCAACACAATGATCTTTGGCATCAAAGCTATCTTTTTGAATGGTGATATTAAAATCAAATCCTTTCTGCCATTAACAAACACAACATGCGTGTAGAGAACTACATTGTATTGTTTTAGCTCTACCACAAACAATTAATATTGGTGTTTATAGTCAATGAGATCCATAGAAGGTCTGTGGATCATAAATCAGTTCTGAAGGAAGGAGGGAAGGGGGAATAACTAGACCAGCTCCAGTCATGGTGATAATATTCTATCTAATTTGTTAGTGAACATCAAACCAAATAACAAGGTGTCAAAGTACAAAATACTAAAAACATCTAATCCAAAACTTTAATCTAGAGGCTTCTTATCTTTCTTTACCAGCATTATCTTTGTAAATTCTGAAACAAAAAATTACATAGAATTAAATAACGCATAATTATTCTGAAGTGTAACTTATTAGATTATAACCAGTTTCATGTTTATATGCATTCAGAAGAAAATGTTAACATAAATGTATTGCACATTTCATTCTAAAATAATTTCAGCACGACAAACAACAATGAAAACTGATTGGACTTCTACAAAAGCAGACGATACAGTCATAATACTAGTTATTGGATTGTTGCAATAACAATTATCACAGGTCTGCACTTTAAAATACAGTATCATGAACAGTCTACCCTTGAAAATCACAGCCGACAGCTGCTTAATAATGCAAAATGAAAACGAAGAATGAAATGAAAACTACAAAACTTATGGGGGGAAAAGAAAAAAGAAAAACAGGAACAACCAGCGTTACATTCTATTTGAAAAAACATCTATAATTGGCACACTATTGGTGCACGAGTCATGGCAGATGACATTGTTGTCACTGGCAAAAAACACAGATACAGTTTCGGGTACAGATAAAGGTAACGCGCATCCATATATAAATCCAGACACACAAAGAGATGATCACACATTCGAATCCACATAGGATATATTGCGATGGACAGTCAGATACAGATGGCACTATCAAATCCAGGTTTTTGTAAAGGTGGGTGGGGGTGGGGGTGGGGGTGGGGGTGGGGGTGGGGGTGGGGGGCACTGAAGGAATTTAATAGGCTTTGTATGCGCGACTGATATAGCACATACCAAAACCCCATGAAAATTAAGTATTTTGGTGGGAAAAGTGGAGAGGGGCATAGCCCATGCGTCACCTTGGATCTGCCTATGCATGGACATACTCCCAGAGTGACAGATACAGAGCCATATACAGACATACACATATATTTGGATACCAAATTGTGAAGAACTAGTTCATTTAAATCCTAAATGAACAAGTTCATCACAATTTGGAATACATTGTTCCAATTAATATTAATGTAGGGCACTCTTTGCAAAGATTGCATGCAATTACTGTGAAAAAAATCTGGATAGACATTCAAATTGATACAAATCTATATCAAATAAGATACAGATACATGTGTACCATCGTGGGTCTCACGGATTTCCATTCACACAGCATTCAACGTCCATGTTCATAGTATAACATAGTATAACTTTCAATAAGCAATAAGCCCGAATAGATAAGGATGCATGTGTACATCTACATTTCAGATCCAGATCCCCCTACGCGTGATATAACCGTGATACGCAGAAGGGCTTTCCGATGCAAAAGACAGAAACAGATAGAGAGACATATATAGATTCAGATCCAGATCCAGATACTAATACAGATATGTATTCATATTCCCGAATTCATTTTCTTGCTGTTTTGCTCAATTATAACAAAAAAAACTAAATATTTCAACAAAATGTTAATACAGTTGTAATATTTAGTTTTTGGATTATATACGGGCAAAAATACAAGAAATTGAATACAGGAATATGAGTATGAATCCATACGGACGGTGTGTACCAAGTATGTAGGATACTTCATATAATACAGATATAGATACAATACAAACATCACACACCTTCGTAGTCTATTTGTCCGTCTCCGTCGAGGTCGATTTCCCGGATCATTTCGTTCACCTCCTCATCTGTGATCTTCTCCCCGAGAGTCTTCATCACCTGCACAAAGAATAACATTCTTCAAGTGAAACAGCTAAGAGCGACGATAAGAGTAGAGGGGGTATGGTGTGGAAAAGGGCAATGTGGACAACTGAGAGATGCATAGTTACCAAATATGCGTTAGTTCAAAAGAACAGATTATTTAATTTGGAAGCAGTAGTCATTAGCAAATATTGTACACGCCAGTTTACCGTGCAATTCATCATGACAAAGTGCCTAAAGCCTAGGGTACAACTGCCAGGGCGGGCATTTTGCCTGTTCGGTTTTTGTACGGTTTTCAGGTATGTGTGTCTACGTTTTTTCCCGTATGCAGTGACAATCGAACAACCGACAGTTCTAATATGTTGGCAGTGCGGAGTTTTCAGGTCTGTGGATCTTTTCTCGTTCATTGTCAAAAGTAGCATGTGTATTATATTCAGTAGTCAGTACTGGATGAGTTCAACGCATCATCAGTATTGAGGCAGCTCAGTCACTTCTATCATAGATTATGTGTATATAATCTGAACTACGCACGGCATCAGTAAATTGATGGATGTCAGATTTAAGCTACTGTATTAATACTGCCTCTAAACATATATGTTCACCGTACATGAACTGATCTGGGGAGTGTGGGCTATGGGCTGGTTGTGTTCACATGTTGATAGTGCTATAAACACACAAAGAAAACAAAGAAAAAACCCAACAACAGCAAAACACAACAAAGAGTTTTAAAAAATCTCGAAACCCCCAAAACATCTGACACCCCGGCCCACAAAAAAAAAAAAAAAAGAAAAAAAAAAACAAACATACAAAAAACCCTCACGCAACACTAATAAATAATGGAGAAAATGAAAACATGTCACATGACACAGCAGCTCGCACAACGCCCCCGTGAGAGGCCCCGGGATCCTCGCGGAGCCGTCACCTCAAGTCCAGAGTGATATTTCCGGCTTATTGTGGATTACTCGCTCTTTTGGACCATGTTGCTTTGTATCAGGTCGGCGCTGGTATCGGTAATAGTCTGCTCACTGTTTCGGACAGGCTTGAATCTAATCTACATTGTGTTCTGTTCAATTCTTAATGGCTAGAGCGCATAGTGGACCAAAAACTTTTTTTCGGTAAGATAGGGAAACATATATTCATTTTTAGAATACTTAAACATATTGATATTACATGCAATATATTGAAATATCAAGATCCTTGATCTGGTTGGATTTTTTTTTTCATTTCGTATTTAATGTGATTTTGTGGAGTATTCACGAGATCAGCAAAATCTCCATATATTGACGGATGATGTGCGTCCTTGTGAGTGAGGTGGGAGAGTGAGGTGGAAGCTGTCTTTGTTCCCACTTGCTCCTCAGAGGCGGAAAACATATTGGAATTGATAACATTAACACAAAACTATCATGTAAAAGGTCCTTTCATACAAATGAAGAGCACCACCTAGCATACGAGAAACATTGACAGCTTCTACACGTACCCGTTCAGTCAAAGCTAGAGCGACTAAGATAAATATGTAATAACGCGTTTGCACAAGGGGTGGCCGGGTGGTTGTAGGGATTGGGCGCGGCGGCGTACCTGACGGATCTCCTCGCACGAGATGGTGCCGCTGTTGTCCTTGTCGAACACCTTGAAGGCCTCCTTGAGCTGGTCCTCCAGGTCCTTGGGCGAGCACTTCATCATGATGGCCACGAACTCGTCAAAGTCGATCTCGTTGTTACCTGCAAAATCAAATAAATCGAATCATTGGTTGAAGTCAGACAAACAGAGATAGTTATTTCCATGAAACAATTAAAAGCGTATACACAGTGAGGTAATGTAACCAGAATTCGGCGGTTGTATTGAAAAAATATGATTTTTCAACAATCAAATAATGTAGAAATGTACATTAAAATGCTATATATTATAATCTGGCCACTCTTTTGTTGTCTTATTTCTTGTAGGTTTGTGCCACATTAAAACATATTTCACAGCTCTGTGCCACTTACTGTAATGATAAGCTAGTGTCATTTGCAAAATTCTATTACTACTACGATGAATTCTCTTACTTTATATGTTTGCCTATGGATCTGCTTCTCATATTTGGTAACACCACTATAATCATATTGCATGTACTGTGCATTGTTTTAATCATAGGTGCATTAGCTCACTACACCTCGCTTTAACACAGGCAACTACTATGCTTTGTCCTTAATCTAACAGTTTCGTACATACATTTACAAGCACACATATATATATATATGCCTCTTATATACCAGACTAGTCAGGTTGAACAGACTGCCTCACACATCGAGGACAATAACATATGGTTCAAAACATCTGCAAGATTAATTGTTGAAATTACACACATTAAATATTGTTGTCGTTTCAAGGCCGCCGTATATCATGAAACTATGCAGGCGTATTCTCTTGTGGAAAGCTGTTTGATTATCCAGGCCAAAGATGTCTATAAATTGAAATATGTTGTACCTCCCAACACTACCAAAAAGGACGAATCATAC
Organism: Streblospio benedicti; assembly: GCA_019095985.1. Classification (NCBI taxonomy): domain Eukaryota; kingdom Metazoa; phylum Annelida; class Polychaeta; order Spionida; family Spionidae; genus Streblospio; species Streblospio benedicti. The sequence continues at coordinate 29,810,545 of CM032668.1, read as the reverse complement.
TTATATGTTTTCCACGTATGAAATGCCATTCTACCAGGGTACGAGCAATCCCCAGAGTAATGAATTTGCTGTAATTTTAGTCGTGTGCATACCCACAAGTCACTTTATAATATTGCAATAGTTCCCAATCATAATAGTTTAGTTATTAGCATGTACAGTGATGATGCCTCTACAACACAATGTTTTGCTTAAGCCTTCATTAAGACACCACTGTATACATCAATGTCACTATAGGGTGATGGTTTCGAAGCTCTGCAAACTGAAAATAGGGCCCAAAACGATAAAAAAAACTGTTCAAAAATGAGTTGGCCTTACTCAGCCCATCCGTTGGTGTTGCTCCTGATAATGCTCCCCACCTCCCCACCCTCGACCGTGCTTCTCTGGAGATTACTCTCTACACCCATTAGCTGTCCCACGCAGCAGCTCCAACCGCCTACTCCCCACTCAAACAACTTCCCTGACACTATTTCATGTAATTCTTTCTCGGTGAAACCCCGCCCATTGTGAAGGACCTCTCCACACTGCCCTGTCACCATGTATCGCGCCTCTTCCCCCATCCACCATTTTCTGCCCCCTCAACTGATAAACCCACTACCCACGACTACTTCCATCTGCCCTACCAGCAACCCCCATCTGCCACCCCCACCCCCGCCACCATACCAACCCCCCCTCCCCCGTACCATCACCCACCGTCCTTGTCTGCAGAGTCCATGATCTGCTGTAGCTCCTTCTCACTTGGGTCCTGGCCCAGCGTGCGCATCATGTTGCGCAGCTCGCCCACCGAGATGGAGCCGTCGCCGTTCTCATCAAACATGTTGAACGCCTCGCGGAACTCTGAGGAGGAGAGTGCAGGTGTCAATACAGCGGAAACGGTCAAATATAGGTGTCAATACAGTGGAACACATTAAATACAGGTTATCTGTTATGGTCAATATAGCGGAACAGGTCAAATACAGGGGTCAATACAGCAGAACTGGTCAAGTACAGGGATTAATACAACGGAACATGTCAAATACAGAGGTCAATACAGAGAAATCGTTCTTATGGGAACACATTCGGGAGGTGTGAAGAGTGTCCACATCAGGTATTGTGTCTACACTACTGACGTTCATATATGTCGTGTTTGTCATTCAGTCCAAGTGATATTGATAGACCACACGAATATGTGCATAATAAAAGATATTTCAGTATTCCCGTTGACCGATGATGAGGTGCATGCAATAGGCTTGTGGATGACTGACATGTATATACCACGTGTGCACGTATAGCACTGTATACATGATATGAGCTTCAATGTGTGCACTGTGTATACGGGCAGCCTACTGAGCATACATGGGAGGAAACTATAGATTACTCAATGCACACATTGGGATGTTGGATGACTTGTGGAAGTTGGACACAGTGACAGCATCCTCTCACAATGCACGTTTGCGTTGTGTAGCCAATTAAGAGTCCGTAGTGTTCAAATCTATTTATAGTTTTAGCAATGAGAAGTTTATGTTAATCATCCATTTTTGATGGGATGAGCGCCACTATTTGAAACACAACTGGATGCTAGAAAATGTATTCTAGGTTTTGAACGGTCTGTTTCTTTGTGAAAATGATGTGAGATAAATGTGTCTATCTTTTTACAATCTGTAAACTATTAAAGGAGAGAAACTACAAAATACACACTACGATATATATTGAGTTATACTATGGTGCAAAATGTGAAAGATAAAGAACGACCTAACTCCAAAATGCGAGAAGGATGTAATAGATTTGGTAAAATCTGTAAGTATATACATATTGTCGAGCAGAATTATAGTGTGGGATGGTGACTCATTTCCGTGTGTTAAAAAATTGTAAAAAAATTAATTGAATATGTGATGTCAGCCAAGAGAACAAAAGGAAGAGAATAAGCAGTAGGAATCTCATGAAAATAGGCAATGAGACCACTGCAATATGACTTGCGTACAGAGCTCTCACGTAACATCCAAGTCAGCCGTGAATAATTAACTGTATTGGCAAATCAACCCCGTGTCGTATGATTAATTCAAATCTCTGCGGATGTACATCAGTGATTTTACTAGTAGGGTGTGTATATGGGGTCAAGAAATCCCAGATTCACCCCCCACCCCCACCGGCCCCACTCTCTCTCCCCCAATCTTTTGGACTTTTTCCTCACAGTAGACAATTTTAAGATGTTTTTCCCACATCCCACCTGCTTGAAATCCCCCATTCCTCTCCCCCCACTCCCCACATATCCCAATTCCTTCTAAACCCGCCCCATAATTAGTAGAACTATGTGTTTCCTAGGCATTTCCATCGATTACAAAAGGCCTCTAAACGTCTTTGTAAAGCTAAAAAAGCGAATCATGCCTAGATCTATCAAGTGTGATTGCAAATTGAAAATTCCAATTTTTGAAAACACCTGATCACATACACTGGTAGAACAGGGTCACACCTTCACGTATTGACCAGAAGTCACGTTACCAGTTAAAAATGTATTTAGAAGCCATTTGTCATTTCAGTGAAACGTCAAACACAAATGATCTCATATTCATTGGACAAAATTCGATTAAGGAGAGTCTAGATAACAAGGTTTTACCGTACTGACGTGTCTGCTTAGACCTTATAGAGAATCTAATTAATTTATGGCGTTGGCATAAAGTTGGCACACATGTGGGTTGCAAGCTAAAGTATAATCACCGTAGAGAGGTTTTTAAACAGCGCCCAAGAGAAACACAAGCAAAACGACGCACACATGTTTGGTGGTTCAATGATGATTGAATAAAAAGTGGTGCTAAACATCATATTTGTAAATAGCATTTAAACCATATTTGATTTACTTGTGAAGCCACAGTCAAACATTATAGAATATTGAAACCGAATCGATTTTTGGTGTAGCAGTATATAAATTATCGCTTCACAGACGTGGGGTTTACACATCATGCCCCGGTTATTCATTTGCCTTTTCCCTACAGCACCGTACACTATCGGCAATGAACACATGAACAATCGTAATGTCAGATTGGGGCTTCAGGAGCCAGTAATGGAGATAGATTTACGCTGTGAGAGG
>CM032668.1:29759167-29807384 GCA_019095985.1 Streblospio benedicti | reverse complement strand
ACGTCTTTGTAAAGCTAAAAAGTGAATCATGCCTAGATCTATCAAGTGTGATTGCAAATTGAAAATTCCAATTTTTGAAAACACCTGATCACATACAGTGGTAGAACAGGGTCAAACCTTCACGTATTGACCAGAAGTCACGTTACCAGTTTAAAAATGTATTTAGAAGCCATTTGCCATTTTAGTGAAACGTCAAACACAAATGATTTCATATTCATTGGACAAAATTCGATTAAGGAGAGTCTAGATAACAAGGTTTTACCGTACTGACGTGTCTGCTTAGACCTTATAGAGAATCTAATTAATTTATGGCGTTGGCATAAAGTTGGCACACATGTGCGTTGCAAGCTAAAGTATAATCACCGTAGAGAGGTTTTTAAACAGCGCCCAAGAGAAACACAGGCAAAACGACGCACACATGTTCGGTGGTTCAATGATGATTGAATAAAATGTGGTGCTAAACATCAGATTTGTAAATAGCATTTAAACCATATTTGATTTACTTGTGAAGCCACAGTCAAACATTCTCGAATATTGAAACCGAATCGATTTTGGTGTAGCAGTATATAAATTATCGCTTCACAGACGTGGGTTTACACATCATGCCCCGGTTATTCATTTGCTTCCTTTTCCTACAGCACCGTACACTATCGGCAATGAACAAATGAACAATCGTAAATGTCAGATTGGGGCTTCAGAAGCCAGTAATGGAGATAGATTTACGCTGTGAGAAGAATGACAAATTTGATGTAGTAACACACGCCGCTTGCCACTTTGACATAATTCTAAAATCCGTATGAGCCTTACATACTGATGTTTGGTGATAGCGACCTAGTGGGGAATTAAAACACGAGGACGCCTATGTCCTTTTAGTATGAAATAGGAACTGCCTTTAATATCAATTTACGAAGTGAAACATTTTAAGAAATGCATTAAGTGTTCAGTGATTAATCTAGATGCGAGTCAAGAATCCAAAACTCATTATTGTGCAATAGGATTCAAAGAATTAGCAACTGTGCATCCCATGGCATCCACCAAATATTCATAGTGTATGCCAGGACTCATTGTATTGGTCATCGGACACTATGATTCAAAATTTGCGAGTCCTTAGGGACTCATTGTTGCCAATGTCTATATTAATCACTTAGTGTTGAGTAGTAAATGAGCTAAAATTTACGATTGACGTGTTCATTGGGAACTGCCCCCCCCCCACTCCCATCTAGACCCTCAAACATAGATAGATGGAAGTGAATAACAAGGCAGATGAGAACGATGGTGATGCGGAGGAGGGGGATAAGAATGAGCGCAGGGTTGCAATAATCCAACAAAACTAAAAACAAAAACAAAACGAGCAACAGCCACAAACACATCAAACTAGTCGCCTTTCCTGGCCCACCACACGGAGTGTGTCCTTGCGATAAAAGTAGACGCAATCATACCACTTCGCCCACCCACAAACAACAACTAGTCCCCACAGAGTCCCCCGGGTGCACCGCGATGTGTGCTCTGGTGATGAGCTGTCATGGCGGACATGTGCCTGTCACCACCACGTATGAATATACTAATTTTACACTATCTGGTGATGCGTCATGTATGAAGCATGGAATTATAAGCTTGGTATTGCTTTGTAAGTGATATAAGTGCCTGTATTACATTGGTTGATAATTGCTAATCTATTCATAAACTAAAACTATTTGGAACTATTTGCTAGGCGTAAAAGTTTCATGTTGATCAGCAGGTCAAAGGTGAACTAAACAGAGCAAAACTCGACAGACGTGATCACGCCTCTAAGGGTGGGTGGACAGCGCATCTGTGTCACACGGGAACTAGGAGCAGTTGGCAATGAGCGGTCCAGTCCACTTTCCAGTCTAGTTTCCACGTGCATCGAAGTATGTATATATTAGCCTAGTGTAAGGTATTTGAGCTTTGCCTGTTAAACTGATATTATACATACATCGGTGAGTCGTTTGAACGTTGTAATAAAATCTCTAGGCTTATGCTTAAGGTTGATATTTCACAGAAACCCCATACATAGCCCTATTTGCACGCATGATTGGGACTTTTCAATATTTTTGGTTTGCAAGCGTGTAGCACAGTTGATCAAATATTCATGACATTGACCAAAAGTCGCATTTCTGCAATTACCAAACGACATAGTTCAATACCTCTGTTGGAGCCATTCTGATCACATGTGTATATAAAGCCAAATACATGTTCTTTTGTTGATAGCTAAAAGGCTATAATTGTGGCATGGGCCCCAGCGTCAAACACGGTGGTTAAGTGCATATATTTACTGTTTAATATAAACATTCATTAATATAAACATGTGAACGAATTATAACAAAATAAGACAGACTATCAAACTGTAAAGCACAATGGCAGCCAGGACATCTGTTTTAGACCTGAGTTATGCTCATAGCCATTGTCAGCTCACTTACATTACTGTAGCATAACTGATGCCCTGATTCCCATTGTTTTTTGCAGTTAGGTGCACCGTCGCATTATAATAAGCAAGACAAATGTATGCAAGTTCTGTAAAGTGAATATTGTATTTTATTGCTGAATCCTCTGAAATGGATACTGCATATACCTGTGAATAAATGACACAGGTATTACCGTGGACACCCGGTGGGAGTTTGTTTCACACGAGGCCTTCATCACGGGAGGCTGCCCTTGTCAGGAGATTTATTCAGGGTCACAGGGTTATTTTCACACAGACTATAGTCATGATATTAATATTAGTAATTGATATGTGCTGGGAAAGTTTGCGTTGAGGTACATGTGCTTGTGCATACAACATAACATCTCTATCGAAGAGGTGCTCTCTTTTTGGAGGTTCGAAGTTATGAAGAGTTGGGAACACGAAATATGGTCTTATTATAGAGATGTTCTGTTTATAAAGTTTGTCCTAATTGCAGGGTCCACTACATTATAAGATCGCAAGATAATAGAATAGGTGTAACAATGTCACTTGTCACAGCAGCAAAACAATGCCACGCAGAAGACCACCCTTGTAAATTGACCACCTTTTGAGTCAATGACAGAGACGAGCAGAAATGTAACTGTCAGATAGGGGTTTCAAAGAGCAGGAATGCAGATGGATTTACGAGATGAACAGAAGAATGGCAAATTTATTACAGTAACACACGCAGCCTGCCACTTTGGCTTAATTTTTTAAATCCGCATGACCCCTGCTATAAATGTAACGCACTCTGATGGTTGGAGATGGTTAGTGGAGAAGAAAAGAAAAAAAGACTCATGCATGTGTAAGTCAATTAGGGTTTTCTAACTAGTGCCGGTAAAAGTACATTGTTATCTAGACATATGCTTGTCTCAAGCCAGCACAGTTTTATGCAAAAAGCTATACACGCCCATGAACTTAAAACAATTATAATTTCAGGTACAAAGAACCTCATCAACATTATGTGTTAGAAATTTATTACAGGGCAAAATATATTCAGCAATTAAGTAGAAATAAAGTAGACACAAATGACACTTTAAGATGACATGATATAAGCAGTAATTTAACTAACAAGACAAGTGTAACATTCAGCATGGAAAGGCCTTTAGAGACTAGAGTTTAGACGGGAGGTGATATAGTGCTGGAGTATGCGGCTGGGTAACTAGACAAATGTGACACACACCCACTGCTTGGATTTGTTTATTGCTGCTTAATTAATCATCTAATTATGTTGTGTTACCATAGCATGTTTATGCATACATAGTCAAAGTCTTCTATTAACTGTGTGATTTAGAGAGAAACAAGAGAATTCATAGTTAGGTTTGTGTTCGTTCAGTTTGCACTATTTCAAGATTATATGTGGGTCTACTATACGTGTGATGCATTGTAATACGCATGTTAAAAATCCTATACTTAGGTATATTCAGACTGTGGTGGAAGTATTGGCACTAAAGTATTCTTTTTCCATGTTTAATGGGCTACATATAGCACATAGCCTCTGTCGGGACTCGAACCTTGCATCACTACCACTGTGGCACCTGTTAACCTTTCAGTAAAGCCAGGCGCATTGGACCACTGGGTCATCCTGACACAACTAAAATCTGTGTCATTCCAACTGACGGTGTTAGGTGAATAGGTGGCACAATGTTAATGGTCCAGTGTTCGATTCCCTGAAGAGGCTATGCGATCTAACCCTACAGACTTGGAGAAAGAATCCATGTCAATACTTTAACACCGGGACCCACAGTGGTAGTGATCCAGCGTTCGAGTCCTATAGATCTGGCAAAAGAACTATCTAACATCAATAAAGAATTGTGTTGAAAGAATGAAGAGAACACAAAAAGAGCATCACCCCACAAGGGTGTTCACTGTCAGGGACAGTATGCCTGTCACCAGAGCAATTAGCGTGTTACTACTAATAGCTTTCGAAAAATGGAAACATGTATTTTCACCTCTGACGCTACTATAGATATAGTTGTGGACACTCACTAGAAAAGTTAATCTTCACAATACGTTCATCAAATCACAACTTTACTCATTGGTTGAGAATGGGCAATCATAATGAAATTGAGATAATATTCGTCATCCCAGACAGGACCCCGGCTGAGGCCACGATAGGGTGAATTCATCACTTAATACCATTCGCTCATATACATTTTAAGTGTATTGTTCTCCCATTTTCAGCGACATTAATTATCATTATCATCCAGTATTACGGTTTGATGCATCACGTGGCTGATAGTGGTCTTTCCCAATTGAAGCAATTATAAAGTCTACTAACCCCGCCATACAGAAAACACAATGCGAGGATTTGCCAACTTTTACCGACCTTGGCGTGTTGATGTATATGTTTGTCACAAGCAGCGACTATTGTGTCACTTAATTTATTGTCTCTGTATTACAAAGTGGACACTGTATCCTTGGAGCGGCGGTAGAGGCGGCAGCCAGCTTTTTTTCTCTGGCAATACTAATAAATCAGTGACACACCGTATTTTGCTGCATGTCCAATGTTGTCACGCTGGCGATATCTTGAAGTTTGCACGGTTTCAGATGTTTACATTACTTATTGCAAAATGCCATTAATAAAAAAATCCCTCTGCCTAAGCAGTATTAACGTGACAACTTAGTCTAATGTGTACCTATCGCCATTAGATTACTAATGCTGTATGATATTTTTTCTTTGCTACAGAAGTACACCTTCTTAGTGTCATATGTCCTCAGAGCACACTCTAAATTTTCTACATGTTTGCTTACAAATAGCTTACATAGTATTTAGTATTCTAGTATCTAGTATTTATTTATTTGTCACATGATCATTAATGTTATACGTGGTGTAAGTCAATTTACAATTTACAATGATTATAAAAATACTAATATTTAGAATCACATCAAAGTAGTAACATAGATGACTTGGGATGGAAAAAGTGGATTAGATTAGTTCAAGTTCCTCCTCATGTGCATGATTGCTTACTGAAAAGATAGCCTGCAATTCAACACTTAAAAGTAGTTTTGTTTCCTCTCAATTGTGTGAACAAAAATCCATAACATAATTGTGAAAATTAAAATACACTAGTGGAAAAAATGCAACAAACTGAGCATACTGAGAATGGCACCATTTTGATGTGTGAAATTCTATAAAGGGAACTTGTTACAAGCATGGTCTATTCACAATTTGTATCAAGGCAGAACTTGAAAATATTCTTTTTCTTAAGGTGACGTCTATAATGTCTAAAAACGAATCACGGGAAAATTGAGAGTGACTACAAATCACACAAACATTGCATTCATCAAAAGATCAGTGAGCAACATTGTCAGTGACACTTATACCGTAACCACTCGCGTAAACGTCATGGACTTTTCACTGTTTGGAGATGATCTAACAGCAACACATTTATATTGTGCTTTTTTTTTACTATATTTTGATTTATAATAGCTTAATATTATTACTTCTTCCATGCAATATCACATTAGATATGCCATTTTATGACTGTATTTGAGGGCAGGCGTTTACATGAGCAGGGCCGTTTACGCGACTGTTTACGGTACTGTGTACTGCAGTACCGCTGGTGCCCCAGGGCAGCTCGTAGTTCTTGTACTCCGCGCGCCGCTTGTACTTGGCTTCAGTACCAAGTGATAGAGAATAATAAAAGCAATAACACATGTACATGTACCAATGAGTCTGATTAGATTCTAACATCTTAGGATACTATCTAGCATTTTATAAATCAGAAACTACAAGATTGAAAATGACTGAAAATAGTTGATTTCTGCACTGTCTTGTTAATTAGAACGACCCTGACCTACATAGGCCTTACATCTTATCAAGGGGACAATTATGGTTGATTTTAATGGATGCCTTTCACTACGGCATATACAATTTGTAGAACACATGAATGTACAGTATAACCTTCCATTGTGACCACCTCTACAGAGAGACCACCTCTTTAATTAGACCATGATTACGGTCACACTCCTTCATAATATGAAATTATAAAAAAAGAAAGACCGCTAGCTGTTAACATCCACAAAGAAACCGCCTCATCATTGAGACCACTTAAAGCCAGTCGAACGGGACGGTCAGTATTGGGAGGTTGTACTGTATCACATTGCGCGTGTGCGTGTGCGTGCACTCACCGTCCAGCTGCTGCTTGCTCAGGTTGCCGGCATCCATGTCGTCGTCTCTGCAACAACAACAATTAAATAGTGTTAGAGGGATGTTTGGAACATGAAACTGGGCGTAAAGTTAAAAGGGACTTTAAGGGGGTTATATAGCAAAAATGTGATTGGTGATTTGTATTGGTGGTTTTACTAGAGAGTGAGTTGTGATTCAGTGTGTGAAATGTGATGCAACCTATCATTGGTGACTGATGATCTGCTCAGTACAAGGGCTGTGATTGGAGATTCACCCTAAATCTGGAATGCGGATTGTGAACTACATGTCATGTTTTGAAGTTTGTGAAATGTGATGAAACCTGTTCACTTACAATTCATGGTGATTGTTTGAAGACAATGAAATGTATTGGTGACTGGTGATTTAAGAAGAACATCTTTGTTATACTGTACATATTATAGTTTACAGTTTCTCCCTTTTTACAGTTTATCCCTGTGAATGGAATGATAAGCCTGAAACATATCAATATCGGACACTTGTGGGGAAAGTGTTACCATTGTTGAGGTGTCGCACTTGTTTGACAAATTTCTGATAACATCGTACAACTAATAGAAGAGTAGAGATGTATCCTTAATTATGAGGTGTCACAGCCAGTGGGGTGTTCCAGTTAATGATGTGTCCCTGTTAGTGTGGTGTCCCTCTCAGTGAGATGACCTCATTCGTGAGGTGTCCCAGTCAGTGAGTCGTTCCAGTTAGTGCCTATCAGTGAGGTTCCCTATAACACGGTTTTACTGTACTGGGTGAGGGTTTACAGCACATTGTCGCATAAAGAAATTGCTTCAGAAAAATCTAAATGTCAAAGAAGAAGTAAATTATTAAAACGGCCCTCCTTCTGCCTATGTGTATATGATACAATTGTTAGACGTCGTCCAATTCAATTCCAACAATGTTGAGGAAATTACAAAAAGAACAGTGATGGTATATATTAAATGCGGAGATGAAAGGAAGAAAATGCTCACAAAGTCGACTAATTTATTTATGTAGGTCTAAGAAAGGAGGGATAAAACTTGTCAACCTGCAATGGATATCTACATTAGAACCTCAAATTATGACCATCTGTCTTTTGAGGCCACCTTTATGATACGACAATTTCGGGCTGTCTCAAACCGTGTGAGACTAAATGAATATTTAAATCGGACCACCTCCCGACTGAGACCACTTGAGATCAGCTTCCAGTAGTCGTAATACAGAGGTTCCACTGTAATGCATTGTGTTGGCTGCCACCATATTCACATCATGAAAGAAAAAATGAAGATTTCCAGTGCTTCCAAATCCTTCAGTCCCAAATTTATACCATTTCTAAAGTGCAATAGCATTAAAGCCCGCAAAAAAAAGATGGTTGACACTTCATCTGTGAATTAGCCAATCAGGTCTATAACAAATGTGATCCCATTTGGAGATTTATCTTAGATGCAAATTCGGCTGCGTCCCCCATTCAGTGGGGACTAGGTACAGATTAAAGTAGTCGCCGACTGGCGCTTCTTTCACAGTCAATATTTTTTGTCTCACTGATTGCCTCTGAGGCATTTTGGAGCAAAATCTCGTCATTTTTTATGTGGACACATTTTTGAGGAGTGAAACATTTTCATATAAAGCAGGTGTCATTAGGAAAGAGAGGTTCACTGTAGGTAATACATATGGGGGAATGGGAGAGGTGAAAAGTGTTCACGTAAGATAGGTGTCCTACATGGGAGGAGAGGCCCACTGTTAGAGCCAGGATAGTCACGTGGTTTATTTTGGTTTACTGCACATGTACTAACAAAATGGTAATATCCGGGGGGTAGGGGGTGGAGGGGGTGTTCTTCTGTACATACGTATTACACCTATCCTCAGCCCAAGTGACCCTCTTTTTTCACATTCTAGACAGCACCTTTGACTAGCGTTTTTGGCCAAAGCCGCACTTTTTAAATTTGACCCTTAAACCCAGCACCTCAGCACTTTTACAGTGAAACTACTGATTGAATGCCTTGAGTCTTGACAAAAACACGAATTGTCTACAATTGTTACCAGTTTTTTTAACCCTGCAGTGTGTACATGTTTATATCTCATGTCTTCGAAGGTTGCAAAAAATCATTTAACCAGCTCTTTAGATCCTAATTTTATGGCCGTGATCAGCACTTTTGCCCTTCGAAATGAGGCACGGGCTGAGGACCCCCACCATTTTAACCCCCATGTGCCCCCCACCGGGGGTGGGGGGTGGGGGTTAATATGCTCAAAATGGAACCAATATTGTTTTTAACAGTTTTTTTAAACCTACTTTGTTCGTTCCGAAGTCGCTAAAATGGCGACATATTAATTAAGGTAATTGTGTTCACTTGTGTTGGGATAGTACTATGCAAATGAGCTTGTTTTTGATTGGTTGCAGGCAGCAACCACTTTCTTTCCTCTACAGATGGCGCTACAGTTTGTGTAGGACTAACCTGTTGGTCACTAACCTGGTAATAGCTGACCCGCTGATTATTTCATCAATTATGAGTCAGGACTATTCCCCACTTCCTTCCACGTGCTTTACTAATTAAGGCCAAATTTCCTCTCACTGCGATTTCCAACATAATTAATTGGCAGTGTCCGATTGAGGTTTAGTGGGGCCGCTGGCTGTGATACAAAGTGGGGGCCTTTGTTGTGAGTCGCGACCTTTGTCCCTATTCGCGACAACATATGTGAGAATGTGTAAATAAGATGCTTTGGGGGCCCAGAAAATTTGTATGCTGTACAGATTGTAATCTTTCTTCACATTTTATGTATTGAATAATGAATATATGCCCCTGGGGATTCTTCTGATTTATTGCTTTATCTTAATTTTTTTTTACATATGTAATATTGCCAAAATATGCCCCCCCCCCCCAATAAAAACAAAAAACAAAAATGTATTAGAGGTCTCATGATCTTTGGTGATTTTGTGTGTGAAAACATTGCACACTAAAACTGTTGTAAAATCTAGTAGCCCCCTCCCAATGTATTGAATCGTAAAATGTAAATGCCTAGTGTGTGGTCTTAAGGCCAGGATCAGTTGACTCTAAAGTCACAGCAGGTCATTGGCACCCTTGTCACACTATATCTCCCCCACCCCCCCTCCGGGGGAGTATACAGCACATCGATACCGTAGTTTCGTAGTTTCTGACATGCTTATCACTCACATCAGCGTTCAATTACCTGACCTATACCTATTTAACGTGTAGGTACCAAGGATCAGTGTGCAACCATTTAGAGATAAGTTTGCTTAACACCCAAAACTAGATCCGACCAGGAATCGAACCGATGGCGTTCTAACTACGCGTCCAACTCCCTATCCACTCGGCCACAGAAGCACTCACAATATTAAGGCCCCAGGCTACAGCCAGTTCCGCCCTTACCCTCGCCACCCAAGCTCTATGCTTCAATCGGTCATTGTTATTAGGGTATTCATGCATCACTTAGAGTTAATATGTCTTATCTTTGTGGATGGGTCGGTCTACACGAGTGTCCTGTGGGTCATTGTGTAATAATCACCACGAGTGCAGGCTACTCGTAGGTTCAGTTGATAAGTAGTTATTGTAGATCCACGTGGGTGCCACAAGATTCCTCTTCTGGTCACAGATTTCATCATTTTGAAATTTTTTTGTATTAAGTGGGTCACAGGGACCGTATGGGATGATTGCTTCCTGATAAATACTGGATCTGCCACTGATATTCTTCAATGTCACAGAGGTGACAGAGGTGACAATCACTAGTGCGCAAATCCAACCAGTGTCTATTTATATTAGACTGTAAAGATCATTTTAGAATGTCACTTTAATTCATCTTTTTTAGAATGATCCCTGACCCGTCACTTTAATAACGTCTGAAACGAATGCTTTAATATTCATTCCATCACGTGACCTTTGTGTACAACATAACGAGCCCGTGTGATGATAAATCCCCCTTCAACTAACCTCGAGCACCCCGGTTTACCACCGTTGGCTATTTGGCAGACCTCCTTATGAAACACACTGCTTGAGGCTGTGGTCTTAAAATAGACAATGCTAACTGCACGTGTTTTTATTGTGCTATGTGGCATTTTTATGGTGTATGTAAACGTCTGGCGACGCCGGCCATTAATTTAGTACTGATGCTGATTTTAGGAGGCGAGTGTAAGAGAAGAGTTGCTAATGGGATTTAGTTATGCCATGACTTGTAAGATGTTGTATAATAATATTTAATAAACATAAAGTGGTGCTAATGGTGAGCAATAGAATTTGTTCAGTCAGGTAAAGACATGTGATTGATTGAGTATGGAAGTTCAATCAAACCTATTTGCATTGATAAAGGGATGGATGTAATCTCTACACTTGAAATGATCTCTAATTCACCGTGATCACCAAACGCATTTAAAAATTTAAAAAGTAAATTACAAAGTCAATAAAATGGTATGTCGTTTTAATGTCTTATGGTGTTGGAGGTTAAGTGGGGAGGGTTTCTGATGGGTCAAGAAATCCCACGTCAATATTATATTGGCCTTATTTCAACAAGCCAGATGGTAAAGTTTAAAAATATGACCAAAACATTATATTCTGTGCATTGCGATTGTCCGCTATATTCATAGGTAGATCCGGGGGGGGGGGGGCGCAGGGAGCGCGGGCCCCAAATTTTCCCACCAAAATACTACATTTTCATAGGGGTTTTCATGCAATCCCGTAAGTGCGCCCCCTCTTTTCCTTAAGTGCGCCCCCCCCCCCTTTTCCGAAAACCTGGATCTGCCTATGTATATTCAGGCCCAGATTAGTTGCTATCACATTTTGTAAATTACAAAATCAAATCTCTTGATTGGAGGATAAGAGTGTCTAATCAAAGTCAATACTTATAAATCAATAATGAATAAAATTAATCAAGATGCCAGCCACCCCACCACGACTCAAAATTGCCGGCCCCTTTCTACGAAGCACGTCCCACACCAGCCTGTCCATGTGGTCAGCTCACGCCGGGAGACCCCGATACGAGGGGCTAAACACAGGGAGCTTCATCCGTGTCTGTCTTTTGAATGGGGATTTAACAAGATGCTTAAATGTTTTAAAGTTTTCTCAGATTGCAATTGATTATCAACTTATGAGTTATATTAACTGATGTAGTTGCCTTTGATGCTGAACATAGTTTAGATTTGTCACAAGATGTCTTCCCTTACAGATATCTAAAACGCGGAGGTTAGAGTTGCCTTAGTCCCGGGTGACGTTTCTGTTTCTTGACAGCAAGATAATAGACACCCAGGTCTAAGTTTGCCCATTGCCCATAAGACAGAGAGTGTGTACTGTGGGCATGATTATAGCAGTGCAGGTGCAGGAAAAATATGCTATAGGGCCAAAATATGAAAAACGGCAAACGCAAAGACCAACATGCAAGCACCCCTAATCCGCAATGACAAAAACACACAAAAAACACAACAAAACCAAAAATCCGACATACAATAGAACAAAAACAAAACAAAACAAAACCATAAACACTGAGCAGCCTTACTTTGCTTAAAGAAAGGCACAATGGTCTATAAATCTGACGAGGTGGGCGTTTAGCGACATAAGTGTTCCTCAGACAGCAACGT
This sequence comes from Streblospio benedicti, assembly GCA_019095985.1. Taxonomy (NCBI): domain Eukaryota; kingdom Metazoa; phylum Annelida; class Polychaeta; order Spionida; family Spionidae; genus Streblospio; species Streblospio benedicti. Next base: position 29,795,204 of record CM032668.1, on the reverse strand, counting down.
TATGAATATTCAGCAGGGTGTCATGTAATGTCACCTCACAGCATGTGTACAGATATCATTGTTTATCCCTAACACATCTTGAATACCAAGGGTCCATTCTTTTGCTCAAAACTTGCTTTTGAGCCCGTAGCATTTAAAAAAAAAAATATTTCAAAGTATGAATCAAGCGTTTGCTGATGTTGACAATTTAAATCTCGCTAAATTAGCGAGAGGTTTCCACTGATTGGCTAATCTTCTAGGTTACACTTGGGAAGAACATAGAGGACTATGTGCAATGACCCAATAGTATACAGAGTGCACGACTGTGACAATTGGCTATTAACTCTTTGAGTTTAAACTCATTTCACAACTCACTGATCTACTTCATGTTATGCACAAACTCGTTGAGAGACATATTGGTTGACTTTATAGAAACTCTCTTGAGAGTATTTGGTGCCTTGTAGCAATCACATTTGGGATGTTTGTTGATATGTGGGAAGGGCTCTGCACATGTACACACTGCACACATATGGTGGGTGCGTGCCTGGTGGGTACAGTTGAATAGAATATTATGTACAAAGTCAGCAACAACCTCCTATCGTAGCTACTTCCAGACCCGTTTCCTCACACCTTTTCGTAATGGCTTAGAGAAGTGAAGACGCCACCAAAATACGACGATTACGTCAGCAGGGACACGTTCTGCCGCTCCGTGAGGAACAACGGCTGATGCTTCCATGTGGTCCCAAGCGGAACGCCACAACACAAAGCTTCATTCTTCATCAAAGGCACCACCTGGAGGGCAGTACTGTGTCATCTAAGGATCATTCACAAATGACGTCACCTAATTTTTGGCTTTTTACACCCTTCCTCCCCCCCTCTTGTCACCTTTCGTCATCTTTGCAGCACCCCCTCCCCCTCCTGGTAAGTGACGTCATCTTTGCCTCACACACACAACCCCCCCCCGGCGAGACATGATTTCTCGATGACATTTAAGATTAATTTAACTGTGCCGCTATATAAATACATTTGAATATATATGTCCATAATGTAGACATAATTTTACAAATATATTGAGGGCGTAAAGCAAACATGTCAATGTGACTTCAACTAGTAGATATATCACAACTCACTTAACATGTCAGAAAGTAAGTTCAAATATTGCTAAACTAAAATATCTTTTGCTTCTTCAAAAGGTGACATCACCCAAGTACAAGACCCCCTCCCCCCACCTTTCATCTTTCGTCATCGTTCGCTGCCCCATCCCCCCTGCCGAATGACGTCATTTGTGAAGGAATAGTACTGCTGGAACCTTTGGAACCTTGAAACTTACGGTAAATGCACACTCTCACTCCATCGCTAAAATAACAGTTTCACTGTTCCTACGACAAGACAAGTCGCGGGAATTTGTCTTCTATATGCAAGCTACAGCACATGTACTAAATATTAGTGAGAAAACGGGCCAGGTGAAATTTTGGTGGCTGGGTTATAATGACAACATAAGAGATATTGTAACCTACTCAAACTTCACGCACAATATACTTTCACTATTTAAATCATTCTTTAAATAGGTTAAACCATGTAAAATGGAATGCTTGTAATAAATAGAGTTTGCAGTGCAGAGTTTGCAGTGCCAAGTTGGTGACTGCTGCACGAATCCAGGATAACAAGTCAAACAATTCACACAATAGATTGTAATATGAAGCTTACGCAGAATTACAGTGATTAGCGGAAGAAGAAAGGCGTATATCACACGAAACGTCTGAAAATGCATTTATATCAATTGGCAAATCTGAAAATCCACGGGCATATAGATTGTCTACGCTCCAGCTCTTCATCAGGTCTGATGTTGATGTTTAATGTAAACTGGCTATAGTGGCTTGCAAAGGTTCCACTGGCGTTGTAATAACTTGTTGTACAATATTCAAAATGCCATGGTTATTTGTGTTGGCTCAACCTTTCAAGTGAACATTTATTTTCATATCTTCTTAACGTGTATGAAAAATGTTTACGAACACGTTAATGCACGTTTATGATGGCAAAAGGCTATTATCAATTGTGATGTAAATGTAAACCTAGATGAGTTAAGCCTTGAGTCCTTTCTAGAGCTTTCTTTGAAAATCATTAATAAACCATTGTAATCCTAAACATCAAAAGTAAGCCCATCTATTGTGATGTAATGTTGTGTAGCTTCAGTAGCTTTCTCCTCTAAACGACAGCTGAATTTTGTATGAGAACATTTACAGATATGATTTGTAGGGCTTTAATGCCTTCTTATTGTGAAAACAATGAATATTGCAAGAGATTTACTAGTGTTCTGTGACTTTCGTCTTTTAGGGACACCTCGCATACTCGGTAAGCGTTCATATAGTAGTGGCTCGGGAAGTAGATAAACAGAAGGGACAATTTGCTACAAATATATAGTCTCTTCCATACAGTATATAGACGACTATTAAGAGAAAAGTATAGTATACAGATTTTTTCTTATTATTTGGTGTGTGGGGTACCTGTAGGTGCAGCTATGGAGGTGGTACGAGTGATTGGCGTCAATGTGGGGACTTTATCATCATTAAGTTTGCACTTAGGTCCTTTAGTTGGCTGAATTGCACCACATTTGAAAGTGAAAATCTCTACAGGAGTGCTCTTAAAAATGACAGCAAATTCAATTTCACTTTGGAGCATGCGCGAGCTGGGTGTACAAAGGTCATCAAGGTCACATGTACAAATGTTGGCTAGAAATGTGGGTGGGTGTTCGTGTACCAGACTAATCATATAGCGTATACTGACAATGTTTTTGTTAGTTTAATATCAACATAAATAAAAACACACACTAAAAATCAAAACTAGGGATGGATTAAATGCCAAGCAATGATTGTAAAACTTGAGAGATGTAATATATGGAACGAACTCATGAAAACTGAAGATGTTCTTTCAAGGTCAATAGTAAATATGAGCTTAACGTACTAAATGCCCACGAGCACAACCGGAATATGTATATCTAGGCATTTGTATTTAAACATGGATAAATATGGTGGAAAAAATCTGAAAATGTGAGAAAATCTACAATCTTTACATTGTGAAGCTCCACATCTTGGCTCGTCCTCATGAATCCATTTGCAGAGAACTAACAACCAAACATATCCAACAATAGCACTATCCAAACAGGCCAGTCTAGTCCACCATGCACTTATCAAGTCATCATTTACAGATCATCACTCATATGTTATGATTCTGTCATATCCAATGGTGGTTATTATGGTCCTAAGACAAGGTGATTATTGAGACAAAATATTTGCGCCCCTGGGCATTGGCTAACCACAAGGTCTCCTCAATGCATTGACTGTTCAATACACGGTTAATTATGATCTATGTCTTCGTATTAGTACATTGCTGTGTGTTGTCATGCTAACAAAGTACTATTCAGCCATTACACCGATGACAGTCAATCACCTTTCGGTACTAATGTTTATTGTAAGAACTTAACTTCCTTTAGCAGGTTGATTGTCAACATGTTGCTAGCTAACACATTTAATAAAATGCTAATACTGAATCAAGAATGTTAAATTAGTGAATTATGTTTCTCTCTTCATTTTCCACTTCATTTGAGTATGTGCGCCAATTGCCATGAGCACACATAACAGCAAACAGATATTTCAATATACATACACAATCTGTCTACATTAAATGCCCATTTACACTGACTCACAATCAATATATCACATTCTCTATTTCTATATAAGCAACCAAGTTTTTTTAAATTGATGTTTTAATCCTCATCCCTATTCTCCTATCCACATGTCATGATTGCACCCAGTTCAGATACACCAAATCTACTGTATAATTGCATTTCTTTTATTCATTTGCAGTTTAAAGAAGATCAACCAATTTCACTGCTTCGTTTGCACGGTTGTCATCCAACTGGACTTCCTCTAATCCACTTCAAGATTCACACTGTTAATTGTTCCTAATGACTGATGTGTAACATCCCCGCCCAGCGGCCTTACGTCTGAGTAGGAGGCGTAGTTATGCAGTTTTTCTGCACAGATTTTGACAGACACTAATGTTTTTCTTTGTTCTGGAATGTTGTCAATGTATGATAGATGGAACAATTTTCAAAATTATGTTCTCTTTTTTTTGTGTCACGTGCTTTGAACTTCAGTGATAAAAACTGCGGCATATGTTATGTACATTTTAACATGATATATACGTGGGCGATATTGTGAGTTATCCATTGTAATTAGGTAGATTGTCTTATCGCATTCATGGTTTTAAAAGGTAAAGTCATCACTCATCTATTACATACAGCTTTAATACGGGTTATGAACTATGAGACTGGTGCTTTATATATCAAATAAACTAATTCCACTGTTAAATACCTACAATTGACAGGCTTATCACGTGCATGTTGAAAAAAAGTAGCAAAACCTTTTTCCAAACAGCAGTCTTAGTCTCAGGACAGACGTAAATTATACACGCACAGTGAAAACTAATAGAAAACGTGAAAACTAATGACAAGGTAATTTGTACGGTGGCTTAAAAACATTGCTTTGGTGAGAAGACAATTAGAAAATAAGATAATTTTGTGAAGAAGGCGCCTTACTACAGGCAGCCACGAATATAGCTCTCTAGACATCTGCAGATGCATTTTGTCATAAGGGAGAAGTTAGCTCAACACATTAACTGTAGCGTAATCTACATTTTGAAAATTATTGTTATATCATACAACAGATGTAGTAAATAGTTGCTTGTATACCATTGAGACTGACTCGCCTTTGTTTAAAGTCCACTTATAAAATAAAACACCATGTGGCTAAAGAAAACCATGAGTTATGGTGCGTCGCTGCATTTTGCTCAAAATGTCACGTTGACCAAACTGAGATTCATTAAAGTAATTTTGTTTTTCAAACAATGTACCGGGTCGTGTTAGTGACGTCATTGTGAAGTTTTTAACTTGAGACTGCTCTCCACATGCACACTGCGACAGAACGCCTTGTTGACTGACTGCACTATTATTACATGTCTACAGCGGCTTGTAATCATGCTATTCCATCATTAGGACCGACAGTCCATTTATTACTGCTATTCAACAAGCATGTAGCTATTTAGTACTTGGATAATTAAACAATAGTACCTATATGTGGATTTAAAATTGACAAAAAATGTTTTTTTCTCTCTCAAACATTATTAGAAGACGGCAGCCTTGGGAACGACCACTCGATTCACTCAGAGCAGTCGGTGGACACAATTGAGCATTCCACGAATGATTGGTAAAGAACATTGAGAACATTGGGCATGGAAACATACACTACGCAAGTGCTACGCCAGTGCCTCTTTTAATCTTGATTATAGTATACGTCAATAGCATCCACACGGTCATGCACTAACATCCTCACGAGAACTGGGGCCGGGGATCTGCAGAATGGTTCAGCGGCAAAACACAAAAAATTACACCGACAAAGACAGCTTACGATCCCATTACTGGGCCAGTGCTATTTAATATTCCACCCAACACCACTCCCACAACCCCTACAAAACAATAAAACAAAACCAACAAAAAGCAAACAAAACACCAACAAAACAATAACAAAGCATTTAAGAACAAGAAAATCAAGAAAAACAAGAACCCATCATTGCTGACCTTCCATTATTTCATTAACATGTTGTATCCCCTTTTCGGCCTCATTTCCCACATTTCACACTATAAATACTATGTATCAAATAGTCCTATCCCCGCCTGATAAACTCTCCTCCAGCCTGCTAGTAACCCTCAATGCTCAGCACAAGTGTCCTCTTGGTCAAGAATGGTCAAGAGATACTCAACCACCAGAACCCAGATAACCCCCACTCAGTCCAACCTAACCGTCAATGTGGTCATCTGGCCACTCTGAGGTTCTCCCCAAATAGTGACCAGTGTGTTTTATTATCAATAAGGGCTCATAAGACCCCTATTACCTACAGCGGGCTTGTTCAGTGGTGTTTGCAAACTCTGGGTAATTGCACGATTGAGGCACGGGGTGTTGTCATAGGACTGTTATGATGTAGTTTATGCGTGCTTTGTTGGTCATGATACTTGGAATATTGGGTAATATTGTAGTGCAGAACGATTTTGCAAATGTCGCTCACAAGCTTTGGTCACAGCTCTACTCTAAAATATGAGTTTTTAAACAGAATCCCAACAAATGTTATAAGAAAATTTTATAAGCGTACCACAGTGTAATTTAGCCAGTCTGCGCCTGATGGGATACTAGTAAACTTTGTTTATAAAAAGTAACGAAGGCTCTCAAGCTTTTAGGAAGCATAATAAAGGTTCTACTATAAACAATTTCAAGGTTTTAAACCCACATAAACACAAGCACGTGGCCAAAGGGTAACGAGCCAATAGCTGTTCACGTGGCCTGGGGCAGTGAACTCTGTAACCAACACGAACAACCAACCACACCAATTTCCGCTTCACGCTCACTTCACACGCAAGTATCGTCTGTAAAACAATATGTGAGTGAGTTTGGAGTTTCCTAAAGGTAATGGCCGATGGTGAGCTCGTGTGGTGGAGAACAGTTGGCTTTAATACCGAGCTGAAGGCACCATTTAGGTTTTATGGGGCCCGTGGCTCAGAATCCTATTGTCGACCTTTTGCGACATCATTCCACATCCTTATATGTTGCTTCTCAGTACATAGATATTACTTTATTAGGGTATACGTAGAATTAGGAACCCTGTATGAGTAAGTCTTAACATGGTTATCCATTATAACATATTGCAATACTAACTTCCTAGTAGGCCTTACACTCCTATTGCAGCAATTATGGGTATTTTACAATGGGTCTCTGCCGCCTACAGCCAGACCCCCCCGAATAGGGACCGACATTTATATTTTGAGTATTTTTTTCATTTTCTGTACATTGATTCTCTTAATTGTAATTTCATTTTTTTTTCAATTCATTTTATGTGGGGCGTGGTTTAGTGTTGAATTAAGAATAGGCTCTTGGAAACCATTGTGCTTGAATTTAAGCATAGGAAGACAGAGTATCTTACTTTTTACAATTACCAAGAACCATAACCAAATCCTACAAATCAGCCAACGTATTCAGCACTGTAAACGGCCACCATGACCCGCCTTTACATATATTCTCTTGCTTCTTTGATTGCAAATTATTAGCAGCCGTGAAGAGCCATGTAACAATACACATTGGTGTTTGCGTTCATAATGGCAGAGAAATTAGTATTAGCAAAATCACTGCAATGTAACCAGAGACAAATACATGCTAGATCCAGTGTCAGGATGAAGTAAGGAAGTAGAGTAAGAATCACATTACTTGAATAAATAGGCATTTCCTTGTGAATGCATAATTGTACTTGAGATGGGCCTATCACTTAAGCTTTAGTTGTTACACTATGATTTTAAGTACAAAATAAACCTCGCCATGCTTGCGACGGTAACTCTTCCACCGTATTCGTATTCCATCAGTACCCAGCTGATTTCAAATATACAAATTAAAATTTGGTTTTAAAGATATTTTTGCAAAGAATCGTATCATTCAATGATATAAATAGGGGTATATAAGTGAATATCGGGTGGCTAAGTTCACATACTCCGAATGCGTTTTAAGATTCAGCCATATTGGACGCCATATTGACAGTCTATAGTCCAATTAAGACCGCCTACACAAATAATACATTTCATTTCTGGAATCCTAACCTCCCATAAAGTATAAAAAGATCATATCTAAAACCAACAAAGAGATTGCCAGCCTAGATTGAGACCGCTTGATGACCGTAGGTTCTACTAGAGAGGCTACACTGTATGGACAAATCAATTAATATCTACATATGGCGCTCGCGTCATTGACTGCAGCCATTACAGATGGAGGACGTTATGGTTTCAATCCAAATGCATTTATCCCTATACAATATCAAATCACACAGCTGGCACCCAGTTCAGTCATCCGTCACAAGGTCAAGCTATTCACGTGTCCAGCTCTCTTGAAAACAACAATCGATGTGCAGATGAGATTAGGTTTCCTATATGAAATCTTAGCGAACACACAGGTGGTCCGAGTCCTAGATTTATTGTACACAATGGACCCATGCGTCCTTTTATTAGAGTGTCCGCAATGCACACGTTTGTTACATACTGCAGGGTGTAACTCATCATGAGTGCATAAATTGCATACACCGTGTACACGTACGTTGTACTTTGTATTACTCCTCAGCTGGCAGGTAGTGTGTTTATGGTCGGTACACTCATATTTGAAAGAATGTTAGACAGACCCTTATAGTTATAATGCTTTCCTTTCTATATCGCAGGCCGGGATCAGAGGATATTTTGTTCATGTGACACAAGAAAGTAAAAAGCACAACTTGCATTCAGCTATAAAACGAGGTTTGCAGGGACTAAGGCGCCCATTCAACGGTTATCACCCTTAGCGTTTGTGTAGTCCCCAGCTGACCAGTGGTCATAACAAATACTAGGGCCAAGTTTAATCACCACTCTTCACCATGGCGCAGTCCCAACAAACAAAGGATTGTCTAGAGTCCCCATTCGTCTGGCCCCGAGGCCCACTTGCTCAGACGTCCGGATCTCCACCATTGTACAATCCACCGACGTGACCGGTTCACAAGATTAAGCCTCTTTATTAAATCACCATCATTGAGCCGACTGGGATAAATCTGACCACGCGGTAATTGTTGACTTGACCTCGTGAGTGAGACTGTGAGCGGAGATGATTAACCTCAAGGCCAAACGGCGATGCGCGTGGCGTGCCAGATTGGCGTGTTTCGCGCCTTCTTTTATTTGCCTTCGTTTTGAAGTCTGTTTGTGTGTTTTGAGTCTACCGCACACAATCATAGCGAAATGACAGTCACAGTGAAGCTTTAAACCACCACAAACGTGTAAATCTCCCTAAGACGAACACAAAGAAACCACCGTACGATCAATCACAATGAAATTGCGATCTGCGGACTTACGGCTGTCACACCTAGACGACAATCGCTCGCCCGCGTCCTCACCCCGCCATGCTAGGGAGGCCGCCCGGGCAGCGCGGGGCACGGTGCCTCTCGGTCTAATGGTGATGGTCAAATCTCTTCATATTACAAAATGATGTTGGGAGCATAAATACATTGTTGCACCATGTTGTGAACATTTTTGGCAGGAATAGTACAGATACATGCTATTGTGCACTCTTATATATACTGAGCAGACATATGCCACGTGAACTGTTAGATGATCAGATATCTATTGTCAATACTACAATGATAGTAACATGCCTAGCAGGTAATAACATGTATTATTTTGGTCCACAGAATTTGTATACTCTATTTAGTCTGTATATGTTGCTTGTAGCCATTGCGTTAGAAAGAAAGCATTGTGTACTTCAACCTGACATATCTATGCCATCCTTACATCAAAATAAATGTTGCCCATACAATCAGCAATGCACAACATGGCACAAATCGCCAACACCGTGAGACAGTTGAAGCACCGTATCTTGCTGGGTGTCTGCCGCCAGATTTGCCTTGTCACGGGCTGTGGCCAAGTGGGTTGTTAGCATTAGAACTGTCTGTGGGATTTACACATCTATGGCGCACTATATAGATTTATCTTGGGGGAGTTCCTTTTGTCGAATTTTTAGACTGGTTCAGGGATAGTTTGAGGTGGTTTTTTTGTATTGTATTAGGTCATATTATCCCTTTCATGGAATATCTTTGCCAAAGGCACCCCCTTAATAATATCCTTGTCCATCTGATTCATCTAACAGGTTTAAACAGGTTGTAAAATAGGCTTCGATGGTTCAACAAACATATCTTTAAAAAAGTTAAATTAGAGCATGCAGAAAATGAGAAAATATATGACAAGGTGAAGTGGTCAGGCGCTGCGCAGAGTAGGCAGCATGGGTTAATAATGTGAACTTGTCCATTTTCATTTACAGAAAGGAGTATAAGTGCACATTGAATGTGACATAGAGTTACTCAACACCTTGAACCATTAAGCAACTGTCTGTCATAACGTGGTTTATAATTCCATCCAATTAATCACAATAAATCTGTAAACCTCTTTGAATCCGCTTTGCTGCCACCCACCAGCCCAGACAGCATTATCTATCAGGTCGCATTGACTCAGGATTACTGAAAAGCAGGTTATCTCCCCGTGTCTACACGGTCCATAAATAGTAGAAAGCCGGCTTTAAAAATCGACCACTACAAAACAAGTATTACGTCTATTTCATTAAGATGACTACATGTACTAGTATTTCAAAGCGGACAAAATTTAGTTGATGTGCAAAATGAATATGTTATGTACACAAAATAATTGTTGATACAATAACAAGCTCTTGCTTTCAAACTATAGAATTAGTGATTTGAAATAAGATTGTAAAAAAACTGAAGAAGCTATTCTAAAAAGAAAATAAGGTGGCAAACATTCTCAAGTGCGAGAAGGCGATAAAAGCAGCAGTAGTGACCGCCTCCTCTGCCCCAGCGTCACTATAGGCTTGTATATTTGCAATCTAGTGTTAACTCACAAGACCAAGTATACTCTACAGTGACATGAAGTAGCAGTATATACAACTTCCGTGCTCGAACTGACGACCTATTGCTCACACCTACACCTCGCCATAACCAACCCTTGTAACAGGCGTGTACGTCATCACAACGGGAAGCAATTATAGGATGTAAAGCGTGCTGCTGTGAGTTGTAGTAGTCCCCCGCTAGGCGGCGCCGTCATAGATCACGTGACGGTGACAGACGTGACGTTAGCCACCTAGCGGCGAGGGCGGGGGACGCTCTAGTTTGTCGTCTGCGAGGTGAGCGGCTCAGTGAAGGAGACAGCAGCACAAATTATGAACACGAAATGCGGTCGCGTGCACTTTATGCTTTTGAGTATGTTTTGTCTTGGTTGATTTGTTTGTCTAGCTGGCTGAGTATAGTAGCACTTCATTATCACGATGTTGCTTACATCGAATTTTCTGATATCTCGAGCTCAGTTTCAGTCCACTTCAATCACTGTGTGAGTAGACAACAGTTGGTTATGTCGAATATTCCCACAGATTCGAAATGTCAAGTTTCTACTATATCGCCCGCATTTTTTGTGCGAACATGGTAATTTGAGTATATAGGCCTACATCTATAGACATATCAAATACTCCTGCAAGCAGATATACCATGATTTGAACAAGCTAAACCTTAGCTCCCATTTGTAACGTGTATTCATCAGTAGAACTAGAGGGCTGTATAGATCGGTAAAGTGGCGCTCATTATGTTACTAATCCGCTGTCCAATGCCCCCCTATTTCAGGTGCTCAGCGAATTGGATCAAACTCATTGTAACCGGCGCTAACAGGATATTACAGTGTCAGGGACTTTTGAACATGGGGACAGATCCAGGGTTCGGGTGCGTATTGGGGTGTGAATGAGTAGCGCAGCACCAGGTGCATGTGGTGATGTCAGGAGACGCGCCGAACAGCCGTCTGTGGGTCACCGCTTGACCAGATACGTGCATGGCATCCACCCCAGTCGACTGAGACATTTATCAATGTGGATGTTACGACTCAACCTATGGTTGGTTGATGGCCTACAGTAAGGTTTGAAATGGGGTGAATTTTAACACGAGTCAGTGATTAATGTATGTGATGTACAAACCTATTTTAAGTTAGACATTTAAGTGATCAAAGGACCTAGTAAAGATGGTATGGGTATTCAGCCTTGGGAAAATAAGAGTGAGCCTTAACAGAACCTAAAAATCAGCAACTACAAACTAAAAGTCTTACACGCCCACAAGTCCAAGACACCCCGAAAACCATGGGCTACATACATGTACAAAAACAGAGCGACCACCTGAACCAGGAAGGTGTACGGCTAATACATGAAAGGGACACTGTCCAGCCTGATCCACTAACACCCAGTACGGAAGCTCTCATTATTGCTCTCTTTACCAACCTCTATTAGCTTCCGTAGTAGGCACTCTAAGAGAATCAATAGGTGTAGTATTGACAATTCAAGTAAACCGTATAATTGATGGTTGATGAATGTACAGTTAGTACTGGGTTTAGCCATGGTTTCTTTCACTGGACGTAAAATAGCTGGTATGGTAGAAAGGAAAGATTTAATTAAACATTCAATGTAAGCAATCCCTTAAAATATATACGTCTAGCACAGCGATGATTGCAATGGGCGTGTTTATGGACATGATGTAATTTAGTCACAAGAAGATAAGACATTGGTATACTCTTGCTCAAATGTGTAGTGCACTTTTGTGTTGAAATGTCCCGTCAAACAGAGTTACTTTACCTGACTTTAGCAGCGTGCTTCAACACATTTCATCGCTCAAAGGTCACCAAAAGGCAGTTTTAAAATATCACATCCAAGTAATGAGTATTTATAGCCTTGGCTTTAAACTAGAAACTAACAAGAGAGTGCCATAATGTCATCCGAATTCGGTCATAATGCCCTCGTATCATTTCTAAATGTCTTCAACTAGACGCGATTTACAAGCGGCATTGCAATGGGACTTTATCACAGTACTTGGTCGTATCTTTAATATGTGCTAGGTCTACAACTTGTGACACTATTAAAACATTTTCCTGTACCCTAATCACGTTTTCAAAATGAAACAGTGCCACTATATAAATTAAACGAAAAAAGGTCGTTTGAAGCTACTTTATTGTATTGCAAGACATGCTTGAATAAATGTTGCATGTTCTAGCAATTATGATATTTTTTCCAGTGTTGAAAGATCGTATCATTTGACGAAATCCCCCAATGCAAACACAATCTTTCATCATAACCACCTATAGAGAAAACAACGCTGTTACCCGGGGTGCTTAAGTATGTTAACCGCATTGTCGGTTTACGGGAATCTCTTTCCCACTGCATACATATCTTTTCAAAAATGTGGTTTGAATATTAAACCCGAGAAAGATGGAAGGGGTGGGGTTGGGGTGCTAGCTATATCTGGACGTCTATCTGCAGTGTAGCCTATATGTCACTACTGAAGCAAACGGGTGGACGATTTCACGGAGCAGTGATGTCCTAAAAATGAGGCGTCACTGTAACCATATGATAAACCCGTTCGTTCGCCTATTCTCACATCTACTTTCAACTGAATTGCTCCAGGCATTTGCAACATAATAGGCATTATTAATGTCATCTACGCTCTCGACTGTGATGCCAAAAATGAGATTGGTCTCAGAGCACATTCATGAAATAATTATGACTGCTTAAAATAAACTCCGGCTATACACGGAATTGCCTAATTTTATATTATATTACCTAGACACCCGTGTCTGTTTGTGATATTTCAATCTAAACCAGTTGTTCTTATATCCGTGTAACCAGTATATAAATATATAAGTTCCTGGTGTAATACATAACATGTTCTGTCCGTTTGAAAGGACTGTCAGGTTATCTACGATTTACATCTACTCTATAATAATATCATTGTAAAATCTCAAATGATATCATCGGACAAATTCAACTATTCAAATTGTTTAACTTTGCTATTCGACATGTTGCTTCGGCAAATATTCTTCTCTAAGTCTAATCAACGGTTATATCGTTCCTCCAAACTACAGAGGATTTTCAAACATACGTTCATGTGTATTAACGCTCCAAAACGATCTATTATTCATGTAAAAACTCATTAAAACTGAAGAACACACCAGAATGGCCCCCGGAAGAGCTGGAAGTGTCGTCTGTTCTCGCCACCTCGTCACCGTCACGTGATCTAGTCTGGTCAGTTCAGGAATCTCGGCCATATAGACTCTGTACCCGGTACACTTTTTTTAACAGAAAACGGGCCGCGGACCCACATATTCTGCTACAGAAAATAAACACTTTCTTTGCGTATGGACCCGCCCCTCCTTATCGTTCTTTTTTCCCCACCAAGTTATTCACTGTGTGTGGTTTTTATGTATTTAATAGTGTGATGCCTTGAAGAAAGTCTACAATGAACTTGGATTTTTTTTGTTTTGTTTTTGCAAATACGACCACTGTACAAGTCAAATTTCACGTCCATGTTGATATAAAGCAAGTCGATGACCTGGTTTGAAGAAAAAAAAACATAATAACTATTCCTGTGTGCTATGTTTGCAGGTAATAAAATAAAAATGGCTTACAGTCTCAAAATGACTGATTGTTATAAAATCTCGTTAACATTTTTTCAGAATGTATAATGGTTTAATACATTGACAACATCATTTAGAATTAAATGCCTTCTTATCCAGAAATCTAATGACGAAGAACACACGTACAATATAATTTCTCAGGAAAATGTTATATTTTATTTAAGAACCTGCTATAATATTTTTTCAGTATAACTGCGGGTCTTATTGTCGACATTGACACACATACACATAATTACATACTCTCATTCGCTTTATCTTTAAACAAAATCTTTGACTTATTTAGTCAATGGCACTAAGTTAAATTAGCCCCTGGTCCTATATCATACGAGATTATTGAGATAACTAAAAAAGAACAATAACATATCTTTAAGTAGCTTTAAAATAGTTTAAACCTCTCAAAACATTTCTCACCAAATGAGAAGATAAGTCAAATATATGTTATATAATGATATTGATCAGTCACCAGGTTTGTCACCTAAATCATAGTGTCGTGTTCTGAAGCTTTATACAATTGAAATTGGAGCATTGGTAAAATAACATCACTGGAAGTTAAATGAACAAATGATGCTAGATATTTCTACCACGTTCTCGTGCGAGTTTTTGACCGTAAAGACTTATTTTTGCGTTCCTTGCTGCCTTCATTTAAAATAGAGGCACTAGTTAGTGGTGTATTTTGGGCATTTTGATGTAAGCGTCGTAACTGTTGAATATAATCTACAGGCCTATGAGTTGCTTCTGGTTGAACAAATTTAAACAGACACCCTTCCGGTTCATAGATGTTGACTTATTACCATCTGAATATTTTCAACCTCCTTACAAGAGGAGAACTTTAAACGACGGCCAGAAATATAAATTTAGTTAGCAACCTCTTAGCATGTGGCTATAAACACATTTTTAGTAAAATATAAATGTTCATAATCGTGTCACCGGAAGTAAGGACAGTCTTGCTTGTTGACGTTTTGACACACCAGAATGCAACTCACTGCTCAAGCCTATACAAAGAAAATGGCAGATTAAAATGTAAAAAAAAATGGCTATTTATCTCATAAAAACTATTCTATCCGCTAAAGAATCTTGATTATAACCCCGATATAACGGCCCGGTTCGTTAGCATTAACTTTTGCCATTTGTTTAACCACTTTTTTCACTTCATTTATTTCACATTGTCACCATGTCATCGACAAAGTAATAAAACATTCATCTATAAAGCGTTGCATGTATAAGTACAAAAGGCTGCATTGAACTAAATATTTCTAGAAAACAGGAACAGAAATCTGCAGTCAAATGCATGTCTTGGGGGTATTGGAGTTTTTTTAAACTGATTGATGTAAATCGTACTGGTTGAATATGTGCTTCATTGATATAACTTTAGCAGAAAGCATATTCAAATTCATAATTGTATTTCTTGGTCTATACACATGCTTTAAAATTATGTTTTCAAACGGTAATTACAGATGTGAGGATTT
Organism: Streblospio benedicti; assembly: GCA_019095985.1. Lineage (NCBI taxonomy): Eukaryota > Metazoa > Annelida > Polychaeta > Spionida > Spionidae > Streblospio > Streblospio benedicti. Next base: position 29,779,646 of record CM032668.1, on the reverse strand, counting down.
TTCTGAGAGCAATAATGATTGTACTTAGATTTTTTCTACGGTGTGACGAAGTGGTGCAATACTGTTGAAATGCTATACAATTTTTCACCAGACCATTAGTCTTACAATCCACAACTCTTGAACTTTGTAGAAGAACTGTAAAAGTCGCGTTATTAAGTTCATTGGACTACATGCCTGGTTGGTCTTTGAAAACACTTACAGGTTCAATTTCCTCAAAGCCGTTGGGGCAAAGGCAGCTACCACCAGAGGGCCGCTAATGCAATTTTGCTGCATAAATATATTTCATATTTCAAGGTCTTTATAGTCTTTTCATCGTCATAGATCTTTTGATGTCTGATTTTGAAATTGCAGGTGTGATGATTTGATGATGGGATATTTAATAGATGAATTAAAAGATAGTGATGTCATTGATAAGGTCACTGTTATTTATGCTGAAAGGTGATAAATTGCAGTCTGGAAGGTCGAGGGAACTATGGCGACATAGCTAGAATTGTTGTACGGGTGAATGTGTGATTGAACTTTGATGAGAAATTTTCAAACCCATTTAACAAGTATTCTATGTGATAAACTTTACGTATACGTCGATTGAATCCTTCACAACTAGTCTACCGCTGGAACTTCGTCTCTTGTTCTGATTTGCCTCTAGTTCAGATCCATACAGAGGCTAACACTTGTACATATTTGTTGTTCAAAGTGTCCAATTCTAATGGTGTCGTTATTCATAGCTCACAAACGTAAATTTAATTAAACAGTGATCAAGGACTGGACGCAGCACAATTAGCACACCGCCTCTAACTATGTCTGTTAGTGCAACACCTATCTGACATTTGCCATAGGGTATAAGCACAATTTAATAATCAATATATTTTGTGATAAGCATGGGTTGAAGCTCTTGTTGTATTTTGTGTAGACCTAAATCATACATGCACACTCATTCAGGGATCTAAATTGTAGAAATCTTAAGAAATGGCAAACCCTTTAAAAGGATCGGTAGTTTCAACATAAAAAAAACAAACAAAACAGTTCAAAACGCGCCATTTCAACGTACCCCTGTATTAGTATTGCACCCCGGACCCCCTGCCCCTTATCTATGAAAAGGTCAGAGCAGAGATACATTGCACTTTAGATGTGAAACATTTCTCATTTTGCACATACGGTGTCACTTTAAAGAGGTTCTACTGTCTCCAACACATTACAATCATACGGAGCAGATGTACATACACTAGTCAAGTATTAAAAACAACGCACAAAAACAGCAGACAGCCATATTATCTAGGGTACCAGTAATTGATGGTTTGTGAAAACAGACGGAGACCTGTGATCGGATGTAACATCTGACTTACAAATTAATCAATCAGATTTAACCAGCCATATAACAACATTTACAGTAGGGTATCTATATTAGGACCATGCGTGGACTAACCTCAAGTGGTCTTAATAGAGAGGTGGTCTCTAATAAAGTGGCCTCTTAAATATGGCGGTTTTGTACCACGAAAAACTGTCATATGATAATGGTAGTATCTATATAGATACTGTGCTAATTGGAGATTCTCCTGTTAATGAAGACCTCCTAAGTGGGGAAAACACTTGGTATGTAGACCATGCTTTATGATAGTCATAATTGTCTTATAATATAAACATTATATGATATTGTTATCCAGCATACATAAAATTATCATCATTAGATTTTCATGAAAGTACCTCTGTAGTTTAGGTGTCATTGGACCATTTCCTCTCTACGTCAAAATTGCAGGGAAAATGATTATGAAATCATGAATCATGGTGCCACAGTTGGTTTAGGAATGCGCTGTCTAGAGAAGTAGTATTGTTTTCCCATGAATGTGAAAGCTGCTCTGGGTTTTAAGAAGTGGCTGGAATACGGTAAAACGTCTCTAATCGGGCCACTTGTGTGAGTTGGGATACGCGTCCCTCTTGGCGATTGTACTATTTGTGGAACATATTTTTTTAAATTTAAACCCATAATGAAAAGGTGTCCGAGGTGTCCTTAGTATTGGTGATCTCACTTATACATTATGTTCTACTGAACTTGGTAGAATTACTATGAAATAGCAGCCGGCAACTGACAATGACATTAGTAATATACTGTACCAGTATCAATCTAAATCATTCACTTTCTTTTTCCTCTTAAAGTATCGAGTTTCGCGTATATTTGGTTAGAATGTGGTGACTAAGTTATAATTAATGTAAAGAGATATTATTGGTGTGAAGTATTCATTGTGGTGGAAGTGTTTATTGAATATTATATAACACTATTAAACACACGAACATGTCAGCGACTATCTATTACTTTTGATTTAGGGTCCCATATTATATTCAACAATAATGACCTAACATTAATAACTCTCTCTTTTGCGTATAAAAAGACGAGACCCGATGTATCAAAGCACGCATTTTACCAATTATCAAACACTTAGTGTGCGCCTTTTTAATTCAAAATGGAAACTCTATTCAGGTAAAATAATAAGGATTATTTCCACTCTAAGAAAAACAATGCAATGATGACCCACTAAATCATTTATGTCTTTCAGCATCTTTCGCTAAGATTGTATCTATATTCACATACCAATTCCCGCAATTGCCATTAACCTACTTTCTAACCAAAACCAGTAGAAATAAAGTTCTTATTACAAAATGTTTAATCGAGAGTTTTAGTTTTCCCTTTTGTTTTCAATCACAGAAAGGTTAACGATTCAAGTGTGTCAAAAACAAAATACCCGTTAAAACTTTGATTTCTTGTATTTCTGATGACAGCTGAGTGGTTTCGCACATGGACACTGTCACAGAAAGCAAACTCACAATACCATAGAATCTAATATACGAGTATGGATTGGTATGATTAATCTTCTGACTTCATGGAGACTTAATCATATAGAGTAATATATGCATGTTACGTCATCAAACTTTTAAAACACACGTAAAGAAACTAACCCCGTGAACATCACTAAAGCCACCTAATTCATACACATGGTCGTTTAAAATGATTGTGATTTAACTTTTGTTCACATCAACAAAATGCGAAATGGTAATTATCTGTCCCAAAACACAACGAACTGAAACGAATCACAGTTAGTTCGTAATTTTGGCATAATGATGAAATTGTCACTGAGAACAAATTGTTTGTTTCATCCCAGTTTGTACCGTATACAACAACAGTTTGTGTGAGCAAAATTCTAGTGAAACGGGTACCTGTTAGTCCGTGTAAAGCTTAATTAAACTACTGTTATACTTTTTTGAACGGGGCAAAATAAATCTATTTACAAGACAAATACGATGAAATTATAGAAAACAAAAAATGCCTACCTATTGAAAGCAAAATATCCAAAAAATCAAGAAAAGCTCCAAATAAGGGAACTATCGCGTGAGGTGTATTTTTGTTGCAAGAGCGGCCGCAAAATGCTCCAATTTTGGCGGCAGACGAGAAGTTGTGTGGCGAGTCACGCCTTGTCACCAGACACAGTGCAGAGCGGCACCCGCGCAGCCATATTGGGTATATATATAAATGGTGCTTTAGTTTAAATGTATCGTATTGCAATACATATTTTAGATATATATGCACAACTGCCATGGATGTCTTTTCTAAAACTGTTCTGTGCATTGCTATTTAGTATCTTCAGTGATGTCATTGTTATGCTTCTCTTCAAATGAAAATTAAGAATGATTTTACTTTTATTAAAAGTATTTCACATTTCATAAAATATTCGCATGCATGGCGAAAAAGATAGATCCTAGGGGTGTTATGGCGAGTTGGACTGGTGACCAGAAGGTCGTGAGTTCGATTCCTGGTCGGGTTTGATGGTAAGTGTTGAGCAAATTTACGTCTAGCAGGTTGCACACTGCTCCGTGGTACCTACACATTAAATAGGATCAGGTCAGGCGAGTGAACGCAAATGTGAGTGATAAGCAGATCTGCTCTACGGTAGCCAAAAGTTGTGCTGTATGCTCCCCGGGGAGTTGAGAAAGATATAGTGTGACAAGGATGCCAATGACCTGGTGTAGATGTAGAGTCTTCTGATCAGACTATAAACCAGATGTTTACATTTATTCTATTTACATTTATTTTCCTAATAGCTATGCATGTGTGTAGTGTGCAGATACTCAGAGTTGTATATGCTTCTTTGAGGAACTCTGCTACATATCTCAAACTTGAAATGAGTAGACGAGACCCATATATTATTATTAGATCTTGGGATTTTTGCACCCATATTATTAGATATCTTAGCTTTAATTTTTGACATGTTGGATGTTATACAACCTTGACAATAAAAAGTTATGGATATTTTAGTATTGAAGGGTCGGAGAAAAAAATCGGAAAAACTGAAACACCCTTCCACTGATTTAATTAGCTCTTATATGAAAACTAAGATGTGTACACAGGCTTATATGGTGTCATTTTAAAGCTAATTGATTGGCCTTTCTATGAAAAGTATTTTCTGTTGGAATATATACATACAGTGCTGGAGGGAGGTCACTGAAGCCGTCTGGTAACACAAAAACGTGGTGCATTGATATTGGGCTAGTACATTAACATATTTATTGAAAAGCCTGTATGCTGATATAGCCATTAAAATGGTGTTTATTGAAAAGTATACTCATTTAGAAACAAAATGACATACACCTCACTACCATAGGCCCTCTAGTATTGATTTTATGATTAATTGTTTACCCCTACCCCTAAATTGCGATTTTGACCCAAATGTACTAAAATGCATATATACAGACTTTTTCTTATAAAAGGTTATTTCATATATTCTTTTCATCATGTGCAATAACCAAATATGGTAGATGGTGAGTTTTTTTATCAAAATATGAGGTTAATGGCTATCATACAGCATCAAAGGTAACAAAAATGGCATTTATTTGGGTTCGAGTGGGTTGTAAAAAGTTAGTCAATTATTGGCAACTATATGAACATAGTGCAAATATTGCGTGATTATTTAAACAGCATGGTAAGTTTTATTTTAAAAATATTCATGAAAAATAATGATTATAGCATACTTGTCAATTTTTGAAATAATGCAAAGAATATTTGTTTCACAACTTTTTCCCTAATGCCTGTTTGTGGGACCATTCCGGCTACATGCCCATGTGCATCTTTGGATCCAATAATAAGGCCTAGTTGATCCAAATTGCTACTGTGACGAAAGTGTGTTGTAGGGCTTCCTGTGCCCAGGTTCATTGCAACATGACCCCAGGGTACAAAACAACCTCTAAAAGTTGCACTGGCCTAGGTATAAGATCCATACTTATGAACACCTCGACAGCCACGTTCCCTTTACTTTGCACATATATGGCCACTGTAGCACCAGTACTCTCTAGTACCGGGTCTGGGCAGAATAGCTACAGTTTACTGTTAGAAGCTGGATAGACAGCTTATAAGTTTGGCAACCTATTCCCAGTGGGAGTAGGTCCTTTTAAATATTACTGTCTCTCCAAGATTTAGTCGACGGCTTTCCTCCCTCACGGTGGACCTACTCTCGCATGGTCGTGTGTAGGAGACACCCATACAAACCATGTTAGCACTGGTACAAAGTCCCCCATGCTTGGGAGCCCCTCGTGAACCCAAGGAATGTTACCACCATAAGGTCATACAGGTAACCTGTACTCAAACTAGTGGTGCACATGTTAGAAATGATACACAATGAGGAGCGGTCAGTTAGTAAACCACTATGATCCACTGGGGTTGAAGCAGCATGAATTACACTCGTTGCTAGCCCGAGGCATGGCTCTGCCTTTCTGGCGGAGGAAGTGGCTTTATAGATCCACACAGACAATTTCGTTGACACTGGAGCTACAATATCAACTACTGCAAGTCTGGGATATAGGGCTGATGAGTCAGGGAAACGTCTCAGCGGGGCAATTGCACAGCCTCTCCGTCGACATGCCCAAGGAGGAACTTCTGATTGAAGTCCTCAGTCATTTATTCTAATGCTACATTTGGCTCCTGCTTGGGTGTTCCTACTTTTTTATCATGATCACTTTAAAGTATTCGTCACTGTATAGTCAGTGGTCTTCCCTGGGGTTGTGCGTGCATACATGAATGTCTGGCAGTTCACATCTTCAAAGATTACTCCAAAGGTGCCTGACACCAGCTGTACACCCATCATTTTTTGGATCCTATGTTGTAATCACCATCCAGTTTGATGGTGCAGTGATCATGCACTATCTCAAGCAGCTGAGACCATGCACATGTGCGGGTACTGAGAACTTGTCCACATCCACCTGTACCAATTACATCTGGTTTGATGATTAATTGGATCTGCCCGCAGTGCTAATCATCCTCCGTGGGCAATTTCATATGCTCTGTGTGTTGTGCTTTCCAAGAAACAAGGCGCTGTATACAGTCGGCTGAAGTGTTACTACTTGCTTATTTATTGATCAGACCATATTTGATCAATTGCAAAAACCCCTTTTCTCAACCTTATGAGCTTACTTGTAGCTCAAGATCTGCAAGGATGTATAAGTATCTGCACAGAAGATATTGTCCACGATAATACCACCCAGGACTGTGGTCACAAATCCGTACTTGAATGTATTCAATATGATTAAAGAGAGTTGATGATCTTCCACTGCAATCTGCGATGGTAGACATACATTTGTAGCTCATGCATCCTGCAGTGGTCCTATTGATTCCTGCTCCTGAAAAAGTGTGCGTGGACTTGTCCGTGCCACCATCTGTTATCACTTAGGTCATTTTGACCTAGTGTATGGAATCCATTGGAATTGGCCTTTGGCTGTGGATGGCGGAATATATAAATATGGTATAAGATCTCTGTGAGGTAGCCTGATGAGTAGGTGGTTGAGACCCATTCGTAGAGAAGCCTGTACTCCTTGAGCATAGGTCCCTCTAACATCATCATGAAATACCAACAACTTTAACTTTGGCTAGCTCAGTGACTCCAGCCATTGCTCCAGTACCGAGGCCAGGCTGTTTGCGTAAGCCAGAGCCTTTTCAATACCAACTCGTGTTTGTGGGTCGGCCTCGGCCCCCTACCCAACTTTCAACCTGAAAGCTGCTGTTATCTACAGGGGCTAACAACAACATATATAATCTTGCAACATCCAGTAAGAAGACATTGAAAGGAAAATCTGGTTTAAAAGGCGATGCTCTGGCATCTTGTGCTTGAAAAGCGAGATTGTCATGACACACTTGGGATTGTATGGATTTTCTCGCCTGCTCACTTGTCAACTTATGTTAACTCGAGATGTGTGCAACTCTGGCTTCGAGTCAGAGGGTAGATCTGCTGTTGGGCTGAGAGTTGACGCACAACTGCATAGATATGAATGTAGCCAAGAGAACGACTTTAGACAGCGTGAGCTGGCCATACAGATCACTGAGATGGTCTGGGAACTGACCCGACAGATCCCACCTAACTCAATCAATGGACATATTCGGAGATAGGGTGGTTATATTACCCTCTACATTCCCAAAACAACTCACACTTTTTGTCTGAGTTAACTGACATCACCTAACCAATTCAGAATCGTGTTGGCTGAAGTTACATGTAGGAGTGACGATGGACTGCAACAGCATATCTACACAGTGTTGATATTATAGTGTTTAATAATTAAGTGAATAATAGCAATATTGATAAATGTGCTATTTATATGAGCATTTTGACAAAGTATGAAGTATGTACCATCTCATCATTTACAAATAAAACAATTTTGATAGAGAAACAGTAACACATTCTAGGATGTCAGCATATTATCATGTGGCTAAATGTTGTTCCCTTTTGTATCATAGTTTATTGCCAGTGTTAATTGCTATTGTTTGTTGCTATTATAATAAATTTATCTAAAATAAATGTCTGCCAGTGATGTTATCATGATTGTCTACACGCAGTAGTACTTGGTGAAGGTTTTTTATGAATGGTTGATGTTCCAGTAATTTTCACCTACACACCAAAATCATGACTTTGAGTCAAGGAATTAAGGAAAAAGTTATGAAACAAATATTTCCATTATTAGAAAAATTGACAATTTTGCTATATGTTTTTCAATAATATTTGCTAAATAAAACTTTAAATACCATGCTGTTCAAATAATCAAACAATATTCGCACTATGTTCATGCATGTACTTGCCTTAAATTGTCTGACTAATTAACAACCCCTTCGAACCCCAATAAATGCCATTTTGTTATATTGAATGCTGTATGATAGTCATGAACAGCATATCTTTCAATAAGAAAACTCACCATCTACCATATTTGGTTATTGTACATGATGAAAAGAATATATGAAATAACCTTTTATAAGAAAAAGTCTGTATATATGCATTTTAGTACATTTGGGTCAAAATCGCGATTTAGGGGTAGGGGTAAACAATTAATCATAAAATCAATACTAGAGGGCCTATGGTAGTGAGGTGTATGTCATTTTGTTCCTAAATGAGTATACTTTTCAATAAACACCATTTTAATGGCTATATCAGCATACAGGCTTTTCAATAAATATGTTAATGTACTAGCCCAAAATAAATGCTCCACGTTTCGTGTTACCAGGCTGCTTTAGTGACCTCCCTCCAGCACTGTATGTATATATTCCAACATCAAATACTTGACATAGAAAGTCTAATTAAACTAATTTAATAAGTGGAAGCGTGTTTCAGTTTTTTTCCGATTTTTTTTTCTCCTACCCTTCCCTACTAAAATATCCATAACGTTTTATTGTCAATGTTGTATAACATCCAACATGTCAAATTTTAAAGCTAAGATATCAGGCTTTAATAATTTATTTTAAAATAAAAACGAATCATACACTCATTTGGTGTGGATTTTAGTCATTTTAGTCATGATAGAATGGTTTTGAGCACTAATTGTCGGGTCTATCGAATTTTGCGGTGGTGATGTGATTGACACTCACTGCGTTCGTGTCAATCACACATCACCGTGCAAAATTCTACGATAGACCCTCCAATCTCGTGCTCAAATCCTACAATAGCCAGTTAAGTGAAACACCTGTGAATTAATAATCTCTTCTCTTCCGGCCAGTCACCTAAATAGTGTGGGTGCTTCATGTCATATACGCTAATTTACAATATTGTGTCGTTTATATATATGGTATTCCCAATTCTAGCCCTTTTTTAATGTATCAATCACTAACTATATGCTTACATTAACAATTAATGAACTAAATGTCACCGATTAAACAGCTTGAAAATTACTTTTGTCATTGTTCTGAACATGTGCTAAATCAATTAGTTGATGAAAAAATCGAAAAATTAAGCTCTCTGCCTCTGTATTAAAGGAAATGTGCTACCAGAATTCGCCATTTATTCAACATTTTGTTATATGAGAAGTGTTTGAATCTTTTACAGTGATTCTCATAAACAATTAACACAAAGTCTACGTGAACTAAATTTATTATTTTAATTCCCATAGCATACAAATGATATGTATTTCTTGTAATATTTTTTTTTCTCAATATAAATAAAACAAAAAAATGGATAACCGATACGAATGAATTTCTTAAGCAATTATGTAATTTTGAACATAACATCTTGAAAATAGAATCTTTCCTATTATGATTAAAAATAAAATATAATAAAAAGTAGCATTGTCATGTATATTCTCCTTTACACAATAACAAACATGGCAGACACACACATAACTTCTAATCATATTAATAGCACCTTGTAGGTGGAAATAGTGACAAGTATCCCTGTCTGTGGAAGACATCCCCTTCTAACATGCTAACATATAGACATATATTATAAAATTCCATTAAGACAATCGTATATCAAATTTGAGGAGGGCCTAATGTCAACATAAAAACTGAATTGATACACATTGAAGACAATACAAATGCATGAACTTTCAGTAATATGCACTGTGTCCATAATGTAACTCAGTGATAGACGATAGATGGTGATAGAATATTGAAAATTGAGGTAATTTTATAACTCAATATTTTCCACACATCAGAAATGCAAATAAAAGTGTCTTGGGTCATTCAGAGAGCCTGCCTCGCTTTTCAAAGCTAGTCAAACTTTCATTCACATAAAACTTGTCTTTAGATAAAAAATACACATGTACAATAACCAGTCTTACATGAAGGTAACAAAAACAAACGACCCAATGAAAAAATAATAGAAGGAATGTTTGAGAGACCTATTAAAAAACCAAGAATTCCATAGAAACCTTGCCTAAAGTCATTAACAGCTACAGTTTCAAAATAAGTCTGTAAAAAATATACATACAAATATGCAAAATATGCATTTTATTTCACAAGTCAAGTATTGTGTATGAAAGTAAAAAAGGTATAGATTTTCGATTTTTACACTGCATTTTGTCAACTAAAACAGGATTGTCATTACATTTAACAGTGGAAAACATTGACCAAATGACATTTACTAAATGTTTCTTACGTAGTTACTTTGTCTACTAGTCTTTACAATTGAGACATTTCCAACTGACATTTTAGTTAAAGAAATGCCAACATTGAAATGTTTACAAAGCCTTTTAACAATTTCAAAATTCTAATGATAATTCTAGACGACAATGATTTGAGTGAGGCTTAAAATTAAATTGCTTCATAAATGTGTATAATGTCTTTAATAATGCACCTTTTTAGATAATGCAAATATATGTGAATACTCCATCTAAAGAATTCCTACATAAATATTTTTGTCCCGCTCAAACAGAAGCAAAATATATCGATGTGATATTAATTTCTTACTATTACATTCACTGATTACATTGGCAATTGTAAAGTTACAATTGAAGACGTACAAATTGTTTCCATCGAATTTGAGATTTATCTTGCATAATGCACCCGGCAGTATCACCAGTCATAACGTCCTCAGATGATTAACCCCTTGAAGTCATCATTGACACCATTTCTGAAAGTGAAAATACAAAACCATTAATTAATTGTTACAAATCGAATAATTGGGGTTTGGATAGTACTTAGGTCAATTATCTTTTAAATTTACTAAAGAATGTAAAGTTTTAAAGCATATATATACATATGCAATAATTCAAAATGATTATTTTCATTTAATGATATTATAGTTGATTTTATTCATCAATTGTTCATCAAATTTAGTTAAAAGCAAATATTTAAGTATTAGTCATACAAACTATGGATAGTTTACAATGTTAACATGAATAGTGTTTTTTTTTTTTTTATTTCAACACCTGGAAGTAGATTATACTAAATGGGAGGACTTGTCTTGAGATCTTGTTCTTAGTTTGGGATTTCTTTCTAAACAAAAATCTAATTGGTAGTTGTAATTTTTATGATTCTGATTTGTTTACATAACGAATTAGAACAGCAGAGTTTGTTTATATTTTTGATTTTCATACATGTTACAGGTTGATTAGCCATGCAAATTAAAATACTGCTGTTCTAACATGGATGATTCCCCTTGTTTAAAATGTCACGCGTCAGAGACCCCCCAAGCCGAATGACGTACATCAGGTTGAACAGATAACTTCGCACATTTTCAGCACGATTTTGAAAAACGATGGTGGTTGCACCTGACGAATGTCACGTTCAGATAACTACGCCAATGGATAAACGGTGGTTAACAATGGATTAACACTTTCATCGGCTATGGAGAAGTAATTACACAAATAAAAACAGTTTAATGTGGATACTAGCTGTCATTATCCCACTGAACGTTGCCATTTGAAATCCGGTGGTCTGTCTGCGGATGTACGTTTATCAAAATGGGAATAGTTTAATATTTAAGGTTGTGGAGCTTATAAAACTGCGTAATTCTTCATACATCTAGGTAAAATTTACTACTGAATCCGATTTCATGCATAATAGATGTTTACTTACAACATTTCTGAGTGAAAACATTTTTAAACATTGGTTGTTTATTCGCGGGATGGCAAAATATCTACGTAGTTGACACAATCATTTTATTCGTTTTCAAAGAAACACACGATATACGGAGCCCAGCTTTCATAAGACTGCTGTCAAACACCTTATCTGTGACCCGACATTTGAATCGTCATCAAATAACTATTTTAGAAGACACAAACCAAACATCTGTCCGTGTGCCGTGCAAGCATCATTGTAAAAAAAAAAAATTGATACTGAATATGAACTTACGAGGCTGGATTTTTGCGGCCTATGTTCCTCTGCTGGTATTCCCATAGTGCTAACATTTTATAAATCACGAATCATGTACAGTGAAGTGAACCTGCACACGTGGACTTACATCAGCCATCATTAACAGCTATGAAAGTGTGACAGACAGATGTTATATAGCTCTATACTAATTCTTCAACTTGTGTTTCATTTTTTTTCTCTATTATACATGAGCGTAATAAAAAAAGAAGATATTAATGGAGGCAGCCACTATCGGCTTATAGTGTCTATAACTATATAGAGTTCTATCTATACTACTTGTGTGCGTCCTCACACCAATATTTTCTATACTTTATGACAATCTTTTCGTATTCATTTATCATATTCATTATCATAATAAAGAATCATTCATAATAATTCTTTTTTCCTTAAATTTTCTACAGATAAAGCATGTTGAGTTCTAGATCTTTTCAGAGATTCTACAATGCAATAAACTGATGGTCACAGAATCGGTGACTGACTGACCATCGTAGTTGAGCTGACCGTCACCGTCCATCTCGAAGGCCTGCAGCATCTCGTCCACCTCCTCGTCGGTCAGTTTCTCGCCCAGGTTGGTCATCACGTGCCTCAACTCGGCCGCACTCACGTAACCCGCGCCGTCGCGGTCAAACACCTGCACACAGAAACTGGGTCAAACACCTGCATGCATGTATGATCCAGGATTGGGCTAAAACATCATGCACCAAAATGTCAAGCAAAACTTTACAACCTCACTACTAAGATTGTCCGCGGGCTGGACTCAAGTGGTCTTAAATTCAATAAAGACGCAGTCTATTTACACTCTATGTAATATCGGTTCCTGGTCTGCAGGAACTCAAAAGTAAGTTTTGAGCATATATATTTGAGCCCTTGATATTCAGGGTGTCTATTTATGGACATTTGCGGTGGTCTCATTTACTGCTTGGCGCCATGAAAGATGATTTGGTTATAGAAGTAGTTTGTTAAAGATTTAGTCTTACTTGTTTTACTGTAGTTGTAACATTTGTTTGACATAAAGTGATGCACTGAAAAGTGTCAATAACAAAGATGGACTTACCTTAAATGACTCTCTGAAGTCGTCTTCCGAGAATTCTGGCTCCTTCTTTAGCGTTTCCATCACAGTCACTAGCTCATTGAAAGAGAAAGTGTCTTTTCCTGCAAATATCGTTGATAAGTATAAATCCATATTGAGATATCATCTTTTAATGTAAATTTAATCAATAATCGAAGAAGATAAAGTTTGTAGGTTTCTTACAATTGTTTTTTTCCATTAAATAAACATAATAAAACCTCTTAATTAAGATATCACTTATGGGACTGGCCTCAAGCGGTCTCAATAGAGGTGGTCGGTTTATGGAGGTTCGCTGTAGACTCTTTATGAATGATGGGGACTGTGAGAAATCGTCTTATAATGATTTTACTGTATGTATATAAGCGTATGTAAAAAAGATAAACTTCTCCAAAATGGTATAAAATAATTGAAACATTTGTCTACCGTTCACAAAACTAATAGTAACTTCATAATTCAAGTCATTCAAGTACATTTCAATAGAGTAAAAACACACTTCCAAAGTACAGAGGGCAAGAAGTTTAGAAAGAAATGAAATATTTGCAAATTGTATTGAGACAGTGACGTACTTATAACTGTCATACAGATGCGTTTGATAGTTTCCTCCGTAGGTGTCACTCCGAGACAGCGGACAACCGCTCCCAAGTTTTGCGTCGGTACTTTTCCGTTTCCATCTCGATCATGGAGAGTGAAGCAATCCTTGAACTCTGAAATTTGTAGCAATGTTGTCAGGTACTTATGTGGTACAATGTCTACAGGGATGCATACATGTGAATTGTAATCAAATTACTAGCTGTTGCACAGATAAGAGTGGACAGAGCAACAATTATCCAATGAAATATTCTATTTTTGAATAGTTTCCAATATGATGCTTTGTAAAATCGATGTCAAAGGATGGACAACAATTTGCGTCAGCAATGCACAAGCATTGAGTAAAGTTTAAAACTGCATATATAGTAAATATTTTACTAATATTCAAATGACATATTGTCATAATATTGACTACGAGAAACCGATTTGGAACTTCCAACTACTTGGAGACAAAAACATAAAATATTCATAGAATATTATGTGTTGACAAAATTATAATTCAAACAAAAGATATTACCTTCTAGTTCTCGACTGGAAAAAGGCTACAACAATAAGACAAAAAATATCATTAATCAATTTCTAGCAAAATCGATATTAAAGCAATTTATCATTGATCTACTTTGAAATAACCTACATCATAATTGATTAAAAATTTAATTGAATCTATAATTGTGTTTTTAAAATGGGAAAATATCTTCATAATTAGAAATGTCAGAACATAATACATCAAGATATGTTGAAAACAGTAAAAATGAAGAGATCATAAGATAAGTTTAAGACTTGGAGAAAAATTATATAATATTTTGTTAGATCATATAAAAAGATACAAGAGGTAATTAAAACAACTTACATTGCATGCATCTTATTCAATTCTTTACACTTCCCTGTTCTATACATTTGTTTATATAATTTACTACATTTATGGTAAAGGATCAGTATAGCGTACACTGTCATGACAGAGATCAAAATTTATATAGTTGATAGTTTGATACAAACAATGTGCAATATTATTGTAACATGAACACAGTATGTGCATGCACAATGTTAATAAAGCAGCCATTAACATAGAAGAAATGATAATTATACCAGTATCAGAAGGCAACATGTGCCAGTAATAGTGGCAACTCTGAGTACTGGTCTGTATAAGAATACCATAGTAATTCTATGCCCATGTTTTGTCATTAAGTTATGTGAGATTTGGGGACAAATTTGATAGCATGTTCCTTCGGGAATGTTCAACATAATTAAGACAGTGTGCACTTAGCATTGATATTTATTAATGATTGTATACACAAACTTGTTCTTGTAAATGATAAGACTTGCTAAAATAGAAGCAATATTTTTTTATTTGAGTTGCAAACCAATGTGAAAAATCAAAGAATATAAACATGACTGCTTAAAACACTTTAATTGAATTCTTATCGTAAAATTAATGTAATCAAGATTACAGCGAATGAATGAAATTATCAGAAATATAATTAAAACATATTCACATCAGCCGTCTGGTAGCCATAGTACACACACACACAAAATAAACCAACCATAAAATATTCATATCCAACTCTGAACAACAAATATCGTGCAAGATAAGGTAAAAAAACAACAAACATTTAAGAGTCGACATAATAATTCTTTGGCGAATGCTTGTACCACACTTGTATCATATTTTCATGTTCACGTGAAAGAATTTCAAGAGAAAATACAAACACAGCCTAACAGCAGCACTGTATTTATTTGTAAAATCTAGTGAATTCACACGCGAGTAACATGTTCTTCACAAAATTAAAGTGGAAAGGTCTCAATTGAAACAAGTTCACATCTGTATCAATAAATCCCGTTACAAGAGCGAGCAAAACTAGCAACAGACACACCTTGCTTTTATGGCCCAATTAATTTCGATTTTCAGGCTTGTTCGTGCTATTTTACACACCACATATTGTTGTTCAGTGAAATATATTTAATCAAGTATATAAAGCCAACGTATATGTCAACACATGATCCGATTTAGAGTTTTAATTAAGGTAAATAAGATAAGATTACATACCATTTTGGTGCCGTTTGATGATTTCTACAGGTAATGTTTCACTGCGCATGCGCACCAGGTGTATTTGTGCAGACGAACTTTTTGATATCACGCGCTGTAAAGCACGACGAAGGAATTTGTTCTGTTGTTGGTCGATTCACTTGAGAATTCTGAAGTAAACTTATTCATCAGAATAGAAGCCAATATTTAACAGTCAAGCTATTGGTGCATGGTACACGACCAACAAAAAAGCAAAGCGTTTGTACAAGAATGAAGGGGAGAAAAAAGACACTTGGCATTGGGAGACCCAGGGGACGGAGTAGGGCGCGCGTGTGCAGCACCCCCCCCGAGAACCTGGATGTTCCGGTGTTTGAAGAAAAGAAAAAGGAAAATACACTTATTTGTAATCATTATTGCTTGTTGTAAAAATTAAACTTTCCTATTCTGAATTTTCCACCCTGTTGAATTCCAATTCTAATCCTAAGAGATAATCCCAAGAGACATATGTGTGATTGTTAAATGATGCGAAGTGAATGTACCCCTGATAAAGCAGGATGTTGAATTCCTGGACCGTCAATATTGCCACAATTTTAAACACACCCTCCAACTATTTCTTCTTGGAAAAAAATAAGAGAATGTGCTAAATATTTTTTCCACAGGGGCTATAATTTAACTGTAAATGGCGCTCATTTTAACGTTGACCTTCCTCCAACCTTTTTTCATCGATATGAAACAATTGATGGTGAAAGGAGACGATTAGATGTTCCTTACTATAATGTAAAAACACCAACACCTTAATAAATGCAAGGCCTATTATAGGGTAACTATAACAGTTCATATATAATTTCATAATGCAATCTTGTATGTTTCGTGCAACCAGCTGCAGTTTCCACTGTGACCAGAATTTCCGGCAAACATCCAATCATGTTGCTTTTGCTTTCGTATTCCGGGTAAAGCCACCAAATGAATAATGAGTATCACTTGATACACAGAGGGTACATCTAGTTACGTGTATTTTTAAACTTACTGAAATTATACGGTACAAAATTATAACAATATATATTGATTGTGGATAGGCTAACATCGATGTCTACAACTAACACGAGGTAATGTTTTTTTTAAACCTGTAAATTTTACTTCAAATAGATGGAAGCATTTAGCTTATAGTTGTGTGTAGATATTCAATGTTGTACTCATAAATTCATCAGATCTATATAATTATTCATTCATCCGTGTACAATGAATGCGATTGTTTCGACAGACGCACCTATGACTTTTCTCATAGAGTTTTGTTTCAGATAATTAGGTAAGGCATGATTTGCTATTGTCTCGTGCTGCATAGCCAGGCTACTTCCATTCTTGCTTGCATGCCAATTAAGTACGTATGTGCCTAATGTGGCCATTTCTTTTTGCGATCCAATCTATAGCTGGCTGAAAGTACACGTACATGAAAACTGCTTATCAGCAAATGACGCACATAATAAGCTGACTTGCGTATATTTGGGGTGTACGTGATTAATATATATTCACCATCATTAAAAATTAGCAGCAAAGTAACACTTAACTTTATCACAGATAGGCGGCCACTTCTCAAAACGAATGTTGATATCATTGCTGTTAACATTTAAAGAAAAATCTTATCACTTAGACAAATGAGTGCTTGAAATTCACACATTTTTTCTGATTTTTTTTACTGTCCAACAATGACTATTACTAACCTTTTTCAATAATTTTTCGTGTTATTTCCAGAACATGGCTGGTGAATCACAGTCTTTGATAATCCTGGACCCTTCCCCAGAGACCGAAAACGCTTATAGAGAATTGTGTGAGAATCTTGTGCCCGGCAATAAATTGAAAGCTCTGGTCTTTCCTGTGGATCCCAAGACTTTGAATACAAGCGGTACAAGCAATGCAGATGTTGCTGTCGTAACATTCTTCAGTAAAAGTGGTAGGCCTATTCGTATACTTACATGCACATGGTTTGGCACAAGGCGGTCTTCATTTATTCCTTTTCCTTAATCATTCACGCAATACGTTTTTTTTGTCAATATAATCACACATGTATGCTAAATCTTATTTATTATAGATGCTGACGCATTCATAAAGAATGTCAACGATCGTGAATGCCATGTTTTTACGAAACCATTACCTAAACAGGTACACATTATATGCCTTTATGGATTACCGGTACTCAATGAATGACAATTTATTTTATAACTCAAATGAGTCATTATTGTTAATGTTGTCTTTTCTTATACATTCAGGTAATATCTCACGGGAGCTTCTCACTTGATCCAGACATCAAGGACAGTGGTCTATCGGAGTTAAAAAAGATTTGTAAGAAATTTGGTCTCCGCTGTGAAAACCATACAGTCAGTGGCGAATGGTTTAGAATCCAGGCATTATGTAATCTATTATACAATAAAGATGAGCGAATTATCAGTTGTACAACAGATATCCACAACGATGACAATGGAGCAAAGAGCACATTGTTCGGGGATGAAAAGTACGATGAAGACCATGATACATCTTCCAGTCCAATAAAAACTACTATAGAAGAAAAACATTCTGACGTCACCACGGAAGAGCAACACAGTCAAAAAAGATCTCACCAAACGTCGAGCTCGAGCTCACCTATAACTACAAATGATACGCCTGGAAATTATTTTACAGCTCATCCTGTGTTAATAATGCATATCATGAAGAAAGATAACAACCTTGTTAAACGAATAGCTGATAAATACAAAGTCATCATAGAGTCAGGTGGTGATGGTGTGCTCACTATCAATGGAGTCGACAAGAAACAAATAGAGCAAGCTAAAAAGAGATTAGAAGAAGCTGTCAAAGTCCTTGAGCCTTTTGTAAAGCACGTTTCCCTGCCAGCACAGTATTCTGTATCTACTCTGGATAATATCTGCGCAAATATCACCAGTAAATACCCGCAACTATCATATTACCATGACAAGACAAGAGACCAGATATCTTTGGTGAGCGAGAGTCAATATGATAAGGAGATTGAAGAGTGTGCGCAGCATATTGAAGCTGGAACTTACGACGACAAGCCGCCTATCGATCCCAAGGCAGCAGCTCCTAGCACAACTAAACGGCAGCGTAAACTTGCAGATCAAGCTAACCCAACACATGCCAAGTCTCCGGCTAAGGTGCCAGTTTATAGTAAGAACAAGGACGAAGCAGTTACCCCCCAGGCATCACCGCAGAGTCTCGGTTCCTTCGACAGCGGCACACCGCACCAGTCCTTCAGGTTCCGCAGTTCGTCCATTCACGTCCACTCGCTGCTATACGACATCACCACGATGGGCGTCGACGTCATCGTGAACGCTGCCAACGAGCGCCTCCAGCACGGCGCCGGCGTCGCCAGGGCCATCGCAGACGCCGCCGGATACAGCCTCGTCAAAGACTGCAACGACTACATCAGTCGACATGGACAACTCGAAGTGACAGGAACCTACTTCTCCACAGCGGGAAATCTTCCCTGCAAGACAGTCCTACACACAGTGGGGCCTGTGTATAATAGAGCGTATCACCAGGCCTGCTGTGAACAGCTTCTGAACACTGTTATGAATTGCTTGAAGAGTACTTGCTCGAAGAAGTTTACGTCAATTGCTATTCCTGCTATAAGTTCAGGTACTTTATTGTTATTTTAATATGGTGATGATAAATTATCTACGTATGTATGGATTTATGTTATGGTATTATTGCTGATAAAGCATTGTTGCTGTATATTATTAGTTTATTTATTACTCTGCTTCAGGTATTTTTGGATTTCCCAATGACTTGGTCGCACAGATAATCATTGATGCAGTGGCAAGATTTTTATCAGTTTATTCCAAACAAACTTCAATACAAGATGTATACCTTGTGGACGTTCGGCCACACATCATAGCCCTGTATGATAGAGACCTACACCAAAGAAACGACTTTGACACGTCTGCTTTCACCAAGAAAGCCCAACACTTTCCACAAAAGAGGGCCCATTCCCACACTCCAGGCCATGCAGTGTCTGCGGATAAAGTCGTCAGTACTCGGGATGGCTCGTACCGACAGCGAAACAAAGGACAAGGTACAAAAATGGGTCCTAGTGTTGGAACACAGCCAACAGATGGAACTATGGATTTCAGTGTGATTAAGGAAGATCTACCTGGATTTCCAGGCACTGACACTATTCAAATCAAGTACACGTTCCCTTCTGGAGTGCAGACGGTAAGTACATACAAGGATCACATTTTTTTTACATTAGTTATAATGTTGCTTGTGAAATGGTTCAATTGTTATGACATGATATGAAAGTAACAAATGGTAGATATTTTGTTTTACAGACAGAACACCCTCATCCGGGAAAACCCTACAGAGGTACTACACAAATGGCTTACTTACCAAACACCAAAGATGGGTTAAAGGTAAGCCAAAAATGATGCACACACAGTGCGTTTATCGTAACCAAAAAGTCAGTGCAATATAGCATATGATAATATGCGTTCGGAAGTTTTACCATGATCAATGCCCATAATGGTTCTGTTTTTCAAAGGTGCTGGGACTCCTTCAGCAAGCATTCTGTGCACGACTGCTGTTCCGGATCGGTCGTCCCACCAAAGGACAAGCGGACACAGTCTTGTGGGCTGATATAGAGCACAAGACCCAGACGCGTGGAGGGAAAAGCAAGTGAGTCCCATAG
>CM032668.1:29687114-29751641 GCA_019095985.1 Streblospio benedicti | reverse complement strand
GCAATGATGGTATCACTCTGGTCTTCCAACCTTGGGGTCATGAGATCGAGTCCCATCACACTTCATACAGTCAAATGGAAGCTTAGAGTTGTAAAACGTGTCTTCAGCTATGTCTATCGTTGGTAGAAATATACTTGGTAGTAAGAATTGGGAAAAGGCTTGTCGCTTCTGAAACGTTTCGACATGATCTCTTCGTGCTACATCTTCAAATAGCTTTCATTTCATCTACTAACATATTCAACTTAGCTTTAATTTTACCGCCCATGGGCTTTTGTGCAGCAGGCTCGTATCAAGCAGAATCACCTATCACAGAATAAAATCACAGAATCAGACGTCACAGACGCACTAATTTCAGCCTATACATCCCCTCCATTGATCACAGACCTCCACAATTCACGAGAATACTGCGTTTTTTCATCTCCCCCACAAAGCTATAATCTCGTGTATACTGGGCTGCTGCTGACACGGATCCGCCGTGTGCTTCCCATTATCTCCGCTTTGATCCAGAACTCATCTTCTCTGGATCTCATCCCGCTCCCCCAGCCTCGATCACTCCCGCACTTGCTCATTGTAACGACACTGGTGAGCAGACAGCGGTCTGGCTGATTGAGGCTGTGACCAGATGACAGACAGTAGATTGTGGTGAACTCGGCAAGTCACATAGGCCTCATTGTTACCTCATAGAAACTGTTAATTTAGGTTAGTAATTTTGTACACTAACTGAATTCTTGACTTTGTCTTCTTCATTTGACTCAACCTTCAGTCAATGGTCCAGCAATGGANCGCAATGTGAAAAATTCATTGAACAGTAAGTAATAGTGTACAAAATTACTAACTTCTAAAAGGATATTCCTACTTATAATAACAGTCTACATAAAGATAGAAACTTAAATTCTCACTCCCTTTTCTGCCAGTTGACAAGTGCTTATTGTCATGAGTGATTCTGTTTTCACAATTCCACTCGTTCAACTCAACCTTAAATAGAGAAGTTCAAGTCTGTGTTATGTACAAGACAGTTAAATTCTATCATTTTTACATACAACAGTGAATCTGTCCACAGTGAACGCCTGTCTTTTACACACACCTGTCTTATACACACATGACAGCAACAAAATAGTGTCCTATAAGACCGGTTGCGCTGTGCGTAGTAATGACCCGGCAGCCTGTAGGAATGTGCCCGCTGTATCACAGAGATACGAGCATTAGGCACTGATAACCTCCAATACCGCTAATGTCTGCTTGTAAACAAATCTGTGTATCTTGTAAATATAAAATGTAAATGTGCGTATTTTGAGCTGCAATTCACTGTTTTCATGCTTCAAAGATTTAAATGCACACCAGGTCATTGGTAGGGTCACTCTTTATGAGAGTTTTAGAGGTTTTACTGTGAAAAATGAGCATAAAACGTATGGCAACTGAAATAATATGAAAAGTTTCCAAAAACCATTCTGACTTTCTTTCATCAAGTGTGCAAATGAAGCTGTGTCTATCAGGACATTTTATTTAGGGCCAGCGTGCACCCCAGATTTTCGAGCAAAAAATAAAAATGAAGTTGCGTTTTCCACCCCTCCCCCCACCATAGTTTGTCCCTACCCTCTTTAGACTATGTCAAATTATAACCCCCTTTAAATTGGCAGGCTCTAGTGATATCCAATCCTCAGGTAGTCTTCTTTTACAGTTCCAAGTCATTCTTAAAGGTTTTGGACTATGTAAAAAAATTATGAGAAGAGAAACATAAGATGCAAAACCCACAACGACTGTCATTTGTGAAAAGTGTAACTGCCGCTGCCTCTGTCACTAATAGAGCTCGGGTTTCACTCTAAAACAACACCAACAGGGTCGGCTGATAAGTTCTTATGCCGCGTTATCGTGGTCCGTCTGTGGGTGGCCGGCCTGTGAGTGACAGATACAGCATAGTGACAGGACGTAAACACGGCCAGTGATAAGCTGCTTTTACAGCTTGTTATAGTCCCTACATGGCATACAGAACAGGTGTCTCTTTCTTTAAGACTTTTTTAAACCCATTTTAATCTAATGTATATATGTATAGTAGGTTCCATTATTCATATCTTTATTAGGTCTGACATAAAAGCTCTTGAGAGAGGAGCGAAAGTCTTGCCATAGACAAAATGACTGCTTCCAATAGGTATCTATATATTTGATCATCATTTTCATCTATTTCGGGCTTATCATTCAATTCATAAGTTAGTGTAGGTATTTGGAGGTAAAAGTAGCTCGAAAGTAGCCGTGTTGCTATGTTACTTTTAGCCTGTGTGGTGTCCTCTCTTGTTATGCAATCAATGATAGAGGCACTGTGTGATTGTACCTGTGTGCATGTGCCAAACATGTATTTGGAGATTGGTTTATTGTGGATATACACATTGTTAAGATATAGGCCTGTAAAATGTGGTGGTATGGTGTATTTATTCTTCACTCTACCACGCCATTTATTATTGTAGTGCATAACAAAGTGATGTGACGACCTAGCCTTTGGTTGGGTTGTATTTATTTGAAGTTACGGACAATGCTAAAGTTTCAGCTGCAGCAGCTAATTAGTTTATAATATAATCAAAATGTAATCATCTAATAGAAAGTGATATTTATGAATATAATGATCTATATCGCACATATTTTACGAACACATAAAAAACACATTATCAAGATAATCGTACATCACTACAATCAAGAATCAAGACCTAAACCACTAAATTTTCCTTATCTCCTCTGGAGAATTTAGAACGAGGAAAAGAGAGACGAACTGTTGGCTCTAAAGCCATGTAAATGGTTCCTCAAGTAAATAAAACATGGCATTGAACTTTGCCTAAAAAATTACTTACTCTAGTGGATAGTGTGTGTTCAAATAGGCAGGGAAAGTAACATGCGGAAACACACGGACGCTTGAACAATTCCTCTCTCAAAAAATACAAATGCCTTTTTCATGGTATACGTCTTTGATTTAATGTTTTAGTATGTTTCAATGTACTGAATTTTGAGAATTATACTTAAAATTCTCAAAAAAAATGAACATGTTTTTCAAAGAATATGTTTTGCAATTCGTCTTCAATTTTATAAAGATTGCTCTTTACATTTCTAAGCAGTGAATTATGTTAGTGTCCTGCCCACTTTTATAGATTGAATCAGACAACAGCATAATTTTCTTATCCATCAACTGACTTAAACGTGTTCAATCGCTGTAGCTGAAGATTTAAAGCTAAGAGCAGTATTTACATACTTCCATAGAAAACGTAGGTGATTGATTAGAAGATCTAACAGCTAAACCATCAATCACCTCATATTCTTATGCTCAAATCCAGAGTTTTGCATTAACAAATGCCCTTCAAAATGACACAAAAGTAAAAGCAGCCGAAAGGCCATAAAAAGGCGCTGATTTTTCATGCCCTGGTGGCTAATTATCTGCCTGTGTGAGGGACTGGTGTCTCGTGGGGAAAGTCCCCACTTTACTGCCAGCCACAAACGGACCGTTTGTGGTCACAGAACAATGGTCAACTCAGCAGCACTGTGCAAATGAACACATTGAACAGGGGAAATGTGTTTTCAGTACAGTAGAATCTCCACTTAAGACCGCTTCTCTATTAAGACCACCTCTAGAGTAAGACCATATCTCACAGTCGCAAACATTGATAGAGAAATATCATAAGCCTCAAATAAAGAGACGACCTCTTTGAGACTACTTGAGAACAGTTCCACTTAATACAGAGGTTCTACCGTATTTCAGTGATTAAACAAAAATGTGCACATATGATATATACACTTGGATCTGTTATCTCCAAATCTAAGAAGTTGATTTTATTATAAATTGAGGCAAAATCACCACATGAAAATTTACATAGAAAATCACTGACATATTAGATACAATCATACATTACTACCTTGAAGTTCCTGTCAATGAAGTCCAACTGTACTCTGAAATCATTTAGTGAAATAAATACGTCATTGTGATTTTGGACACAGTAACAAGCTGATTTCTGCTGCAATTACCACTAAATGCGTGTTACTTTATCACTAATTAGCTCTGTTCCCTACTTACTTTCAGACAATTAGCAAAAGACTCGCACTCAATAATCAGGCATTGGTGTAATTTTGCGCTACAACAGGCGTGTTCACTCGACTGCGATAAGCAGATCTATTGCGTACACAGTGAGTTTGAAGTCACTGAGGCGTGAAGCGAACTCACTCAATGGCCCATTCATACCAAAACAGCAGCGAGTCGCTTTTCGCTTCCAAACATGATTTTTACTATTATTTGGGCATTTTCTTTTGGAAAATAATAAACAACATGTGGTTTTTCTTTAAATGCAATTGTACTAATGTGACAAGGCAAACTGATCATTCATTTTTCTATGACCCTTCAGTGGCTAAAGTATGTAACGGTTCTACTATTACAGCCTAGAATAAGTTAAATTAACCAAGATGAGTGTGATTTGTTAAAGAGATGTGTTCGGTTTATTTTATGCTTTATACTCGACTGCAACAATAGACATCAATAACAAGGGACAAAACAGCACCGTTACACAAACGTTTTCATGATACGATGTGAGGCGAAGTAAAGCAGTAAGTGTATTAGTCCGCCGAGTGTAGGCTTGGCCGCGACACGTCAGCCTCATTATCATCACATCGGCTCACCTACCGCGGTATTTCAGCCTCCGCTGGGAACCTCACCCGTCTGCTTGTTTGAATTACACTGAAATTTTCCCCCACGGTTCTTTAGTCGCGTTGTACACTGACTTGGTGTGTTGCATTGCGAATTTGTTTCTGAAGCGATAATGTACAATCGGGGAACGCAGACTTGTTCGCTCTCTGTGAATATTTGATGGCTTTTGTTCCTCTGATGTTTTAAAACAACTGTGTTTCTCCCTTCATGGAAATACGACATTTGCGTTCTTTCTTCCTCTTTCTAAATTACATGCAATATTGAAAAATGTTTCTTCAGCTTAATCAATAGATAAATTTGGTGTGTATAAACACTGCATCTTAAATTACCTTAATAATACCTCTACCTCATCATTCGCAGGATCAAATTCAAAATCAAACAACCACATGAGCTATACTGAGCTACACAACCATCCTTCGCCTGCTATCATCGCGCACGATCACCATTGTACAGATTCACCAGCCTCATTCTCCACGACAAGACAATCTCCCATCTGCAACGAGCCCATTTTTTATGAAAAGCCTGTTCTTTATGTAACGGTTCCGGCCTGCAATACGATCACACGAGTGTTTACTTTCCCCCACAACGCGGCGTTTAATGTAAACTAACATACATTTGATCTGTTCCCGCCAAAGCCTGGTGTTGGTGCAGTGTAGGTAAACACACATATTCTGTCCACCAGAATCACTTTCACACTGTATTTATATTGGTTAATATCTACCTGTGGGTTAACGACTATGCTAGAACAACATTGGCTGGTGCAGTAGACTTGCGTCACCAGCAAATTCACTTTTCTTACATGTACTTAGCCTTGCTTATAGCACATTTGATGCGGCCGAGATAAATTGTCCCGACGTTCTGATTGGCTTAACTCATGAAATGACTTCCAACAAAGTTGCATGTTTGTATGGGGGTTTGTGTTCAATAACATGAGTGAATAATAAGCTCGAACTACACAAAGATGGTCGACACCGCGAGTCGTAGATTTGTCCAGTCGTAGTGAAAACCAAGTTGGCTGCACACCTGAGACTGGTTTGTCTTCATCAATCACATAGTGCTCAATAGATCACGATGCAGCAGTAATTTTAGTTACTATACAGCAGTGTTTCTCAATCGTTCATTCGCACCTGTCCACCCTCAAAAAACATTGTGAACAAAAGTTGTGATTACATATAATTCCATATATTTGACAACTGTCTTAGTTTCTACCTGTCCTAAATGCATATATCAAATTACATTACAGCAACTTGTGTATATAGGACACCTGTATTAATATGTGGACATTATTGGCATATCTACACCAAGTGTACATATAAGACATGTTCCACTGTATATTTTTCTATGAAAACCAGTTTCTTATGCAACTTCTCTGACTAGGAAATGTTAAGAGTTCAGTGACCATATGTGTCTGTCATCATCACAACAATAATAACTTCTAATCTACAATTGCGCGAGCCTCCTGACATTTTGTATCATACCCCTTCAATATTCCGTCTTGTTCCATCAACAATAAATCCGTCTAGTGCCAGTGATTTGTCATAATCCTGCGATCTCACCCGTACAGCCCTGTGGTGAGAGTTTAGGCCCCACATGCGGACAAATTGCAACCATACATCATACACAGACATCTATATGCCACACCGATGTGGAAATGAATGATCTTTCATTAAGGAAGGAAGATTCAGTTTCAACACTTCTTCGTACTTATAGATAATGACGGTATAGGAGAGAGAAGCATGTGTACTAGCAGTTCACAACAAATATTCCATTGTGATTGTATAGTCTGGGCCGAATTACATGTAGGTTTTAAGTCGTGTAAAAACTCTAAGTATAATGAAATAAATGAATGCATGATTATCCTTGTCTAGTCACTTAGATTTCACTAATATTCCGAAAGGAATCATTTATATGTCTATTAAATCTAAGTACAGTGACAGAAAGCTGTCTTATGTGGACATCTTCACGAAAATCAAAGAGTGTCCACATAAGACAGGTGTCCTTAAAAGGTGTCTACAACTCTACATGGGCAGGTCCCACGGCATGTATTTTTCCTCATTAATTTTGAATGATATCCAAGAATCTACATGTATGAAAGTTCAGTAACTGCAACTTTGATTCATCGTTATAATTCTAAAGCACAAAAATATCATTACAGATATCTATTAAAAAAGAGGGCAAGATGGCCGAGAGTGACAATCTTACACCCGAAGTGGAAGCTTAGCTACAAAATGTTCACTTCCATAATGTTGACATCCTTAGATCAATCAGTTGGATAGTCAATCTGTTAAAGTCAAAAACTGTTCAGTAGAACCTCTCAATGAATGTGCCACAGTAGAGGTAGTCTCTTTATAGAGTGCGTGGTGATGTCTTTACAGAGGGTTAGGATTGCGATGGTGTTATGACTGAGGTGCTCTGTGTATGAATGTGGTTGACTGTACTTACAGTTTGGTCAGAGAGTTGAGTCCGCGGAAACTGCCATTTCTCAGCGAACTGATCTTGTTCTCACTGAGATCCCTGAAACACATGACAATACATAGTAAAATCAAAAAATAAAATCAAAATCGAAAATACATAGTAAAATGACTTAACCCTAAACTTTGGATAGTGTTAATAACACTTGGCAGCTATAACCTGTGACCACCGAATCGTGACTGCCGAATTGACAGATTTTTGCACAACAGATGTCGAAGTAACTTTTATATTATTTACTCCTACACATATTGACTTGTGTCTTATTACTACTACAGCCGAATACATATGCTGGCTATTCATGAAATCTATCAGATTTGATCAAAACTATCAAAACTATTAGATCTTATACAGATGAACATCAAAGATACAATTATCCAAGCATAAAGACAGACATATCAAAATCTGGTCTACTTTACAATCAGCTGGACCCCATTATGGTCTCAGACCTAAAAGCAGGTGCTCCAGAGGTTATTGCCGGCCAAGTATCAGATCAGAGGTGAGTTTTCATCGCATTATTAGGTTGTTTAGTACATATCTTGTCGGAAAACATACATACAGTGGAACCTTTTTATCTTGAACACAAATTTAACTCAAGCAATAAGCCTTTCCCTTCATGTAATTATATATTATCCAATCAAGTCTCATAACTCCAAATTTCAGATGACTTGATTTTTTTTCATTCACTCCCTTCAGTTTCAAATTAAACAGGTTCAATTGCAGTCTATTATCGACCAACAAAGCTTTTCCTGAAACAAATATGAGCTACAAACAAAAATATGACTGTCATATTAATTCTGTGCCAGCAATACAGACAGTTTTACAATCTAATTGGTTCCTCCATCGAGGCCGGGCAGCACAAACAGATAACGCAGCAGACGGATCGGCCCATTGTAACAATCCATGGGAATTCCCGACCTAATTAATTACATACGGCTTTCTGTTCAGATTCCATCTCCATGATTGATCATGGCAGTGTGAGCTTAGAATCCACAGTATGACGGTATTGTGTTCAAATACAGGTAGAAAGTAGAGTCAATGAGATTTAATAGTCAGAATGGTGGACGATAGACACCATAACCCCTCAAATATATATAATTGTTGGACTTCGATCAATGATAAAAGAAAAAATACAAGACTTTCAGCAGCAAATCATTTTCATTTTACACAAATTGTTTCAATGTCATGCACTTGAGTACATATTTCAGTACATAAACCGGCGTTTAATTGCTGTCCTGTCCATCATGCAATCCACCAGACACTCTAATTGTCTGTTCTCACCTCCAAGGTGTAATCATCGTAACCACGAGTCGACCATCGCTTTATGTCCCACGTCAGTCCACTAATAACATCAAGTCACGGCATTGTGGCTGAACAAATTAACATGGAGATCAAATGTTGATGGGGAAAAGGGATGAAATATCATAATTGCTACGTCTTATTTGTATAAGCAAAGATGTTTTCTCTTCTGTAAAAGTGCAGCACCATCTGCTTGAGACATTTTGTGTTAATGATAGCATGTTTTAAGACGTGGGTATGAAAATTTACATGACTTAAATGTTTTGGATATGCTAGTTCCCATCTAGTGCTGCTTGTCCAAATGATGAATTCATATATTATATTCAAAATATTAAATATTCATTCGGCATATATTAATTAGCATCAGATCTATTTAAATTAGATCAAATTGAATCAAGTTCAGATTGAGCCTTCATACAAAACCAGCATTTCGAACTAACGTCTACAAGCACTATATATTGAGGACACAAGCCACATGACCTTGCTCATTAGAGGATTAATGGTCATCATCTATTCTAACATCAGAAAACTTGAAAGGAAACCACTTGAACGTCCAAACAATACACCAGAGGCATTAACAACAAACTGGGACTTGGTCTGGATTTGCCAACCACTTAGCAGATGGTCTTATTGTCCAGCATCAATCATCCAGCCGCCTTTGATGTTGGACAAGTGAAACTTACCACTTGTTAGATTAGAAGATATCCTACTGTCACTGAACATGTTGATCAACATGGCAAAGGCATTTGATAGGAATCAGGCAGACGTCTATGAAGTTAACAACTTGCACAATATATACAGGAGGCTGAGGAGCCCACACATACTTAGAGAAAAATTAAGTGTGCTCAAGATATCAAATTCTTCAGTACTTTCTGACAGAGCATATTTTACTGCATTTTAATTTACACTGGTTGTTCTTTTTATTATGAAGCATTATCACTTTGAGCTGTGACTCTTAAAAATAAATGTAAATATTATATGCAGATTTTAGATAAACTGATGAACGTAATCAACAAAGCTTTGGGAAAAATTCTGCCAGATTAAACACTGTAAACAAGACTTATCTGATACACACAACCAATAGAATAAGACTCAATAAGAAACCTGTAGTGCTATTTCCATCTTGCACTCAGTGACGTCAGTTGTATTCTTATTTGTACTCATATGTTCCGGATTACAAATTGGTATTTAGTTTGTTTTACTTGAAATACGGTAGAACTTCACATAGCAGATGTCACACATCAGTAGAGCAATAATCTAACAGCCTTGCCCTTTGTTTACCTCTTACTATTGTTCATTCAGCTTTCAATGTTTTACACAATTTAATCCGTTTTAGTCTACGACAGAAAGTCAAGAACAAACAACATTATTGACTTAAAACATGTTCAGAAATGACATATCGCTGAAATGATAATGGATAATTGATGCTGATTTCTACAGTTGATAAGCAGACGATTTCGGACAAAACCAAGAAGAAAGTGCAGTGATAAGTGTGCCACGCTTACGGCAATAATAACACTGCAATTTGCAGATCTAAGAAACATGCCCTCAAGTAATTGCTGGCAAACTTTTTAAATTACACAATGTCAAAAGAGAAACTGTTATATCAACATTCTACAGTAACTTCTGTGTGTGCATCAAATTACCTACTAATAACTTAGCAAAAAAAATACAAGGTATCAAAATACATAGTTATAAAATATTTGATGGCTTCACCAATGACCATCATTATTACTACCAAATACCATTCAATAAATATTATATAACAGATTTACAGTCTATGAGCATATGCTATAATATGTACTATTAATCTGCTCAACCTCTCAAACTACACCAGAATATTTACAAACAAAGCGTGTACTTACAGCACTCGTGTGTTCGGAGGCCATTCCTCTTGGAGTAAAGTGCTAAATATCGCGTTGTTTCCCGCCTTACATATCACTTTCTTTCCAATTTCCACTTCCTTCTCGCGTATTACTGTGCATGTGCATCCAGAGGGGCAAGCAAAGCTCACCCCAAAGGAAACGCACAGTATACACAGATATAACAAGTACATTTTTATTCCACAAAATCACATATTTAAATGGTATCCAGCTTGTGCGTTGCAGACAATTTCGGGAAATGATATCCATTCATTTTCTATTAATCATCACATCATTAATGCATATCCTTGAAGTATATTTTTTCATAACGCTGATCTATCCGTAAAAAGAATATACAACATAAACATATACCAGGTACTTTTTTCCCTGAAAAGTAAACAGTTTATTTGGAAGTGATATGGACAACCTATAGGTATGTCCAAACGCTCTTCTAAATAAACTACTAAGTATTCATAGCTAAAATATGTATTTTTACCACTCTCAATTTCCTCTCATAAATAACCCATTTCTTAATAAACTACAATGCAACGACCCGTTAATTACCATTACGACAGACAATTAAGTAAATTAACTGCCTATGTAAAATAATGATTTGAAATGAAATGATATGATAAAACATCTCATAGGTATGCTAACTATTCCTTGCACACAGAGTTCAAATCTAAATATTAATGAGAGTGGAGTGATCCCCAACCCTGGGAGGGTCCAGGGATGATCCCCAATTTAGATGAGATTAATTATCACATGTACTTTATATAGTTCAATGGTATCCTGCCATTACTAAACATAATGGTTTTCAAATTAAATAGCAATAATGCACACCATTAGAATATTTTCTTGAGATATCCGCAAAATATTCCTAACTATTTACACATGACTGGGTTCACGGTTCAATGCACTTGGTTTATTGTCCATTGAAGAAGAACCATCTAATGTGAAGTTCGATTGAGAAACAATATATCAACAATATAAGTGCTCGTATAATTACTGCAAATCAACAATAAGGTTTAGCTTTATCATAATCACTGGTAACACATATCCCAACCTCATTAATTAAACGTTAACTTGGACAAAATATATCCAAAAACTTTTTACTGTCATCTCTCCCAAGCTTCCATGTTGTGTAATGACGTCACACCTTGCAATGATGTGATTGGTTCATAGGGGAAAGTCTGTTACAGAGTGTAACAAAAGTATTCTCAAATCTCGATCGATGGCGTGCTATTGAAGGTTTTTGTTGTTCATATGTTGTTGTGTCTTTTGAGTGTGTATGTTTTAGTTTGTTTGTTTGTTTGTTTGTATGTTTGTTTGTTTGTTTGTTTGTTTGTTTTATTTGGTTTCAAGCTATTCATGGGGATTTTCATTTTTTTAACATCTATGGACACTTTTGCTGTGCCATTGTGAGAATGGCCCTTGATTCTTTATGAGAAATGAGAATGGGTGTCAATTTTCTTTGAAAATTTTGAGAAATTGTGAAATTGTAAAATTGTGAAATGAGAATGGTTAGAAAATAAGTGAGAATGGCCTTGGATTTTTGCCGAGACTTGAAAATGGGGTAGGGTATATTCCCCCTTTTATAATGTTAACCCCAATCAATGACCGATTACATGATTAAGGGGGGTGTTGGGCATGGGGGGGTAGTGTTGAAGGTGGGGGCCTGAGCAGGCTTCAGCCAGGTGCCCCCAACATTTAGGGGGCCTTCAGATTTTGCCAAAATCTTTACGTGTGTAATATTTTGACGTGAAAGCCTCTAATAATAAGAAACACCTGGTAAATATTTTAGGGTGTGTGTGGGGGGGGATCCAAGTTTTTCCAGCATTTGTTCACACACCAAACTAGAAGAAGCCCCAAAGTTTATATATTTTCAAATGAAATGGGTGATCAGAGGCCCAAAGTTACATTGAAACTGGTAAACACCACAAAGCCCTAAACAACAGTTACACGGGGCCCTAAGTAAGTAAAGATTTTTAGTGGGTCCCAAATTTTGCTTCAAATGTTTTACATGACAACAAAGGTCATGGTTTTATTTTATTTGATATTATTTATTCATAATTCAATATGTTAAAATGCACATTACAACAAATTAAAGATATAAAAAAGACAAGCAAAAAATGAAAAAAAAATTGTTGCGACTTGCGACAAAGGGCCCCACTATGCAGTGTATTGATACAATGTCCTCCTATATGTGCCTCAAACGATTTTGAGATGGGGGAAATAGGGGGGGGGGGGGGGCGCAAGGAGTGTTATATAAACTTGTAAGCTCTATATGGCATCCCAGAAAAAAATTATAAATTGAATATGATAGTCTAAATATTTTTAAACTCTGAAAACCATCACTGATATGAGCCTTGTTCACACAGTGTGTTTCAACATTTTATTTAATTAAAGTACGTTTGAAGCCTCAGGGTGTAATATTTTGGGGGTATACTACACAAAGAAAAAAGACAATTTTGATTTAGTGTATCAAAAGTATTAAAATGCACATAATATACCATTTTGTCTAGAGCTTACATCTAAGCCAGCTCCGGAAGCCAGCTTCCACTGTATGTTCCTATAGAGTTGAGAAAAATCATAATCCTGTCCTTTTTTCCTCTTCTTTTGGTATACTCAATAGGTCAGGCCAGGCCTGACGAAAAAACATCGAGGTGTGTTGCCATGTACCCGTGGGGTATCAGTTCAATGTACTGAGCAGCATAGTCTGAAGGCCTCGAAACAATTTGTGTTTATACCAATTTAGTCTCTTATTGTGCACAACGAGTTAACAAACATATTGTTTTTTTGCATGAGTCTGGATTACTAGTAGGTGGCCATGGCAACCTCTATATAACAGGCCCTTCTTTAATTGAACAGATTCATCGTCGTTCAGTATATTTGATAGGAAAGAGTAAGGCGCATGCTTGTGCAGCGCGAGGACAGTGGTTGTTCTCAGTCTAACGATTGCAGGAGGGCAGTTACACTGCTCTGCGCCCCCAAATCATTGCATATGAATCTTACTGCTATTTGTTGGATTTTTTCTAGGCTCTTTCTAGTTCTAATTCTAGTTCTAGGCGTTAATCTACAAACGTCATCAGTGTTCGCGCTAGGAAGTTGGCTGACGGAGTCCCTTGGGACTACATGACTTGAAAATTTGGAGTCCAACTCAAAGATTTTGGAGTCCCACATAAGTGTTTGATAATCAATGTCGAAAAATAAAACCAACCATCTAAGATATTGATGATGCATTACATAATATAAACAATTTTCCTACTTGTCATTTGTGTTATTGAAATTGGAAATATATATATAAAAAAATCAACAGTGTCATGATATATTCCTTCCAGTGGTCCAGTGGTCCAGGACTCCAATAAATCAGTTCAATAAACTTGCTAATAATGCTTTTCATCAAGGAAACACTTTTGATTGAACTATCTGTG
Source organism: Streblospio benedicti (assembly GCA_019095985.1). Lineage (NCBI taxonomy): Eukaryota > Metazoa > Annelida > Polychaeta > Spionida > Spionidae > Streblospio > Streblospio benedicti. The sequence continues at coordinate 29,737,905 of CM032668.1, read as the reverse complement.
CTCTTGCACATGTGCATAACACACACACATGGTAATATGGTTAAAAATATCATAGGGGTCCAACATTATTAAAGGCTTATCTATGAAAACTTCCCAACTTATCTAGACCCACATGAGCAATGATGAATACAAGACTCGCCTATTTTCAAAACATTAGTGGATTGACACCATCTAAATTATGTCCTACAAAAAATTGCTGACTCACAGGCGAGTCACAGCTAGATAAATCACCAGTGCATGTTACTTGCTGCATCCTGCCTCTAATAAAATCATTAGGCTAGCAGGAGTCTAGACTCTAGCTGTGAGCTGTAACATAAACAGTGGCCTGATTTTTCGCGTCCTTGAGGACTCCATAAGCTAGAAATAATGCGTCCCAGTGTGAATTTATGGTGTCCCTTAATCATTGGGACGGCGTCAGCGCGAACACTGGTCATAATGAGTAATACACAGATGGAAAATAGCGTGGCTTACATGTAGCTGTTAGCTTTCTCTTAAACGAGACTACAGAGACAGCCTCTGCCACGCTGGCAAGACGGTCATTCCAGGCAGGAACAGTACAGACAGAGAAGGATTCTCTATGTTTCACTGTTCTTGCTTTGATGTGATGCAGCTTCCACTGGTGCTTTGCTCGTGTACGAGAGTCTCTCCTTGTTAAGTCCAAATCTTCAGGGCCTATACCAACATGTCTATTCAAAATCTGATGGAGCAGACCAGGTCTGGCTGATTTTCGTCAATCCCACAATGAATCCAAAGCCAGATCATTCAGTATTGCTGTGACACTCGATCTCATATTGTAGTCTCCTGCAATCCATCGTGCTGCTCTTCTCTGGGGGCGTTCTAATGTGTCCTTGTGTTTTCTTAAATGTGCATCCCATACGCCAGCACTGTACTCAAGGGTCGAGCGTACAAGTGTTAGATATGACATTTTCTTGAGAACCTTTGGGCACCCCTTTAGATTGCTTCTAAGAAAGCCAACTCGTGGATTAGCCTTTGCAGCAATAGTGTTGATATGCACATCCCAGTTTAGCCTCTCATATATAGTAACGCCCAGGTAGGTGCATGCTGAGACTTGCTCTAATATTGTATTGCCTAATTTGTAAGATTTCTGTAGAGGGGCAGATCCAGCGATGGTCAATATATTGCATTTCTTTGCATTGAAATGCATACCTGATTGTAGACTCCAGCATTTGAGAGCATTCGGGTCATCCTGTAGTTTGATCTGATCTCTAATATGGTGTATGCGCTCCTCTATCCTTTGTTCGGAGAAGGTCCTGTATTGTGGTTACGTCTCCAATGAAAACATGGCTGATTCTGATTCTGAATGATTACCTTGCAGGATCCAAAGATGGAAAATATGCAACAGGAGAGAAAGAAATGTGCCACATACTAATCTAATATTTTCCTTATGCTATGATGTTAGACCAAAAATTCTCATAGCTATCTGATCCTACAATGTACTCATCCATATAGTTCCAATTTCACACAGTTTCCACGAAAAAAAGTTTTTACATGGGTCCATTCTTCTCTATGGCACAACACGACAGTCTGGGTAGTTATGTACAGGTCAATTAACTGCTGAAGTGTCTGCAACATAGTATTTTAAATGTTTTGGTATTTTGACATGACGTTGGATCTTTGCAGGAGTCAGCTAAGAGGTGTGATGGTGGGAGTGCGGGCAGTTTATTTTTCACCACCATGTACATGGTGCTGAGCATTATGACCTTGTGTTGAGTATAGAGATGTTGGATCTCATGTCGTCTTGATTTTTTTAATGCAGCTCCCTTCACATGAACATGAAGTCTCTTGTGATAGAATGGGCAGTTCGATTTTGAACACGTTCCAGTTTATCTACATCTTTTTTCAGGTAATGGTCCCACAAAGAGGCTCCTTGTATGAGAATTGGGCATTCAAGGGCAATGTCTACAGTCTATGGAACAGATCCGAAGATTGCTGCATACAAACCCTAGTGTTTGGGAAGCTTTTTTGTCACTGTAGCTATATGTTTGTCCCCACTTCATGTCCTCACATAGAAGCACTCCAATGTAAGGATTATCCTGAACTCTGTTTTACACTCAGAATATAACATATCTTGAAGAAAAATCTCATGTCCCGTTTGGATGCCCATTTCTCAAGTTCAGACAAATCATTTTGCAAAGAAATATGATCTCAGAGAATATGATCTTCAAATCTGTTGACAGTGCGATATAGGAGGCAGTCATCTACAAACAATGTGATGTCATGATTTAATATATGATGACGTTGATCTGCACCCAGATGGCTGTATTGTCTGAGTCTAAATCAGGCTGATTTACTGATATTACGTCTTGACGTACTTACATGAGTACAACGCCACCCAGCTATCCCCTGTTCTTTCAATATGCAACATAATTGTCTGGGAACAGTTCACAACAAATGGAGTACATATTCTGATCAAGCCAAGACCTCAAGGCCAAGACTCTGAGCCAAAAACAATGTCTATGCCTCCACACTGTTGGGTAGATCTAGCAGGTCCCTAGTTACTTTATCTGTTGAAAAGAATGTAAAATCGGGTTTTCTATGAAATAGGACAGCTAGAGAAAATATGTACAACACATTTACCCAGTTTACCTACCTACTTCTTCAGCTTATAAGCGCAAATCCACGTGTTTGTAAATAATTATTGCACACCCTGTAAGATTTATTTACAACCTTGACCTTCCTCAGGAAAGAAAAATGGCTGATTGTGTTGTGATGTATTTTCAAGCCAAGTCAAAATATCGGCGAAATTATTACCTCTGGATCGGATTTCTGTCTATAATTTTTATTACTGTATGTAGTTCAGCACCATTAGAAGGTGTTGTCACGTGTGAAGCTGTCCAATGTGTCCATGGAATATGTCAAAACAGTACTGAAAGTGGGCAAATCGAATGTGTTTGTGAACAAGGATGGACAGGAAAGAAATGTGACAGCTGTGGTGGTAGACAATTGTGAGTATTTAAAAGGGTATTTATTATTCAATGTTGTTTAACAGTAAATTATATGTATGTTATCTATACAATTAATAGTAATCTGAACAATCTACGGAAAAGTTAGTAGTTCACATCCCGGAACTAAGACTACATTTCCAAGTGAAGTGCCAGTGGTTACAATTGACCTGTCAAGAAAATTCACCTTTTGACTTCGATTTTATCGCCTTACAAGAGCAGTCATTACGTAATGGTAATGGGGGATTGGGAAGGTTAAGAATTACCATAATGCAAGTTAAATCATAAGAACACTATAGATCTAAGAGTAAGGCGAAGTAAGCCTTTCTTCCTGATTATGGAGACCCTTCAGCACACTTAAGTTTGTTGACGCAGTAGACTTAATCTGTCATTCAGCAAATTACGCATATCAATGGTGTGTACAAAAACCATAAAGAATTTGTTTTGAAAGTGAACAATGTATGTTGAAGGCTTGATAAGACGTTTTGATTCAAGCAGAGCCAAGCAACATGTCATCGTGAATTATCTGTGGTACTACTTGCAGGATGCCCGTGCTGGCAAAAAATACTGGTTTTGAATTAATGTTGACTGCCAATCACTCGAGGTCTATAAGTCATGTTTCCTGTTTTAGATTATGTATGATGATAGATCCTGAAATAAGAAAAAACATTTTTTCATAGAAAGTTTAAATACTTGAATCCCAATTAAGGCTGTCTCAAGTACATTATTCATAATTTTATGAGACTCATTTAAATTCTAAATAGATTACTATGCTACATCGAAATTTTAGATACTTTTAGGTTATTTCACTGTAATTTTCAATTAATATACAGAGTCATAGGTATCGCTTTCCATTTCACATGACAATACCTGTTGTAATTGTACACCATTTCGGTGAGCATTTAAAATGCCATCATGACTGAACGTGATGTAAAATAATCCAATACATAATATGAATTGATTACACAACTACATGTATAACTTGTTTTCTAGATCACGTATTTTTCTAATTTGAATAGTGGTTACCTGTTTATTGTTAATTGATCACTGTAATGTAAATAGACTAAAAGGTTATGTCTAAAACTCTAAATATGAGTATATTAATGAAAGAACTAATTGAAGCATTAAAAGTGTCATATTATATGTGTGATTGGAAACAAAATACAGAATGTATAATTAATGTACACTGATTGTATTGGGAACGTCATGAAAGCAGAAATATAACAAAGCTGATTAGATTGTTGCTGCTCACTGCATTAAATGATGTTATGAAAGTGATTAATATGCAATGAGGCTTACATAGTGCTGGATACTGAGGCTGATAATAAAATGCTGCCACAGTATGAAAACACGTAAATTGTAGATTTTTTAGTGTTAGTAACAATTTATATTGTTCGTATTATGCAAATTGTCTAAAACGATTGGTACTTTACATTAAATGATGTAAATTTCTATAACATGAATTTTAATATATTTTATCAGATAGTGTTAATATTTGGTAAAAGATTATTCTATTGATTACAAATTTTCAAGAAATGGTACAGAAACTTTTATACCCTTTTAACAATTTATGCAAATGTATATTTATAGTTTGTTCCAATTCAAAATAAGAGTAAAGAAATTATTCCTCGTTTTGTTGTTATATTAGAACAATTTTGTGTGTATTTGTGTCAGGCTCACGTCTTATGAAGGCTACATAACGGATGGTCCTGGCAACTACACGCTAGAGACCAAGTGTTCGTGGCTGATCGAGGCTGAGAAAGGGACGCCGGTGCGGCTGCGCCTTGAATCATTTGCCACGGAGTGCAGCTGGGACCACCTGTATGTGTACGATGGAGACTCCGTGTTCTCACCGCTCATAGCAGCATTCAGGTAGAAAATACTTGTCTTATTTGTGATTGCTTATTGATGTGAGTTAACATGGGCACGTGTATCATAGAGGGCTTAAATCAACTGAGACTGATGAATGGCCATTCTTTTTTTGCCCCCTTGATTGTTTACTTTATATGTCGTTAAGAGCAAGTTGATATGCCTTAGTTGTTTTACATTAGCTATGAGAACGTGTGTTTCATTATGTTAAGTTTTGTAATTTTCCAGTGGATTGATGTCGATGCCGAATGCCAACACGACGTTGCCAGAAATCCAGACGGAGTCTGGGTCAGTCTATCTGCACTTCTACAGCGACGCTGCATACAACATGTCCGGCTTCAACATCGAGTACAGGTAGCAAGCACTTTCAACTTTCGCTATCTGTTTTTTGGTATATTTTTACTGTATAGCTTACATTTACCGGTAAAAGGCTGCCGACTTATCAATCTTCTATACCACAATCCCAATTCTGCAAACATAAAAAGCTTTGTTGAAAAACCCAACCCAATCTGTGAAGTGTGTTTTGACGACTACCTGTTTAGACCTATTTGCTAATACTATCAAATAAATAGAAATATTCAGGATGCGATCGTAGTGCCACATTCGGCCACTAGGTGATCAGTCTCGATCAACTAGACCCTGTGATGGAGTAGACGAGGAAACGATTTAATCTCTATCAATGTTTGTCTAAATAATTCCCAGAATGCAAGTTGTAAAACACATGAAAAGTCCTACGATTTGGTTTGTTTGTCTAAAATTACCCAGAGTTCATAGTCGATAAGAAAAATTGTGTCCATGTGCAGCAAGCGTGCGTGCCCGCTGGTCTGCGAGGAGCACGGCGTGTGTCAGGACGACGGCTCGTGTGAGTGCGACGGCGAGTACCGCGGCGAGAGCTGCAGCGTGCCCAAGTGTCCCAACAACTGCAACGCGCCGCACGGACGCTGCGAGAAAGTCAAGCACGAGCCCGACCTCCGCTGTCACTGCGACGACGGATACAGAGGTAATGGCCAGGGCCACGAACATGAGGAAAATCATACTTGTCCATAGGCGACGGTTATCCTGAAGAATATACCAGTCCTAACGAATATATTTACACGTGCAAATCAATAAACTCCATGTAAATCCAACTCAAACTGATGTCTGGGGTGACTGAGAATACATGTCAATACGACAACTAACTAAAAAACTTTACCCGTCTTGACAACACAGATACCCGTCTCGGACGATAGGACGGGTACTTATCTGATGCACTATAATGGCTTACAGTACAACTTCTCTGAACATTAAGAACACTCGTGGGACTGACGCAAAGTGGTCTCAATGGGGAGGTGGTCTTTGTATAGAGGTTCCCATTGGAATCGTTTTCAAGGATTGGAACTGAGAAAAGTGTTTTTAGTATAGAGGTGGTCTTAATGAGAGGTTCTACAGTACTATGAAAGTAATTTATATGATTCGTGAAAGTTTCAAAGATCTGCAAATAGTCTTGAAGCATTGAATTTTATCTACAGCATATATAAGTAAATAGATTTTTGAAATGTTAAACTGTTGACAGTATTTGTGGAATAAAAGTTGTGGTTGACGTGCATATATTTTTAATGTCCACAATCCAGGGTTTGACATAAGGACTGGTAAGGCAGAAGACAACGGGTCTACCAAGTTTAAAAATCAGGTGGACCGACTCAAAATCAGATAGCCCGGCACTCACGTGTTGTTAAAAAATGCATAATGTTTCCTTCTGTTGCCCTAGGGAAGTGCATAATTCAATACATTGACATAATATCATAATTCTCTGTGTTTGTTAAAATAAGGATGATGATTCAAACGATTGTTGGACACCAGTATTTTGTTTTTCTAATAATACATAATGGAACTGCCAAAACCAGGTAGACGACAGGTCTACCTACTGGCAAAAGCTGGTAGACCAGCCAGTTTTCAGGTAGACCAGGGCTACAGGTCTACCACTTATGTCGAACCCTGCAATCTTCAGATTTTGCTTTTGAAATGGATGTTGATGTCTGTGGATGGTCTATAAATTTCTGTGTAAGAAAACTTCCCCATAATGTCAACTTCGTACTTTTATTGACGGAATGATAGTGGTTAAGTGTAATTGATCACCAATCTAAAGTTTCCCACTGAATTAAGTATCAAACCTGTTTCTGGTTAGGTGCGGACTGCAGCACTCCTGACACCGCTGGCTCGTGGACCGACGTCCTGTACTCTCCGGGGTCCCACCTGCCAAGCGGCCGCGCCTCCCACAAGTCTGTCGTGGCAGACGGATACATCTGGGTCGTGTCCGGCTTCGGCTTCAATCACAAGCCTTTTGAGAACCTACTGAGGTAGTGTCTGCGAAAGTTTTCTGTCTATCTCTATGATGGTTGCTTTTCTTCTTGTTCATCTTAGATGATTTTCCATCCTCGTTTTGCATATATACAGCACTTATTCAGTGAATTATAGTGCAGTGAAGAAATTTTTCCGTGGTGAGATTGATTTCTTATATAGACTAAGTAATTGAGATGATTCTTAATTGTGGACGCAAGAAATTTTCAACAATACATGTGACAAATTATTCTATTGATCTACGTGTATTATGAAATAAGTCCGTTTGGTCTGGTTTTAATGTCATTATGCGGCAGCGCACAAGACCAAGTTTCTAACAACTTAAAATCCTGTCACCGTTTGGTTCAGGTACGACATTGCTGTGGACAAGTGGGACGAGGTGGTGCCATCATCAGAGCTGCAGCCGACGCAGCGCTACGGTCACTCGCTCGTGCTGCACAAACAGGTCAGTCCCAATGAAAGATGCGTGTCTCTTTCAATACATAGCGTGACTAATTGTGAGCTAAATTCTTGCTCATCTGTGTATGATCATCTCCATGCGCTGGATGTGCCTGGCTTCCTACCAGCGACCCCTGCCATTTGTGTTTAGATGAATGATCTGTAATGTAACAAGCTGAGCTGTCACTGTGGCCTGGCAAGCTCTCGTTATCACCTTATGTCCACCATCCACTATTGCGCGATACATTATACATTTTTCACGTCGGTTTTCCCCCCATGTGTTTTTAGACGAACCTGTACATGTATGGCGGGCTGGTGGGGAGCCGCATCACCCACGAGCTGTGGCTGTACAACATCTCAGCCAACGAGTGGATCCCCATCGACCTGGAGCTCGTCAAGCAGGTCCACCCCCTGTCTCAGTACCTCGAGGTTAGTCCCAAAAGTACCATGGCTTGTGTACATGCGTCAGGGTGAGGATTAGCCACTCGTTTGCTCGTAATGGCCACTAATAACTTGTGGCGGACGTGAAGATGTTTTAGCAACTCGTCCTTTTGATAAGTAGCAAACATTGTGATCAATTTGGCAAACAGGTGGAGAGTTTATGCAAGGAGGATGAGTAGATTTTTTGCACGATGAGTAAGTATTTGAGGGTTACTCGTTCTGCTGATGAGTAGCACTTTTTCATGTAATCTTGACCCTGATGCTTACTCAAAATTTTAACTTTCATCACATAACTTGTTGGTTACATGAGTTGAATTGTGATTAAATGAAATATAATCAATCAGATTGTAATGTAAACAGACTGATGCTATAGTATTTGACATGAAATGTGAAGATATTTTACTAAAGAACGTAGAGTTCAGTGGTACTGTTCTGTAGAATTGTAATCAGCCATATTGATGAGTAGCTTTGATTTCTCACAAGCTAAAACTCGTCTAAAAAGTGGAGAATTTTGATCAGAAAATATGAAAAGAAAATGCACAAAATTAAACTGTGAAATTGTTAACTTTATAACCAACTCTATTGTCTTTTTTTACCAATTCTATGAATGTTAAATGGCACAGTATTTTATACCTCAATCTTTATATACATTAGTATCACTATTTTATGTGATTCACATGTGATGTCTCTGCTTATGTTTTTTTTTTCTGTTTTTTTTTTAAAATTCTAAATATTACTATATATTTTCAATTGGAATTTACCTGATGTATTTTTCTGAAGTAAATAATAAATCAAAACAATAGAAAATAAAATAACCAAGATTGTAACAAGCCGCGTAGACGAGTGACTGACTAAAGCTGCTGATTGCTAACTAGCCTTGATCGCCTGCTGTTACAGGTTGTGGGCCACACGGCGCACGTGATCGGGGATGACATGTACGTGATCTTCGGCCACTCGCCCGTCTACGGCTACCTCAACACCGTGCAGAAGTGCAACCTCAGTACGCAGACAGCTTTTTAGATACTCGGGTTTTAGTCAGTGAATGTCCTCAACAACGGAGCCCAATTTGCAGTCGTAAACATTTCCGTTGTTTACTACGTAATGTACTTACATTATTATAAGCTAATGCATGAGAAAAATTTCGGTTATTCAGTTTTTTTCTATTGTCCGCTCTTCCGTTGTTGAGTACATTCACTGTACTGACTCCAATATCGAGCTATTTTTAATGAATGTTGTTTCAAACATTGTTAAAGTCTAGAGTTGTATTGTGACATGTAAGTTGTACTGTGTCAAAATATCTAGTATGTTGCATGTAAAATGTTCAAAAACATCCACAAAAATCGCGTTCATTCGTAGGTTTGTGTTCAACATTCAGCATTTTTTATTTCCAATGCTTGTTAAAAGATACAAATTTTTTGCTTTGTAAATGGTAGTTAAGACTTTTTGCACTGACAACCTGTGGCGAGTCCTTTTTATAGTCAATTGAATGTCATATCTATATACTTTTATAGTCTTATTTGTGATTTTTTAATCATTGACTAGTAACTTTGATTCCTCACAAACTAAAACCCATCTCTTCGGCAGCGTAAAAGTAGACCATTTTGATCTGAAAATATGAAAAGAATGTACAGAGCAAAACTGCTTCCAGACGACTACGTGTTTGAGATCGTGGAGACGCGTGGAGCGCTGGTGAAGGGCACGTACGGCCACTCGAGTGTGTGGGACGAGGGATCGAGGCTGATCTATGTGCACGGAGGCTACTTCTCCAGCTCCGAGTCGGCGTACGACCTGTCAGACAGACTGTACGCATTCAACCCCGAGGACAACTCATGGTACGTAATCACACAGACATCTCATGGTACGTGATGGGGTCAATTCCAATGGAATTATGGAATTCAATTCCAAATCCAATTCCGGAATTGGAATTGGATTTGAACATCTGACAGAAAATTGGAATTGGAATTGAACATTTGAAAGAAAAATGGATTCGGAATTGGAATTGAAGGCTGTGGAATTAGAATTGGAGTTGGAATTGACACAACGGAATTGACCCCATGCCTGGTATGTTATCACACAGACTGTACCACCGACAAGTCATGGTACGTTAGTAGATATCGTCACGTCAAGAGGTTTTGCAGCCAGGTTACACCATCAAATTGAGGAACGATTAGGGCCTGTCCAAATACATTTAGGATTTGCTGATCCATGCTGTATTGGGTAACTGCAAGTCCACACGTCTCTTGTGCTGTATTTTCAGGCGCATCCTGTCGTCGTCGGGTAACTACAAGTACCTGCACTCGACGGCGCTGACGTCGTCGGGTCTGATGCTGGTGTTCGGCGGCAACACGCACAACGACACGTCAGTGTCGCGCGGCGCCAAGTGCTACAGTGCGGCGTTCATGGCATACGACATCGGTGAGTCAGATTATATTGAACAGATTGATTGGATTTCACTGAACATTGGCCCTGTTGAAGCCTTCTTGATCAAGAAGGAGAAAATATTTGGCTTATAATAAAGCAAGTATAAAGGATTTTTCTCAAAATGAATATTTAGTATCTAATCGTTGAGTCAGGTTATACACGACGTTCGGCTGTGAAAGAACCAGCCCAGTCAGTGGTGCCATTTGTTAGAATCCATAGTTACTAGTGCCTGCAGCCAATCAAAACAAGCTGATTTGCATATGACGCGTGGCTCAATGTTACGTCATGTCACATATCGTGTTATCGTGTTATCGAGTTACATATCGTGCGAGTGATTAGCATTGTGTGCTGAATGTGCTGCTGGTGCAAGTATGTGAGAAATATCATTTGATGACCAGTATGCCAATGACCTGGTGGAAACTGTAAAGTCGAGACAGCAAAACACTTGGATCACGACTGCTATTTATAAGCCACCACATTTACATGTATTCCAGCATGTGACGCGTGGCACTCCCTCCCCGAGCCGGCGCCTCCAGCCTCCGTCGCGCGGTTCGGCCACATCGCCGAGATCCACGACGACAAGATGTACGTGTTCGGCGGCTTCAACGGACTGATGCTGAGGGACATGTTCGTCTACACGCCAGGTCAGCTCCCCAGTCCGTCTTGTTATGCACCTGCTTTTTCACGGGTTGTCCTCATCGCTAGAAAACGGCTGTTTAGTGTATGTCATGAAGTTTGGAAGAACAGCACTTGGTGTTTAGGTTTTGTGCACATATTCATAGTCACGTTCTGCAGTCCAGATATCAGCTCTGTGACAATAGTCCATAGCAAGCAGCTTCCTACCTAGATTTTTGCTTAAAAGTTGAGAATTTTCATGGCTGTGATTAAGATTTTCAACGCTGACAGGGTTCACATCTCTGCTTTTCATGCACGAGCTTTTTCACATCTGACATTACTGGAAAACGCCTTTAATGTGTAGCGGTCGCCTTTTCAAGGCCCAAATTATCATTTAAAAAAATTATTGAACTTTGTGCTCATTGCATATTTAACATGGATGTCTAATCATCATAAAGTACAAGCGTGTAGTTTTCGTCATAGAATACAAGCGTGTAGCTTTGCTCATAAAATAAATGAGTATTGTTTTGCTCATGAAGTACAAGCGTGTAGTTGTGCTGTTTGCAGCGAACTGTAAGAGCTACGTGACGCGCGCGGCATGCCAGTCCTCGCGTGCGGGTGTGCGGTGTGCGTGGTCCGACGACCAGACGTGTCTGTCGCTCGCGGACGCACACAGCCGCAAGCAGGCCAAGGTCATCTCCACCTTCGAGCAGCCCACTTGTCAGCACAACGACGGTGAGGAGCCAGTCTAGGCTTGGTGATGAGAGTTTATTTTTTTGTTCATTTCTTGGTGTCATAAAACATATAAAGCATTGCAATACATCTATATATATAAAGGAAGAGGCGATTTTTTGCGTCACAAAAGGCTTTTAAACCACAAGACGTACACACTTCAAACTATGTATGTAAAATCAGGACAACTTGGTGGTCGTTATAATATCACATTTCAAAACAAATAAATTGGTTTTAATGATAAAAACAGGAAAAAAGATTTTTTATAGAAAGCTTCATTACAGGGCCATGTTTTTAAAAGCGTAATGTTAAACGTTAATGTTAAACGTTTGTATATGTCAAACGAGGTGTTGTCGCCAACCAGACTGACAGCAGCAGCAGAAAGGGTAGGGTCTGGGTGATTGAGATGCACATTTATAATGGTTTTGGATAGTGGTTTACCAGGGGTAGGAGTAGCTGGAGGGGGATATTATTAGGCATCAAGCATTGCCACATACATGTCGTGTGTGTATGGCTGTCACATATGACTGTGGGAGGAAGGTGATTGGGGTGTATTTAATCTTTCCCAGACCTGTATAGTGACGGGAGCTGGTGTGAGGGATGTGGGACAGGGGAAAGAATGGGAAGGGAGGAGCATTTAATCTGTTCCAGATCTTATCCGTTTCAACCAGAGCAGCAGCAAGAAGGGTGTGCATTAAATATGGACCTGTTTAGATGGGGATGGGGTATAGAAGGTTGGGGAGAGAAGAGGTGGTGGGGTGGCGGATGAAGGAAGGGTACTAAGGGATGAGTGGGATATTTAATCTGCTCTGCACGTGTTAACCATGGGTAGCAGTAGCTGGGGAGGAATATTAGAGGGATCAATCATTGCCATATTTAGTACATTTAGTGTGTAAATGGCTGTGACAGACGACGATGGGAGGACGGTGATGGAGGTGTATTTAATCTGTCACAGACCTGTACACTGACGAGAACTGGTTCGAGGGATGTGGGACAGGAGGAATGATGGGGAAGGAGGAGCAATTAATCTGTTCCGGATCTCATCTGTTTCAACCCGAGCAACGCTGGGTAAACAGCTAGTTGTACATAAAACATTGTGATAAGATGGACTTATATTCTACCAAATTTCCATTAAATATTTGGAAGACTTGAACACCTTTCAATAATATTAAAGATTAGTTTCCATAAATCTGCCTTTTATATTTGTATTGGTCATCAAGGAACAAAACTGATGTTTAAAGCACAGCTCTGGATTTACAAAACTTAACACATTCTGTCTGAGATCATCATACATAGTTATGCTATAAGATTAAAGTTTTTGAATATTCTTGCCTGAGACTGTGAGTGTTCAAAAGCGCTGAGTTTGCCCATATTATGTGTGTGTGAGTGTGTTATCAAGTATCGCTTGGCAAGTGTTTTTCTACAAAGTCGATATAGCCTCAGTTTCGACACGAACCTATGACACCAGAAATGAGAGTGGCCCTGTGTTTTATTGCCCTGGTTGAAAGGGAAACGTCCCCCCCCCCCCCAAAAAAAAAAGAAAAAGTAACCGTCTCCCCCCCCATTCCAGCTGACGTGTCGTCTGCGCGGCGCGCGTGCTCTGCCGCGCGGTCCTGTCCGTCCTGCGTGGCCACCGCCAGCGCCGACTGTGTGTGGTGCGGTGCCGCCGGCAAGTGCCAGCTGCGGGAACCCGGCGCCGAGGAGGACACCTGCTCCTCACAACAGGTACTCGCCGGGCTGCAGTGAATGTCCTCAACAACAGTGCCCAATTTGCAGTCGCAAATCTTTACGTTGATTGTATAGGATTTCCGATATTTACTCCATGATTTACGTACATTATCAATGGGCAATGCATGAGAAAAGCTTCCCTTGTCCAGTTTTTCTGTTGTTTACTCTTCTGATGTTAAGGATATTCCCTGTTTTTGGAAGCCGAAAAAGTGGAATACAATCATTCAAACAAATTAATACTATTGAAATTGATTCAACAAGAATTTTACAATGCACATTTTAAATCTGTTTGTTTATGTTCCAAATGCAAATCACTTTCACCTTCGCCAGTTTACTTAAGAATATCTGTGAAATCATCCTGAATTGATCCACAAAAGTCTGCAAACTGTGTGTTTAAAAATCAGGGAAACGTTCAAACAAAATGATTGTGTTAGTTTAATTCGATGTCTCCTTAAAAAAATACTATCGACTTTGATCAAAATACTATGTGGGGATTGACAGGTTGGCGTCTGCCTTTTATTTAGAGCTCGGACAACTCAAATCTATGTATAATTGGAACAAATGTCCCAATTCTTTCTTGTTACTTCACATTTTTTATCACTCTGATAATTTGAAATTTTTGATTCACCCGATCAATCTCCGAGTTCAGTGGATGCAACCGTACAACAGCCTTCACAGCAAATCTCAAGTACGAAGTACTTATGACCCAGCAAATGATTTTATTAGCACTTTGAATATCGATAAACTATCTTGATGGTTTTGAAGCTGTTCATTGTTTTAATGTGTGTGAAGCATGTTGAATTTGCAATGTTATAGAGTCACATTCAGTGCTCGTGTTCGATATAAAGATCCGGACGATTCTCTGCTGTCTGCCAGCAGGTGGCTGAGACGCGGTGTGTGAAGCATGTTGAATTTGCTACGTAATAGAGTCACGTCCCATGCTATGTTGTGTCTGATTCACCATTCTGCCACCAGGTGGCCGAGACGCTGCTGCAATGCGCGGTGAACTTCACGGGGGCTGCGTCTGCGGAGTGCCACCTGCTCCATAACTGCCACGCCTGCCACAGCAAGCTCAACTGTGCGTGGAATGCACGCGAGAACAAGTGTCAGTACACCGCAAAGAGTGAGTACATGGTCAACACAAGAGAATTGTCAACAAGTAAATAGCTTAAAACAACCCGTAAGTGGCAGTTCACCACACAAGAGTGGTTTGTAAACAAATGCCCTGAGCACATACACTTATTTTCTAATAGAAATATTTAGGGTGCGATCGTAGTTCCTGTCTAAAACCAGCAGGTGGCTACAAACAATTGCATTCTGGGAAAAAAATAGACAAACAGTATCAGTCTTTATTATTTCTTTCTGCCACGCCGTACATCACAGAGCTTTGGTTGGTTGAGAGTGGCACCACGTTGGTAAAAATTGTACTGAAATATTTCTATTGAGGCAGCGAGAAAGCTTCATGCATATGCAAAAGAGCCACGTGTTTGGTTTGTTTGTCTTTATTTCCCATGATTCCTAGCTATACGAAAACAAGTGTATGGCTTTAAATTGTAAACAAGCAGTTGCTCTAGTCACATGACTTTGAACTATAAACAAACAGGTGGATGAGCACATGGAACTGCAGGAACAGGTGCTCCGATCATGTGGGGGTAAAAAATCATACATCCCTATTTTTATGGTCTTATTTCCCACATCCTTCATTTTTTTCATTTTTCCCCACATCCCAATATAGTTAAGTTTTTTCCCCCGCATCCCACTCCCTTGAAATCCCACATCTTGTTCTTTTCCCCCTTTTTTCAGCCTCCTACTTATTAATAAACCCACCCCCATTATATGATTTAACATGTAAACAACAGGTGTCCTGATTCCTAAATGACTGGTATAGAATAATGTTTTTTTGACGTTATTGGGGACGTTGGTTGCATAGACTGAGCAATCAGAACACACCTGCAAGTTGAGGAATAATTAGAGCCTGTCCATTAAATTTATGATTTAATTGTAATACAGTACTTTCTTCATATCAACAGCTATCAAAAAAATTTACATATTATATTTGTATATTATATATTTGTAAATTTTGATAGCTGTTGATATGTAGAAAGTACTGTATTATAACATTTAACATTAGCAAATGAATTTGTTCAACAATGATTTAAACTGATTTTTACGATCTTGCGGCTAACTGACCTTTCTGCCCGCAGCGTCGTCGAGCCGTGATGCGGCGGCGGTCCCGTGCGAGCCTGCGTGCCACACGTTCGCGTCGTGCGAGAACTGCACGGGGACATCGTGCATGTGGTGCTCCAACCAGCAGCGCTGCGTGGAGAGCAACTCCTACGTGGCCTCGTTCCCGTACGGCCAGTGCATGGAGTGGACCACGGCGCGCACCAAGTGTGAAGGTATAACCGGCAAGCTATGCACATTTTTGTCGTGTTATCATGGGTTCTGTTACAAAGACAGAAACGAAGATGGTTGTTGCTTCAAAGTGTATTTTGTGTTGAGAACTGATTTACAATATCACAACAAGCGTTTGTAGGTAACAAATGCAACTCTAGCAATTTTTTTACACATGTTTATTACACATTGACCGCGCGACCTGACGTTGCAAGCATTGACACATTGTGTACCGTATACAACCATCCAAGTGCCCCCCACCCTTGCGTAACAGCCCTCCCCCCTCTTTTTCCTAAATGTCCATTCGAATTACGTAGTAACAACACTCATGCAACAGCTCACCCCCCATTTTTAAAAAAACTTCAATTTAACGGCCCTGGACGCTTAGATGGTCATTTATATGTAAAGATGCAGTAGTGTTTGAAATGATTTATGATTTAATGGGCTTGGGTATATATCAAGGCTAACAATAGCCTGAACTGCTAAGCGATTTGGTGCCGTATGGTCGCGGGTTCGAACCCCACCAGAGACTATGTGATATAGTCCTTACCTGACTTGAAGTCATAAGTCTAATGACTTAATAACATATGATGCAGTAGTGTGTGTGCTCTGTTTCCCCCAGCGACGCGGTGCGCCTCCCTGCGCACCTGTGAGGAGTGCCAGCAGAACCCGGCCTGTGGCTGGTGCGACGACGCCAGCGGCACTGGGCTCGGCGCCTGCATGGAGGGAGGTGCCAGCGCCCCCCGCGCCCCAGACCCCGACGCCACCTGCCCCGCACACAGATGGTACTTCGTCTCATGCCCACGTAAGCCGCTTGTGGTTTGAACATATTTATTTGTTATACGAGTACAACAAAAGAGATTGGGCAACAGATAAAAATGCGATTGTGGCCTACAGATGGTACTTCGTCTCATGCCCATGTACGCCGCCTCTTTTTTGCTATTTGACTCATATTTTGATTAGTCTAGGCATTTGTTTTTTTGGCTTTTGGGACCCGTAATTATTTTTGGGAGGTTTGGAAATTTGAAGAAAACTTCTCATTGGAATGCAGCAGACAGTGTAAAATTTGCCACGCGGCCAGATGGTACTTAGTCTCATGCAAACGTGCGTGTGGTTTGTGGTTTGAACATATTTATTTGTTTTGGTATCTTTTAGTCTTATATCTGTATTGTTTTGGAGACTTATTAGTGAATATTAGAAATTAAGAGAAATTTGAAATTTATCTATTTAAAATGATAATCCATTTTAAATGATATATGATGAAATATCATTTTAAATAAATAAATTTCAAATTTCTCTTAATTTCTAATATTTACAAATAAGTCTCTGAAACAATACAGATATAAGACTAAAAGATACCAAAGGGAAACCATCTGTACTGTCCAAAATATACCAACTTACATATATTTATTTGTTATATGCGTACAAAAAAGAGACTGGGCAACAGCTAAATATGTGATTGAGGCCTCTCTCTCACGCCTGTTGCTTTTTACTATTTGACTGATATTTGGAGTAGTCGACCCATTTTTTGTAG
Organism: Streblospio benedicti; assembly: GCA_019095985.1. Lineage (NCBI taxonomy): Eukaryota > Metazoa > Annelida > Polychaeta > Spionida > Spionidae > Streblospio > Streblospio benedicti. The sequence goes on along the minus strand of CM032668.1, from coordinate 29,720,433 downwards.
AGGTGCAAATTTAAATGAAGCTTCTCATCAGAATGCAGCAGACAGTCTAAGAATTGCCACATGGCCAGATTATATGTTCAAGTGACAACTTATTCTGTGACTGCATAGTTTTATTTGCGTATATTGATTTTAGCGTTTGAAGAAAGACATACATGTAGTTTGTATCACGCTTATATTAATTTATCTACTAGAACTACCTGACCACTATTCCAAACCGTAGATATATACAAGATTTGAGAAAATTCAAAAAGAGAGAATGACAAATATTTAAACATCTTTTCAAAGCCCTTTTTTAAGACAAAAACTGATGCAGATGCCTTTGCTCTAAATACAGTGAATGTCCTCAACAACGGAAGATTTTCTCAAGCATTACCTAACAATAACATATGTAAAATACAATGTATGAAGTAAACAACAGAAATCCTTAACAATGGAAGGATTTGTGACTACGAATTGGGTTCCGTTGTTGAGGGCATTGGCTGTAGTCAGGTTCTAAATTTCAAATTTCTCTTGATTTCTAATATTCACTAATAAGTCTCCGAAACAATACAGATATAGGACTAAAATATACCAAAGTGAGACCATCTGTAATGTCCAAAATATACCAACTTACATATATTCACGCGCGTTCTCTCTGCCCCGCAGTGTGCCAGTGTAACGGGCATGCGACGTGTGCTGCGGACACGAGTGAGTGCGCGGCGTGCGGCCATCTCACCACCGGCGACCGCTGCCAGCACTGCATGGACGGCTACCACGGCACCGCCACCAACGGCGGCAACTGCACAGGTATAAAGGCGATATAGTCTAAAAATGTGCTCACTGGATGTAAACAAGCTGGTGTTGAAAGCTAAACCTAATGCTCTTGAATTGTCTTGTGAGTAAATAAAATTAAGAATATGTACATTTACTACTAATGTAATTTTCTGTTTATTTTTCTTATTTTGGACTTTACTTGAGTAAAATTTCGTAGCAGTATTTCTGTGGCACGATGTAGCCCCAAAGTTTTTTTTTTAATACATTTCCGCGCGTAACTTGTGATACAGCAGTTTGGAATTTACACCCTTTTTCCTAGCATCTGGGGCTTTTCAGACAGAAAAGTAACCTTAAAAACATATATTAATGCTCCAGTTTCATTCAGTATTTGACCTATTGCTAAAAAAAACCCCAATCCCCCTAAAAACATATAGGCAGTTGCCTCCCTTGCCTCATATTGCCCTGTCTAGTTCCCCGGTGTGTTGTGTGTTTCAGCGTGTAACTGCAGCGGTAACGCGGACACGTGTAACCGAGACACGGGGCTGTGTTACTGCCGCACCAAGGGCGTCATCGGCCGCATCTGTGACCAGTACGTACACAGCAATCACAGCAGACGATTCTTTCTCCAAGTCTATAGGGTGAGATAGTGATATAGCCCTATAGACGTGGAGAAAGAATCGTCTGATGTCAATGCTTACACCCAAATCAAATAATTCCAGTTTTGATTTTGTTTATGTATTTGTAATGAGCTTTATAGGGACGTTCTAAGAGAATAATTACGCACTTATGTAAATTCCATGCCTTTTTATTTCCACCCATGAATAATGAAAAGCGCCCCCGGTGAGGGCAAACCAGTGTTTAATACACTGGAATGTCAGTATTGGCTGATTATTGATTTATAGCAGTATCATCTATTACCAAGAAGTGGATAGATTTTTTGGAGCCGCTGTGTCTGGAGTTTGTGGTTATAGAATATTGATTTTAATGGTGCATTCAAATAGTAATAAGAATGTGATTCACTAGTAAAATGGACCTAATAATGGGCCCAAATGGGCCCAAATATGGACCGTTTGGGCCCATATGAAATAGGGTTCTTGTGGTCACCATTTCCAACCGACATGCCGAATTTGAGCATCCTAGCTCAAACGATGCGACCTGTAGAGGGGTAACGAACCGGATGGATGGACGGACGGAAGGACGGACGGACGCAATTAATTGGGTACAAGCCAGTGTATAAAACACTGGAATAACCTCCTTATGTCCCTCACATTGTCAGAATCCCCACATCACATGTAAATCACATGACACATCTCGCGTTGTATGTATAAATTAAAATATGGCCATGCAACGAGCAGGGTTATTCTGTATTTCTGATAGAGCCCAGTTATTGGTGAAAGCCAGACAGAGCATATTGCACTGATGGTTTTGGTATATAGCTGTTGGCATGCCAACGCATGACACTAAACCTACTGCTGTGCATTTCACAGGAGAAAACTATAGGCTCAAACACTAAAATATCCATCCAGAACCTACTCAATTTCAAGATAGACCTAAATTGAAGCCTCTCACTGAACACTCCTTTCCTTCGAGCCCTGATATCCTGTGATGTTGTGTAGGTGTGACGAGAGCAAGAAGTACTACGGGAACCCGCGCGGGGGCGGCACCTGCTACTACGACCTGGCCACAGACTACCAGTTCACCTTCAACCTGTCCAAGGATGACGACAAGTACTACACACAGGTACTCAAGTACTCAAAGTACTACACACAGGTACTCAAGTACTCAAAGTACTACACACAGGTACTCAAGTATTCAAAGTATTACACACAGGTACTCATACAATACTCAAAGTACTGCACTCAGGTAGTGAAGTACTACACTTGGGTAATGAGTGAGAAATAGGTACATGTGTGTCAAGTAAAAACACTAATGTGATTGACCGTAGCACTCACATGTGCTATTGTGACAAGCTTTATACAATTTCCAGAGAGTTTCGAAGAGAATATAGTTTGATACTAAGAACCTGGAATAGATCTAGAGGAACCAGCACAGAGTTCTAAGATGAGCTGGTGGCTCAGACAAAACGTCTACTAGAGCAAAAAGCCGGCATTTTCTCACGAGAACTTTGCTGTATTACCAAGATTTAAAATTATTATTCTCGTCTGATATCCGTCGTGTGAATTTGAATATTAGGAAAATGTAAAAAATTCACCCTCCTCAGATACATGAACTACCGATGTACAGTGTTTTGAGCGATTGTTTCAGATCAACTTTATGAACACGCCGCTGACAGCCGACCGCGACGTCGACTTCAGCATCAACTGCACGGGGCGCGCCTACATGAACATCACCGTCAGGACAGGTGCGTCCAGGCTGGTTCTGAACACTTGTAAATGTTTATCCTTCCAAGACCGCAGTCAAATTATTTTTGTCTCCCAGCACTTCGTTGTGCTGTTACCTAGCGAATGTTTGTCTCCATGATGTTTAAAATCATATGTGAACATTAGTTTACCAATATGATCAACGAGAAGTAGGTGTCAGAAATAGTAAGCTTTGATTCCGTAGATCACGTAGCTCCCTTCAGGCGAGCATTGTGCCAACAACTTGGCGTTTCACAACTTGAAAACTTCTCCCAAAACCAAAACCAACGGCAGCTCCGACTACCAGTCTGCATCGCTATTGTTTTGTGTGCTGACTTCAGGCAAGGACGGCGCGGAGACGATGCTGATCGAGAACTTTGAGTGCCACTACTTCAAGGCCAAGTTCAAGCACACGGAGCACAAGTTCGGGCGCAACAACACCACGTTCCACGTCTACGTGTACGACTTCACCACCCCATTCTTCCTGCAGGTAGCAACGCACAGTTAATGCTGTTATGTCCAATCACAGTCCCCAGATAATACTCGCCAAACAGTCCCAGACTAATATTAAATCACGATTCAATTACTATCACTATACCGGGGTTTCTTCCAAAATATAATTCCAAAACACAAATTTAAATATAACCTTTAATCGTTTTCGAACCTCATAGGTTCCTTTTCAAAAATCAACTGGGCATAATATTAAATCAACAGGACGAGTAGAAATTAGAATTTATTCGTTCTCCACATGATCAACTTTTCTCAAAGTCAAAGGTGTGGAACGCGTAGGAGTAAGATTTTTGCAGGACTAATAGCTTTTTTGCCATAGTAGTCCTGCAGACTAAGGCCACTATGTTTTTTTTTCTGTGTTTTAGATCAGAAAATATTTCGAATCTAGGAGGGAGGTAAAAAAAAAACATTAAAATAAATACATGTTTTGTCAGCGATCTGAAAAATCTAATGAGGGCGATTAAAAAACAAAAACATATCTAGTCCAGGACTCCCAGACCAACAACACTGCTAGCTGATTTAGTCTAGATGCATGCGGACATGCTGTTGATGGCAATTTTGTGGGCATTTCTAATCAAATCAAATCATTTATTAATTAGACATAAAACATGTCCATACAACAATATAACCAATATAATTTGTAATTTGGTGGAGTGGCTCAACACATGTTTTGTTTTTGTTTTTGTTATGCGCTAGGTAATACTAATGAGGGCGATGGTCTAAAAAAACGATTTTTTTTTCGTTATTCGCTAGGTAAAACTAATGAGGGGGATGGTCTAAAACAGAGAATCATTTTATGTTTTTGACAAGGAACTTACACGGTTTGAAAACGTTTATAAAAATTAAAATTAAAAATTAAACAATTGTGAACATATTCACACAGCATAAAAGAACATTCCAAAACAAAATGAGACCAAGCGCTGTGTACCAAATACATAGGATTTTTAGTAAAACAGAGAAGAAAAAAAACATAGGGGCCTAATGGGCTTTATCAGTTATTTCAGGCACTGAATCAATCAGATAAAATCATTGATTATTAGTACGGTCTGTCATGAGCACTTAGAACTCTTTAGCCAAAATTAAATGTTTGTATGGGTAAGAGAATAATTGGTAAAATGAAATCGTTGAAATGTGTTAATAACTTATTTGATAAAGCAACTGGCAAGTGGAAAATAATACATGTACCAATATAATCACATTTTTAAGCAGATGATTTTCTATAACTGAAATACTTATTTCTTACATCAAATTTAAAGTTTATTCCACGTGTAAATGTTACATTTTAGATTTTTCGTTTGAAATTTATAGACAAATTGAAGCTCAATGGATTAGAAATAGATATTTAAATTTTCATGTTGCTCTACTTGCCAGCAACTGTCTTGACTTGTAAAGAAAAAGTATTGCTTTCAGTTTTGTTGACTAGTTCTTATTTTGTCACTTTCTTATACACAAGTCGTCTCCATTTCGTCTGCTCTTTTCTCTGTCAGCTGCGTCACTACAGTCTCTTTCTACTGTCTGTTTCAGATTTCGTTCTCTCAGTTCCCTCAGATTGATCTCGTCCACTTCTTTGTCACCTTCTTTAGGTATGTATTTTGTCACGTACTATAGTGGTGTGCTGAATGATACAGTAAAACCTCCATGCCTTGCTTCCTGTTGACTCGGTTAGGTAAGTCGCACATTTGGACCGGTGTAACTCAAACCTATCGAGACGGAATTAAAATTCGAGTGGTACGAAATTTTCTCTCATCAGAGTGACTAATAATGTAAATTAACATGAAGCGAAATGATCATTTGCTCGAGTATTCCATCAATTTGAGTTATCAGCGTTTGAGATAAACCAGTCGGACTGTGCTGTGTATTTCACACTTTTGGTTGCTGGTGAGAGGAAGTGGTTATTGTCTGTTTCAAAAGTGAGCCAGTTGTGTGTGGTTTGAGCTGTGTGTTGTTACGAGTGGGAGCGTTAATGACCATGATTTACTTTTGGCCAGATTGCGTTTGTTCAAGACCTAAATGTGGAGCTCTTCAGGTTTTTTATCACCTTCATAAGGTAAGAACAGAGATGTACATATAGACATGTTTTTTGTAATGAAAACATAGTATTTTAATTGAATAACTAATTTTGACTTTGTGAAACCTAAAACCTGGAAGCTGTATTTTTATTTAAAAAAAATGATGATTATACAATCTATTATCCAGATGTTAGGTGCATTTCTTTAAAATGTCCACCAAACAGAGGCAAAGCATGAATTTTTACTCGTCAACGCCTGCATTTCCATTGTTAATGACTTGTGCACGGATTAAGATGATTGTTACAAATATCGACCGTACGGGAGACATAGAAATCCATGTGCAGGAAATGGGTCCAGAGACTTGTTAGCTAATGGAAATATTAGAGTACTATCGTAGTACCATATTCCGCCATTAGGTGGTTAGTCTCAATCAACCAGATGCTGTGAGGAAACGATTTAGTCTTCAATATCAATGTTTGTCTAAAAATAGCCACAATACATTGTAAAAGTCGCAATTTATGTGGTTTGTTTTTCTGACAAATAGCCACAATTCACAGATAAGAGAACAAGTGTATAGTGAGCCCTAAAACAAGCATATCACTCGTTTTTGTCATGTTCCACCTTCATCAGAATTTAGAATTTGATCAGAACGAGCAGTGTTGTGTGTGTGACGCCTCCGTCTGCTTGTAGCTGTTTCCTGTCACTGCTGCTGGTGGCTGCCGTGCTCTACAAACTCAAACACCGCTACGACCTGTACCGCCGACACCAGGTCAGTAAGAATCAGTGGTAAAAAATCCTAGACAGCCGAACGGAAATCCGTGAATGAACTTTGATTCCGATAATGTAATTTTAATCACTTTTATCCTTCAAAAGGCATCGAAATTTTTACATAATGGCATGTATTTGACACCAATATCAACGTAGATGTTCAATTTTTTCTTCACTGTATCAATGTGAAATGCGTAAAACCACATTATCGGAATAACATTCATTACCGGTTTTCCGTTCGTTTGTCTAGTTATATGTAATACGTGAGATGTGATAAACAGCTTCATGTGTCATTTTAAATTATATTTATTGGATTTTCTTCATAGCTGTTCAAAGGTTAAAAAAAATGTCCAAAAAGGATCCAAACATTTTATTAACAACATTTTGTTTCGAACTTTTAGTCCTTAAAATTTGATGATGACCAAGAGGCCGAAACTCATGTCACCAATTTACTGTCGTCGTGTGTGTTGGAAGTCTCCTCACAAAGAGAAAAAAAATAGAATAAAAATAATGAGAGCACATGTTGTTAAGAGTCCAAGAACTTCCAAATAAACGACGACGTATGTGTGTGTGGTTGTGTTGCAGCGTATGGAGGTTGAGATGGAGCAGATGGCGTCGCGGCCGGTGTCCACATGTGTGATCGAGCTGCCGTACCCGCCCGACCTCGTGACCTCGCTGCTCACCCCCGCCACCACCGGGGACAAGGCCAGGCTGCTCGGCAAGAAGCTCCCCGCAGACAGCAGGTAACGCGTGGGTTTTTAGCTCTCCTGTGATCACCTTTCATCTGTCGTCCGTCCACAATACAATACAATACAATTTATATAGTGTAAATTCCACTAAATGTTCATGTACGCTTGTAGGCCTTAAACAAATGGTGCTTTAGTTGGGTTTTAAAGGATACAAGAGTTTTGGAGTGTCGAATGGACAGTGGAAGTTTATTCCATAATTTAGGTGCTGCTCTTTAAAACGCTCTATCACAATTCATATTTGCACAATGGTTTCTTTATTTTTCATTCAGTTTTCATCAAACTTGCATACAAGTTGTATTCTTATAGGGTCATCATTCCTTATTTGAATCGTGTCCCTGCGGTGGGAAATTGACTCTGCCTCAGTAATCCATCAACAATTTGTTATAAACCTTTTTAAGCAGGGGCATTTTTCATTCGGTTTTCTCCATATTTACACAAACTATACATGCCTATAAGCTCATCATTGAAAAGTGCTTAAAATGGTGATTAGCACGTTTTCGTGTTTGTTTTAAATATTGATGAAAAGCTCACATTTTCTGCCTGACTGAGACATGATAATACACACAGTCGTGTGCTGTCTATATTTTACTTCTCTTTAGAATTGAAATTTAAAGTATGAAAAGTATTTTTTTACTGCACCAAGTATCCTCTTGTCCGAATGTGTAAATTTATAATAAATGTGTAGACAGCCGAACGGAAATCCGTGAATGAACGTTAATTCCAATTATGTGATTTTAAAGACTTTTATCATTCAAACAGCATCGAAATTTTTACATAACGTAATGTTGTTGACACCAATATCAACGTAGATGTTCAATATATCTTCAGTGTGTCAATGTGAAATGTTTAAAACCACATTATCGCAATAACGTTCATTCATGGTTTTCCGTTCGTGTAACCACCCTGCAGCAGGTCGTCGGGCCGCTCTGGCAAGGAAATTTAAAGTATGAAAAGTATTTTTCAATACAATAGTGTTACTCCAACTTGTCCGAATGTGTAAATTTATTATACAGTATAACCTCCCAATTAAGACCACCTCTCTATTGAGACCACCTCTATAATAAGACCACTTTTCACGGTCCCAGACCTTCATAAAGCTACCAACATGAGCCTCTGTAAGGAGACCACTTCTCTATTGAGACCACCTAGCACTGGTCCCAAAGATGGTCCTCATAGAGAGGCTCTTCCGTATATGTGCCTATGTGTAACCATCCTGACACTCCCTGCCCTTTGACAGCAGGTCGTCGGGCCGGTCTGGCAAGGACAAGAAGCCGTCCCCCGGCGCCCCTCCGGCCGCCTCGGCGTCTCCGGCGCCCGGCGGCAGCCAACCCTCCCCCGTGGCGCTGGAGCCGCTGGCGGGCGGCAAGTCCGCCATCCTGTCCCTCGTGGTGCGGCTGCCGACCGGCGACGCGGACTGGACGCCGCCAGGGCAGCCCGGCCTGTGTGTCGGCAGCGCCCTCGTCTGTCTCGGTGAGTCGCAAACACTCGTGTGTCTCGGTCGCAAAAGTCGCAAACACTCGTCTGTCTCGGTCACAAAAGTCGCAAACACTCGTCTGTCTCGGTCACAAAAGTCGCAAACACCCGTCTGTCTCGGTCACAAAAGTCGCAAACACTCTTCTGTCTCAGTCACAAAAGTCGCAAACACCCGTCTGCAGAGTTGTATTCGAAATTTCGGAATCATTCCAAATATGAAAATTCCGATCATTCGAAATTCTGGGGAAATGACCCAATATTTTAAAAATGGTACTTTTCCCTTAAAATATTGATATTTTTGCTCGCATAATGGGCGCTGCCATTATCAAATGTACTCGATTGAACCAGCATCGTATAAACAAACGGCTTTTACCGGCGCACAAAAATGCACTCGATTTAAATAACTGTAACAGCGATAGTCTCGATCAAGCACCAAGCCCAGTTTGTGCGTGTTGTCACAAAATGCGGCAGACAGCCTCGACGATTCAGATTTCTATTGTTCCAATTAACAAAAGCACCTGCACCAAAACCTGTCAACGGTAGACTATATGAAAGTAAAACTGAGAAGAAATATTGAAAATTAATGAATTTGTGCATTCTACAGTGTGTCAATGATGAAAAAACACAGGGAGAAGTATTCAAGAAAATACAATGATATCACTGCAACAGAAAAGAGTGTCGTCACGCCCGCCATCGTTTGATTTTAGTATCAAACATAGTGGTGGAATACGACAATGTCATTGTAGAGCATGAGCAATCAAAAGAGAACACATGGATATGGTGAAAATTTCGTGGTGCATACAAGACATAAGATGCATGATTATTGATGTACACGCCTAACCTACGGTAAGTGCATTTGCACATCCCGTGTGCTCTTCCAACTCTACAAGCATGCATATCATGACTACATTATAGGGCGGGGGGAGAGTGCTCTTGCGGCAGGGGGTTTGGGGGGGGCGGGTATCCCCAAATTTTTCTTTGAAAATGTGATGCATTCTTTTGCAATCCAGTGTATAATTTACAGCAAAATTGGGTACTTGAAAGACTTAAAATAGTCTCTTTTTTTTCAAATGTCCAATAAGATTCATTTCATCACTTTCAAAACTGTGTACTATGTAACATAGTTAAAATAAAATGGTTTGAAATCGTCATTGAGTTTTCCTTACTTTGAACGTTTTCACGAAAAGTAAGGGCGACCATGGTGTCCATACCCTTTTGTATTTTTTGTAATCAAATATGTTGAAACCAAGTTAATTGCACTTTTATGTGCATTTTTACTGTCCATTCACCCTTCTAAACACAGAACAGTGTTATAAAGTAGTCTTATTTAAATATACGTTAAAAATACATAATAAACGTAAGATTCAGAAATTTTGACCCAAATTCAGAAATTTTGGCCTCGGGATTCAGAAATTTCAAAATTTGAGGTTGGCAACCCCCTGCGTCTGTCTCGGTCACAAAAGTCGCAAACACCCGTCTGTCTCGGTCACAAAACTCTTCTGTCTCGCAAACACCCGTCTGTCTCGGTCACAAAAGTCGCAAACACCCGTCTGTCTCGGTCACAAAAGTCGCAAACACCCGTCTGTCTCGGTCACAAAAGTCGCAAACACCCGTCTGTCTCGGTCACAAAAGTCGCAAACACCCGTCTGTCTCGGTCACAAAAGTCGCAAACACCCGTCTGTCTTTGTCACAAACATTCGTCTGTCTCGGTCACAAACATTCGTCTGTCTCGGTCATAAACATTCGTCTGTCTCGGTCACAAACACCCGTCTGTCTCGGTCACAAAAGTCGCAAACACCCGTCTGTCTTGGTCACAAACATTCGTCTGTCTTGGTCACAAACATTCGTCTGTCTCGGTCACAAACATTCGTCTGTCTCGGTCACAAACATTCGTCTGTCTCGGTCACAAACATTCGTCTGTCTCGGTCACAAACATTCGTCTGTCTCGGTCACAAACACTCGTCTGTCTTGGTCAGAAACACTCGTCTGTCTCGGCGAGTCAATGCTCTCACACACCATTATCCACAGCTTCAGGGCGTCTGCAGCTTTTAAGGGAACTAAAATAAGACATTTGAGGACTTTTTGAGGGTGTTCATGGAGCCTTAAAAAGTCTTAAAAGGTCTTATTTTGATATAGGTTGACTAATTTTGTGAAAATCATTTTTGCTTACTGTCTGAATATTCATAGAGGTTAGTATACTAGGTTACTCTACTACTTACAATTCAACAAAACAGCACACACACTGACGTTGCGGCTTCCATCACGGAGCCTTTGACCTAAGTGACAATTCTCAACCAAGGCAAGAGCATCCCCCCGAACCTCCATCTGCTTTCTGCCAGGAACTCCACCTGGCAGATATCAAACTCGCGCCAATGTGACGTCATTTCTCCAGAATTGTCACTTAGGTCAAAGGCTCCGTGATGGAAGCCGCAACGTCAGTGTGTGTTGTTTTGTTGAATTGTATGTAGTAGAGTAACCTAGTATACTAACCTCTATGAATATTCCTACTACTAATAATAGTCTGCATAAAGATGTCTGAATATTTTCGGACATTTTTCCAATATCTAGATAAGGGTTAAAGTGTCTTTTTAAGCCGGAACAACTGGTACCTCATGTTGGTTCTATTTTGGCTTGAGTTATGTAATAACATTAAACATGTCAGTTGAAGAGATATTAAAGCAATGTTGTAAATCCAGAACTTTTTGGTGGAAGACGGATGTAGCAGCTGATTCATCGAAATGATGAAAATATTGTCGAGAAGAGCCATAAATTAACTGTCTCTTTTGTACAAATGCTGAATAAATTGCTACTATAAAATTTGTCAGCCAATGTCAGAAAAGAATTGAACAGAGCTAAGCATTTGTTTAATTTCCATGTATAACACCGTATTTTGCTGTTGTAGGAGGCCAGCCTCGACGACAAAGCGTCGACTTTTCCTCAAAGACTGATAAAAAAACAAAAAAGAACATTTCACCACCGCCTGATAATTGTGTGTAGAAGAACGATCTCAGAGACGGCGTCTTTTCTTCTTCGTATTTTTCTATAGATTGACAGCACCTTCTGCTTTTTTTTATATAAATCGACATGATTCCTTCATACTGCAGAAAACTGACTATGGAATCATTTTACGCTTGCACCCGTTTTACTCAATCTTGACTGCGATTTATTAAAAATTTGAGTCATCCAAAATTTCACATTACAATAGTAATTTATAATGTCAAGTTACATTCAGGAAAGTAGTACGTCCAAGGGTCCATTCCCAAAATTGGGACCATGTTAAAATCTAGACCATCAAAATTCTAATAGAAATACACGTTCATGTAAAAGCTCAACCTCTGGATTCACCATTTTCTACCTAAAAGCCCCTGGTTGTTTAGATGGTCATGTGCGGTTCTATTAGCTCCAGTTATCCATATATTCAACTTATCAGGGTTTGAGGTAAAAGGGCTCAATTGTATTTCCAAGAACTTAACCCTCACTGCTGCTAGTCGCATGTTCCTTGCTTAATTACATTGATATATATGAAACGGGTCTGTAAGACAGGACTATGATTTGATCTTTTGACCTGTAAAGGGATCCATGACTAATGATTACGATATATCATTGTCTGAAACAAACGTAAACCTGTATGTGCAACTGAAAAAGTGGCCTTTACATGGAACTAAACATTGCGCATCTTGCATCAGCCACACTACACGGACACATGGATAATGTGATACATGCCTAAAAATAATGATCAATTACACAGATAACATGGGATTTCAGTAAATACTAAAATAAGCCCTTTGACGTAACAAGCTATATTAAAACATATATTACAGTGTTTGATTATAGCAAGGCACAGAAACATGTGAATCGACGAAAATGGCCATTTTGATTGCACGTAAAGGTCAGTTTGAGACAGTGATATATGAGGGTGATAAGGACAAATTATGTGCATGTTTGGGAGTTAAGAGAATCTCTTTTTTAGGAACAAAAGTGTTCAAATGTATGAAGTTCTGAAGGAAAATTTAACCTAAGAATATTTACTGCTGGCTCAGCAATTATAATCCTGTCACCAGTCACTGTTTTACTTGGTTCTTGTAATTCAATTTCTACTTATTTCCCTTTTGTATTTTATTAGTTGTACTTGAATGATGTTAAGTGTATACTTTATGTTGTTTATTAGTTTTATATGAATGTTTATATCCAGAAATATAATTTCTGATATTGATTTTTGTATTAACATTTGGAGATAATGAGTAACTATTTCTTAAGTGTACTTGTCCAAGGATTGACTCAAAAGTTTATATACTAATATAGTATAATATCGGTATCATAAACAATTTTTGACTTGAATATATGTCTTAATGTAATGAGTTGGAATGTTTTTTACGTATTTGTTAGCTAGCTAAAGATCATGTATTAAATTTTCCAAAATTAATATGAAAGTCAACTCATTGCTCATCATGTGTGTAATTTAGTAATCTGATGTACATCTTCTGTTAATCGTAACACTAAACCACATTTTATGATTGATTTCAAAGTGCTGAAGGCATTGGAATAAATTGGTGGGGTGTTTGTTGTAAATCAGAAAAAAAGAACGCATTTTGAAACGCGTGTTGTATGTTATATTCTGAAAAATCCACTAACTGGACAAAAATCTTGCCAGGGTTTGCTGAAGTATGAAGTATTTTGTTTTTAAAAATGTAGAATGAAAAGCTCTAAGAAGTGGTTAGATGTGTCAATGCAAGATATTGAATTTGAACTCTTGTATTGATGTTTACTGTGAGCAGTATTTGTGTGAACGCCCCGCGGAGAGTGCCTTGTATGTGGGAGCCGGTATCGGGCGTGATGTGATAATCTGTAACATAGATATGTACATACTTCAAACAGATATTAAGTTATATACGCTGCCAAAATGCTAACATGTAACGTTGACCGTTCACTAATTGCCATATAGATTTCTTAACAGCAATTGTATATATAGCAGCAATTTTATGTCCTGCCTGGACACCATGACGATAGAAAACGTTTTGTCTGTGATATACGTTGGAGGAGCTGAAATATCTTAATTCTTTCACATATTTGTTTAGAGGTAAAAAATTCTGTTCACGATCTTACTATAATAGTAAAATTAGTTTAAAACTAATTTTGGCTACAGCGGATTTTCTATTTACCATATTTATATTTTAATAGAATCCAGACATCACATGATTTGGAACTTTCGATTTTTCGTACTGGAAAATCCTGAGAAAGTAAATCATTATTATATAGATTTATTTGTGTACATGAATTGAAATGAATGTTCTAGATGTTGTAGTTATGAATTTGTGCTTTGTATGAGTGATAAATAAAATTAATTTCGTAACTTTGATTTTTATTTGCTTCAAACCACTTTTTTTCAATGTAAATCACATCATTCAAATCTTCACGCTTTTCATTCTAAAACTTTTACATAACAACTATGGTTCTCATATTCATGGTAGATGATTTTATCTACATGACAAAGTAGTTAACACCAAATATATAGTTCACACTGACCACGTTGTTTATGATAAACCTCAATACAAGACTGGCTTGTCTTTTGACACTTTTTTTTAGCACCAAAACAAACTTTCATACAAATGCCTGATATTCTATACACTTCCCATCGAACCCTAATTGAAAATGCCATTTCATGCATGTCACATTCAAACCTTAATTGTTCGCAAAAAATAATGTTAATCACAGATTGCTATATATCATATAATACAGATACATATTTTTAACTAAATGTGCTCAAATAGTATAGCATTCAATATTTTAAACCTTGTACATCAATGACAAACATAATTGTTAAAATTATTCAATAGGCCAAGAAACGCAGCATGCCATAATCCGATTAATAGCCCGCGGTGCCGTGAAATGCACAGACTGGCATGCTGTGATACACCGGTTTCCCCTTGATATCTGTATAATTCATGACACGACAACAATTATGATCGCTGTATTTTAGCACATTAGTAAACGTAATATAGTACTCTTTAGACATTCAAATGCAGTTTTATAACCATTTTGCCTTTACCAGTACAATTTCAATGATACAGACGACATACCAGGATTTTGGTCTTGTGAAAAAATAATTAATTAGCTGAAAATCTTATTTTCTATTCTGGTCATGAGCCGGGGCATCACTATCACCCGGGTTATGGCATGGTGCATCAAATATAGTGTACTGAGAAAAACAAACCAAAGTATAGGTCAAGCTTAGTTAAGAACTTATCCTCTCAACGCTTCACTAAAAAAAATGTTAAAATCTTGAGTAGAACTGAACTCAATTAAAAACATCAATAGTCCTTTCTATGACAAAGTAAGATTACTGAGCATAATTTTAGAAAACCTACCCTAGAGTATTGATTTAAATTCTGACATTTATAACCATGACAACAAATCAAGCCTGAAACCCTAATTATATTATGACTAGATAATGTAACTTTAAAAGGAAGTCTAATATTAACTATCAAATATTGATATGAAAGCTATCAGCAATGTTGATTCTTCAAAATGACAACATTCTCAGGTAGCTATGAAATAAATGATTTAAAAATTGTTAACATCTGTTTAAAAATCACATTCGATTCATAATTATTTTCCACCCACATACTACACAGTATATGCTTAAGACAAAATATTCAGTCTCACTTTTGCACTTGCTTGCAAACAAATTTGTTGAACATTTCAAATTTCCTAACATTTCAAGATTTTGTTCCAAATCAATTCACAATTATTCACTTACCTATACATGTGTTAAGGATTTCTAGGATCACAAACATTCCAATTCTAATAACAAATTTTGAATGTATATATTTAAAGTTTTCCCACATATTTGTCAATTATATAACGATTTCTACGCTAATGTGCTGACAGCAAGTTCAGAACAATACATTTTCAATCATAACTCAAAAATGGTAATGAATAGCAAAATAAAAATTATAGGAATGAAACGCTATTTTTTGCCAGATCTATATCGCAATTTTGATTATTCTGATTGGTTTACATAATAGTGAACACTTACATGAAAATGGCATTTTTCCAGTGTCTGTGAGAGACAGTCAGACATTTTGAACAAGTCAAAATTGGGGATTAGGCACCATGATTGGAACAGCCAAGTTTGTTTATATTTTTGATTTGCATACACATTTATGTATCACCAATTATGTGACTACCCATGTGTATGCAAATCAAAAATATAATTTGCTGTTCTAATCTTGTTACCTAATCCCCAATTTTGACTTGTTCAAAATGTCTGACTCTGTCTCTCACAGACACTAGAAAAATGCCATTTTCATGTAAGTGTTCACTATTATGTAAACCAATCAGAATAATCAAAATTGCAATGTAGATCTGGCAAAAAAATAGCGTTTCATACCTATAATTTTTATTTTGATATTCATTACCATTTTTTAGTTATGATTGAAAATGTGTAGTTCTGAACTTGCTGTCAGCACATTAGGACAAAATATTTTTGAATTCTTGAAAACGAGACAAAACTGACTACACTCCTTAGAGCAAAAAATATTTGACATATATTATATGCAACCCGTAAATTGATGGATCTGTATGAATATCTTAAAACAAAGTGATAAATTAAGTCAATACATGTTGAACTACTACAAGCAGTCGAACAAGCTCAAAAAAAAAAGAGATCAAAAATAAAAATTGGAAAACAAAATTTTCCATCGCAAAAAGAAATCACCATTCACGCCACTCAGAACACGCGTTGTGCGTCCACACACAGATAAATACTTGCACATACACTGGCCCCGCCCTAGTCTTGGTGCAGGTGGTTCCCGTCGGCGGGTTCGTTGTTGTTCTCGGCCCGAGGCGCGTCCCCGCCGTCCTCGCTGCCTGGGGCGCTGTAGATGAGATGGTGGCACAGCGGGCACGAGTCTTGGACGTACAGCCATTTTCTGAGACAGACGCCGTGGAAAAAGTGCCGGCACGGTGTGACGCGGGCAGACGCGCCGAGCGGCTGGTAGCAGATCGCGCAGACGTCCTCCCGATGAGCCTCGAGCTCGGACACCGTGGCTCGCGGCAGTGAGTTGATCTTGGCTACTGCGGAGCTACAAATCACAGATTCGTTTCATGATTGGTAGAATTTTGCGCTCTTTAAAATTTGCCACATTTACAATTTATAATGATTATCAATTGTGTATTGCTTTCTGTTAACTTATGGCTGTATTCTTGATAAGATGAACATTTTTTTGTTCTAAAGTTAAATTTGATTTCAATTTTATTCATGAACGTTTTCGAGCTCTTGAAGGCTCCTTTTCAAATTAAAACACCAAAAGAAATGAACTACAGGTAAAATATACAGTGTAAGATCATCATGGTGAAAAGGAGCCTTCAGGAGCTCGAAAACGTTCATGAATAAAATTGAAATCAAAATTTAACTTTAAAACAAAAAAAAATTTCATCTCATCAAGAAAACAGCCATAACAGAAACCAATAGACTATTGATAATGAGACCTAGTGCTGTAGGCCAAATATACAGAATATTTAATAATTTATAATTCTTTAACGCTTCAAATTTCACTATTTAGTTTTTGGGAAGAGGAATGTTTTTCTGATTTTAATTAATTTTTTGGGTATTTCTAACATACAATACATTTCTATTCTCACATCAAATAATCTGCTATGAAAAAAAAAATAAAATAAAAAAAATTAAAATCAATTGAAAAATTACCGTCTTTGTTTGAATGTTTTCCATCCTTCTTTTGCTTGAACCCAGATATTGTAATATGCATGAATACACATCATCAGTGCACGGATCGCACCTCCAGACTCAAAGAACAAAATCCACGCCCCGTTGCAGAATAGGAAAATGCCAAAAAGAAATTCGACTGTATTTCCTAAAAAATCAAATTGCATATACGTGTTATGTTTTTTTTTTACCAAACAATACACAGAAAGTAATGTTAAAATTGTTTTATGCATTATGCGTTTTTATCATACCCAATTATCATCTCACACTATAGTCTGTCCCTTTTTTAATTACACCATAAAAATTACAGTTTTCAAGAACATGTAAACTAATTCCCTGTAGGCCTTGATATACAGTGGGATATGACAATATGCTCCATGACACCATTTAAAAAAATATTACGCAAGTGAGTTACGGCTACATTATACGTATGACGTACCAGTACAGTACTGCAGGATGTAAACAGTACTAGTAAAATAAGCATATATTTGATTATTGTACTTTGTACGCAGTGATAAAACATATTATGCCAGGATTTCTAATTACCCTTGCCAATTCTGCACCAAATAATGTCTGTTTTATAGAAATCCATATTGATTGAAGGAAGTTATGGGAGAAAAGGTGGGTTCGGTGAATTAAAGTACAAACTCTAGGAATCTACCTGTTGCAGTTATTGCATATACGTAATCGTCTAGTCCTTCCCAGAAGACATCACTTGAGGCATCAAACATGAACAGACCGTAGACGAGCAAGGAAATCACCACCTACAATAACCAATGTGTTAAAAACATGCATTGATACACTTTGAAAACTATAGAATAATGGACTAATCTCTCACAGCTGCCCATTTTGAATCTATACGGACGTCAGGTGAAATTGCACTCTGTGTGAATATTTACGCACCAAACGAAGCAGAACTACTCGTAAGAATTTCTTCAGTCATGTGTGCAGATCATGAGATGTAAAAAATCCATAGGCATAGTACCAAAACACACACACACAAAAGCGTGACGCGAATGTTTGTACACGGGTTACCTTGACCATGACTTCTATGGAGAAGGCGGACACGGCAAAGAGCCATGTGGAGGCGGAGTGGCGCGCCCAGAGCCACTGCAGGAGAAGCGCGGGGACGGCGAGGAGCACGGCGCACAGGGACAGCGGGCGCCAGTGCCGCCTCACGCTGCCGCCAGTCGCCGACAGGTTCAGCAGCAGCGGGTGCAGCGAGCTACGACACGCACACTATCTCAAATCACGGGACCTCATGCAAGCAGTGATTAGTCCCAGCACCAGCTTTAGGTGGTACAGGGACCAGGGTTGGCATATGTCGACATTTACATTTATTTTAGGGAAAACGTCCAGACATTTTGACACTTATTTTTCTTAAAATCTGACAGTCATTTTGATATTTATGACATTTATTTTTTCTTAAAATTCGCGAGTCATTTAGACATTTTTGAATTGCTATGAATGTCAATTAGCCTTAAATGTCGGACGCGTGAAATCAGAAGAATAAATGTCACAGAGTGATATGTTGATATTTAGAATTGCCATATATGTCAAAAGGACGTGTGAAATCAGAAAAATAAATGTCATTATATGTTAAAAGGACTTGTGAAATCATCCATTGCATTACGCTCAAAATAAAGCTAAATTGAGCCACCTCATTAATCAGAATGCTTTTTTTGAGTCTCAAACCATCATTAGAGTCTGAGACCACTTCAAACCTCCGTAAAGTGAGCAGCTCTCTACGGAGACAATTAGGGACCATATTCATAGTGGTATTATTGGGGGTGTACTGTTAATTTACAACCTTACTGCCCTTTAGTTTAGTGACGATGGTCAATCAAAAAATGTACATTGTACATATAATTGAAAACTACCCAAAAGTCATGCTTATCATTGAGCCATAATTGCCAGCAATCCAATGAAAAATCATATGAAAAGGCAGTTTAAACTGCTGATTGATTCTCAAAGGTGTTGGGACTATTTGTGCTCCAACAAGTACCCTTTAGTTGTTTTGTGTTTCCAAACATACAGGCTTTAAATGTTGGATGGCTGCGTTTCTATGCGATATCCGACAGGATTTAGAAATATATTTATGAAAGAAATGGGATATAATATGTACGCTCATGTAATTGTGAAAAAAAGGTAAATAAACCCTTCAATTTTGGCATATGCTATGGCATATGAATGTTATACATTTTAAAAATGAAAGTAATATGACTGATATTTTGTTCTATATTTCGTAAACATGTGAGTTCAACATTGTCATTGTGTAAAGAAGATAACCTATGAATGAAGTGAAGCACCGCTGTCCCTAACAGACACAAGTTCTTGGCAAGTCTGGTCAGCCTCATTGGTGGGGGAAGACCTGTTAGTCCAGTTTGAAGAGCCAAAATAAAAAACAGAATTGCAGACATGGTCCCCATATTTCTGTCATCCTCTGCAATGAAAAATAAATTATATTGTAACACATGGAATTTCAACCTTTGACTAAAATGTATCATATTACAATACATGTGTAAAGAATTTTCAAATTTCACTTCTATTTCACCCCGGGGAATTATAATGCCGATAGGTTTGCATTTAGGAGTAAGCAATTAATAAGTATCCTATTGATGAAAAATATGGTGAAATACACAAACAGTAACTTGAACATACACTATTCGAATGAATATTTTATTGTTTAGTTACCTGAGTCTGATCTTAAGAATGACGTTAGCACCAATCCGACATAATGTGCAGCCCACGATATTATGGACGTCATCCCCAGTAAAGCAATTACAGTCTCACACCCAGACACCAGCTGATGTGTTGCGATCTCTTCAAGGTTGGTAACTGTTATCTCACCACTTTTTGAATAAGCTAGATTTAGTAGCTTAAAAACTCCAATACATGTCCGCGTTATCCAAAATAAACGCAGCACTTGAGGTATATGTAATCGTGACCACTGTGCTTCAGCAAATGACTGAAGTCCATAATTATTTACCATATAGCGGGTCGTGAAATAAAAGCTTCGTAGAACTTTAAATACATTTCGTAGTTTGCAGAAAAAAAATGTTACAAAGTCGAGGAATAGTAGCACAAATGACCATATTGGTATATATCCCAGATATTCTTGTGGCACAGATATCAATCTTGCTAAAAGTGGTTGAAGTAAAACCAAATAAATGACTACTCTGTATTGAGCGAGTGTTAGAGAAGCCAAAAGAGGATGATCATACGGACTGACAGCGATGTCTTTTCGATACAAATTATAAGTGAACGCAACAATTATTTGGACAAGAAGGTTCAACAAGAAATATGGGTTGGACCAAATGATGTCAATCAAATTTTCATAATAATTTGAAGTCTCTATTTCATCTGCTATATACACAGAATTAAACCAGTAGGACATGAAGAGAAGGCATCCTGACATCAGAAAGGCATAGACGTCAACAATTTGTCTTGTTGATAAGCAAAACACGATTTCAGCCATGAAAAATGCTGAAAAACAAAGAAACCAACGATTAGAAACTATAAAAGCAAGCTTTTTAATGTTGACAAATCTATTATCTATATCCCAATCTTAAAAATGAGGAAGTGAGATGGAAAATCCAATTCTCGCAGAAGTTTAGATCTTTAACTTTCTCTACTTTCCCTCTCTTCCCCCCCAAACTGCTGCATTGTATGAACAGATCATCTGATGGTCCCCCGTGGTGACCTCTTTGTGATCGGTTCATGTTTGGGTTGGTGTCACTGTCTCTGATGTAATCAATACCTCTAATGAGCCAGTCTGTCACTTGTACGCATTTATATATATTATCATTTCTAATCTAAACTTCTGCCAAACAGGGGCTTTCAGCCTAACTCCTGATAATGCCATACAATAGGACAAAACCATCAAAATTGTAGCATAGATAATTGATTTGTAAATAATTACAATGTATTGAATGTAAATATTAAAAAGCTACTTGTGTTTATTTAGAAATCAATCCTGATGAAATTATACAGTTAATTCAATTAGAACGTTATAAACTAAGTATCTAAATAAAGATATGATGGATTCACACACAAGGTTTACACAAAGACTGATGGTGCAGATTATTTTTTTTTCCGCACATTTGTCATGTTGAAACCAAACTGATGTTCATTCTGAACATGACGACTAAAATGAAAACAAACCAGGATTTTACGCAAATTACTGTAAGCCTACTAAGCCAAACACCAATTTCCATGATTGTTCTAAATGTGCAACACGTTTACACATTGTCCTTACATTTAACAAGAACATCACATGTAAACATCATGAAAGTGTATGGAGTCCATGAAAAAATGTAATGGGAAAACATTATCAATTTAGGAATCTAATTGTTGATATAAATTCACATAGGTGTAATCAACTCATTTCATCACCTATTTCATGCGTGTGTGTAACAAAAATGATATAATGTTGTGTAGGTCTCCAGTGCATGATCACCATGTTGATTGCGGACTATAAGTAGACTTCAGTAAGTTGCAGGTATCAACTTCAAGTTCCCCTTCGTTACACACACCTCGCAGGTCATTGTTTACCTAGGGTTGGTAACCTATTCCCTATGGCAATAGGCCCTCTTTACTTGTCGTCCTGAGGTGCGCCGATGGCAAACTTCCTTCGGTGGTTCCCGTGCTGTGAGTCCATGTGGAGGGATTACAGCCTGAAGCACTGCATGTCAGCACTGGTGCAAAGTCCTCCACGTGTGAAGGCATCTCGTGAAACCCAGGCTTGCACATCATCCCCACACATGGCCACCTAGATAACTAAGGCCAAGGCTGGTGGATGCTCATGGTCAAGAAAAACTTGAGGAGCAAGTCAGGTACTGAACAGCCTGTGATTTATTAATGCAGCTATTGGATGCAAGCTCAGGGTGCAACAGGTTTCTCTGAGGAGTGAGTGCTGTGCACAAGCAGACAACGCAAGGCTGTTACCACTTAGTTCACGTGTTTTTATTTTAGTCAATTCAGACAGATGTTCTATCTCATACGTCTTATATGTACAACGCATTAAAAATCAGCATTTGGTGTTAAGTTCACGTTTAGCGCTTTGTATGTATACACTTCCGATGTCACACGATAATCAAACTCATTCTGGATTTAAATGTCACAATAAACATGAGATAAAATGAGACGAACATAAAATATATAGTCTGCACCCACAGTCCTGTGGAAACCCCGCAATATTCTCGTATTACGTAAGTTAATCAGTAAGACAAAAATGAATAGACATCAGAAAGCTTACCCGATGCGAGCGCAAACATCAAAACCAATAACTGAAAACCTAAAGGTGGTAGAATTATTGGTTCAATAGGCCAAACATTGACAAATTTCAAATTCAAAATTGCATCCATCACGAACAAGGGTGGAACTCTCAGTATCATGTCAAAGAACTCAATCATCTTTTCGCGCATTGGCGAATTAATTACACGTAGTGAATCCATATTGCTTCTCCCTATTCTTATATAATAATCTATGTCATATAGGGAATACTATGAGTATAATGATGCAAATCATCTCAAATATTTGTTGTTTTGCTTTTTGTATATTCTACTTCCGGTGGCATTTAGCAAATGTAGACATAATAGTTCTTTTCAGATAAAAAGGCAAAACATACCAAATCTAACAATCTTAATATTATGAAGACCTATTTTTACATATTCACCCTAAGTTATAATTGTTTAGACTGATTAAAAACTTACAACTCTACGAATGAACGATACGAATTATTTTCTTCACTTGGTGGGGTGAATACCGGCTCTAACAGGACGGTACAAATTCATAACGGTCTCGAATTTGGCAACGCCACGAAAAAGTGAGCTTAAACGGCAAAACGTGTTACAAGTTGTTGTACCTTCTGTAAAGACGTCTGTATTTGTTCATAACTTTTATTCAACTGAACGAGAACATATATACATAAAAAGAAAGAATATAGTATACAGACAGAAAGATGCAATAATAATATAGTACAATCATAGGCTACATTTATAGTCTGCAGACGCTTGTATTCTAACACCCCCCTTCAAGCGCTGCAACATATATTTATTTACACATTTACAAAAGTATTTTTATTTAGACATTTTACTATAATACTAATCACCTTAAAACATCACAATTCTTAGAACAATCATTTTGATATTTGAACTCCAGAAAGAGGCTTAGTTAAAGCATCAGCTCTGTTTTGACTGGATGGGATATATTTCAATACAACGTCACCCTTTTTTATATGATCCCTAATAAAATGGAATCTTATATCTATGTGTTTTGTTCTTTGTTGACAGACATGATCAGTAGCAAGTTTCATAGCACTTTGATTATCAATAAACACTGTAGCAGTATGTTGATCTACATCATACAAATCTTTGAATATTTTTTGTAGGTACAGAACATCTTGGACACATTGAGATAATGCTACATACTCAGATTCACAACTGGATAATGCAACTAATGGCTGTTTTTTAGTGCGCCAGTACACAAATGCACTATTTTCATCTAATGTATACACGCATCCAGTAACACTTTTTCTATCTAAAGCACCAGC
This sequence comes from Streblospio benedicti, assembly GCA_019095985.1. Lineage (NCBI taxonomy): Eukaryota > Metazoa > Annelida > Polychaeta > Spionida > Spionidae > Streblospio > Streblospio benedicti. Next base: position 29,696,533 of record CM032668.1, on the reverse strand, counting down.
CCAATCAGCATCTGTATATGCTATTATTTGAGGAGTTCTCTCACACCTTTTGAACACAAGTTTGTATTGCAATGTACCTTTTAAATATCTTAGAACGCCTTTAGCTACTGCCCAATCAAGTTCACTTGGGCTTGACATCTTTTGAGACAATCTTGTAACCACGTAGCTAATATCAGGCCTGGAACTTGTCATAAGATAGATCAAACTTCCTATTAACTCTTGGTACACTTTTACATTTTTGAATGGTGGACTATTATCACAGTTCTTATCTAAATCTGTTGAACAGGGGAAGGATCTTGGTTTACACTCTGACATGTGAAACTTAGACAATAACTTCTCACAATATTTATCCTGGGACATGCTGATCTCCCCTTCTCCTACAGTGAAGTCTATTCCTAGAAAACTGTTAATTTTCCCTAAATCTTTCATATCATATTTACTGCACAAACTTGATTTTACATCATTCAGTAAATCCTGACTATTTGAAGCAATTAGTATATCATCCACCCAAACTAGTACAATGACTTTACCTTGGTCAGAGCTTTTTATATAAATACAAGCATCAGCTTGTGATCTTTGGAAACCCATACTCAAAAAACTATCATTTATGCATTCATTCCAAATTCGACCACTTTGTTTTAAGCCATATAGGGACTTTTTTAATTTCCATACTAGATCATCACCATTATCATCTTTTTCGGAAAAACCTTTAGGTGTTTTAACAAATATTTCTTTATCAATAGTAGCATTGAGATATGCGCTTTTGACATCCATTTGATATATATCCAAATTTTGATCAACAGCTGCTTGGCATAACATTCTAACAGAACTTATCTGTGCCGTAGGGGCAAATGTTTCTTCGTAATCTATACCATACCTTTGATTAAAGCCTTTAGCAACAAAACGGGCTTTGTGTTTGACTTCACCACATTCATCATATTTTACAGTAAACACCCACCTACCATCAATACACTGTTTGTTGCTTGGTAATTTGGTTACTTCGTACACATCATTTTTAGTCAAACTATTCATTTCTTCTTGCATTGCACTTCTCCATTTAAGGGCATCATTACACGAGATAGCTTCATCAAATGTATTTGGTATATGTACACCTAACTGGTAACAATAGTCAATATTATACCTACTATCTTTTTACAGTTGATACTTCGTAGTCACTGTGCCAAACAGGGGGATGTCTATCCCTCTGAGGGTATCGCCTCTTGTTTACCACTTCATTTTCTGCACAATCAATATTTACATACATGTTATCATCCAGTTCATCATCTGAATTATCATAATTTACATCAACTCCAATATTTCCATCCAATACATTATTTTCAGGAAATTTTACAACTCTAAATTTCATGACTGCATTTTTTGCCGGTACATAAATAAAATATGCGGGGCTGTTTTTTATCATACCCCTACGAAATAGCCCTTGATACATCTGTCATCTAGTTTTTGTACATTTGTTTTATCTAGTTTGTAAGCGTATGCTTCTGAACCAAATATCCGCATACTTGATACATCTGGCTTTTTACCAGTAATTACCTCATATGGGGTCATGTTTAATCGTTCCTTGTAGCAACGATTTCGTATGTGAGCTGCTGTTTGAACAGCATAAGGCCATAAATTTTTGCTAAGCTTTGCTGTGCCAAGTAGACAACGGGCCATGTCAAACAGTGTCCTCCATGAGCGTTCAGCACGTCCATTTTGGTGTGGAGAATTTGGACAGCTAGTTTCATGTCTGATTTGGTTTCTTGACAGTAAACTTTTAAATTCATTTGAACAGAATTCACCTCCATTGTCACTTCTTAAAGTATGGACCTTGCCATAAAGTGATATGTCAGCTAAAAATCTTTCAGTGGCATCAATTGCTTCATTTTTTATTTTTAAGAAAATATGTAAATACAGACCCACTTAAATCATCTGTGAAAGCTATACTATATCTATGACCATTAATTGATGTAGGAGTGACAGGTCCAGCTAAGTCAACGTGGACAAGATCAAACACACCTTTAGCTCTAGAGTCAGATTTTTTTTGTTAGTGTTCTGGGTCATTTTCCCTAGTAAACATGTTGTACAATCAAGTTTTTGTTTGTTGGAAAGTTTCATCCCTTCCACAACATTCTCAGTTTTTATAACATCAGTGTAATTGCAGTGACCCAAAATTTCATGCCATTTAAATAAACTGGCAGTGTACTTGACACAATCTTGCCTGTAAAAAGGCAAATAATATAATTTTGAACGACAGTGTACATCAAAATCCATCCCTCTATACTCTAGACAGGCTTTATTTGCTTGAAATTTAATCAATGCACCTTTTGCTGTACAAGTGGAAACAGACAAAATGTTTTGAGGAAAAGAGGGGATGTACAATGCATTTGTTAAAGATACTGGTACAAAATTATTACCACTATCTAATAGCATAACTTCTGCCTCTCCTTTACCTACTGCTAATTGATTTGATTTCACACCATTTGCTAATTCTATATAATGTTCTGCTGGACTAAATGTATTGTCCCTTAATAAAGAGGTCTTTATCATTGATAATATGACATGTAGCCCCAGTGTCTATTAATAGATTGTTATTTGCACTGCATATTGTTGAAATGCTGTCAGTAGGCTCAAGTTTAGTACATACCGAGTTCTCGGACATTAAGAACGCGTAGCTGTTGTCAGAGTCTCTGTCTCGTTGGGTTGTTGATTCTGGTGCCGATCTGCCTGCACATTTGCTGCTTTCCACATTGTCTTGCAAGGTTTTGTCTGATGCACATTTGGCGGAGTCTTTCTGTGCCAAACACTGTTCATTTGTATGTGAAGCTGATCGATGATAGGAACACCATTTTTTACTAGATGTAGAGTTCCATTTATCACTTTTGTTTTTACAATTACGTGCATAATGGCCATGACCATTACACTTGAAACATAATCTGTCAGATTGTAATTTTAACGTTCTATCTGCATCTGGTCTTGTTTGCAATTTCATTATGCTATCTACATCTGGTGTTGCTTTCATAGACATGGTTTCTTCAAATGACCTTAGCGACACTTTAAAATCAGCAAACGTCTGTTCATCTTTTTGTGTTACAACTGTAATATAAGGTGTGTAGCTGTCTGGAAGGCCTTTAAGGCACATGGCTGTCAATAAGCCATCACTGATTACTTCACCTGCATTTTTGAGGGCCGCTGCAATCGTCTCTGCTTTTATGACATATTCAGTTGACGTTTCACTTTCCTGTTTTGTCAATGATGTCAGTTGCTGGTAAAGTGTGATCACGCGAGGTTTACCTTTGCCACGGTAATGCTGTCTAAGGATTCCCAAAGCCTTTTCACCATCGTCGATGGCATCTCTCATCACTAAGGAAATTGATGTAGTGTCTAAAAATTGTATTAATTCTGCAAAAACCTGCTCGTTAGAGTCTTTATACTTATTGATTTCTTTTTCAGCGGCTGCACGAATCTCCGTAGATGCACTGCTCCCCGCAGGTTGAGGTTTGTTCTTACCAAGGGCTGCATCCTTTAAGTTTTTTGTTCTTAGATAGCCTAGGAACTTAATCTCCCACATTTCATATTCATTTTCATCACCATTAAAGCACAGTCGTTCAAACTTACTTCTGGGCTCCATAACCTGTTACAAGTTGTTGTACCTTCTGTAAAGACGTCTGTATTTGTTCATAACTTTTATTCAACTGAACGAGAACATATATACATAAAAAGAAAGAATATAGTATACAGACAGAAAGATGCAATAATAATATAGTACAATCATAGGCTACATTTATAGTCTGCAGACGCTTCTAACACCCTTAGGGGGGTCGTCTAAAAAGGTGGGTATTGTGTATTGACAAGCACAGCAGACATCTTGGTTGGGACTGTTTATTGTCAGGCGCATGCGCGGCATAGTAACATACATATACAACATAAGTTCATAAGTTCATAAGTCCGTTTCTGACGAAAGGCGGGAAGCCTCTAGTGTCAGATCTGTGTAACTTCTCCCCTTTAAATTATTAACAATATTTCAAAAGTAACCAATCGCCTTCTTAGCGGGATATTTATCCATAAAGTTGAACAATGAACAATGCAAAAATAACAATCAACTTGTTATATTCCCTATGAAATAGTGAACATAAAACACTTGTTGATAAAAACTATCTCCTAAGAAATGTCAAATGTTTTCCTCTCTAGATTGAGAACCATCATTGCTAATAATAAACCATATCAGGATTCTGTGTAGACGACCACTCTCTGTGACCTTCTAGGGGACACAAGGGTTTGAGGTCTGGGGGGAGAAAGGTTTTGAGGGGCAGGACCAGGGGTTGTTCGTTTCTCAGGCGTATTCGGCATCGTAATCGGGACTACTGGTGTTTCCCCGGGTATCGGACGAGGTGGTGACGTCTCTCGTGAGGTGCCAGTATGAATTAAGGCACTCCTGTTCCAACGAATGACATTGCCGTTTCCATAGAGACCCGGTATGACCTGGGATTGGTCATGCGTTGTTGGACTTCGCCATAGCGAGCCTGATCCCGAACATAGACACGATCACCAGGGGTGAGACAGGGGAGCTGTACCACTCGATGGTGTCTATTGTGGTCCTGTGTGTACCGGCTTCGGTACTCAGTCTCCTTTTCTTGGATTTTTTTGAAATCCTGTATTTTTTGAGTCAGCTTCGCTGCTACTGTTGGTACGGTTGTGCGTAGCTGGCGTGACATAAGGAGCTGACTCGGGGTTCTGCCGTTATAGATCGGTGAGGATCTGTAGGCCAGCAGTCCAAGGTAGGGGTTGGTGTTTTTGCTAAGGATCGCCTTAGCGGTGCGCACGGCTCGTTCCGCTTCTCCATTTGCTTTTGGATACCTGGGGGACGACGTGATGTGGGTGAAGCCTATTGGGGTCCGTTGTCCGAAATGAGGACTTTCGGCAATCCATGTGTTGCAAAAACTTCGCTGAGGCCGCGGATCACGGCCTGACTGGTTGTTGATCCCAGTTCTTTGAAGTCGAGCCACCTGGAACCATAATCTACCACAAGAAGCAATTTCAGTATAATATAATCTGCTGTTTACTTATCTACGCGCAATTAATGATAAGAAAGCAAAACGTTTAATTTTATCTCGGACTTGAAGTTCTGCGAATACAATTAATAATTGGCAAATGCATATCAATGTTGAATCATTTCTGTGTCACATTTTTTAAAAACTAAAACTCAATCTTGGGGTGAACATAGTTGGTATTTGTTGTTAGTCTAAAATAAAATAATCGGTCAAAGTACTTGTGTTATTACTAATCCAATGCATATTGTATTACTGTATTATTTGAACCTATTTGGTACAAAAGAACTGACTTTCCTAGATATATGGCATATCTAAAATGATAACTGAAGTTAACAGATAATCAAGAGTATTGTGTAGTTGTGTTTTGTTTTGCGGGTTAGATCTGCATGTATTTATCTGCAAACGAACACGAAGAGCCTCTTCGCTACAATTCTTATTACTTCCGAACAGTCTGTCAAACTGTCCGCCAGTACGTTATGACTACAGGGCTGTCACTCGGTTCCCCTGAGTGCGAGAGCACCATGAGCTCATTATGAGTGCATCGCACTCGTAGAAATATTAAAGTGCATGATTGTACTTGTAGTCGTGAGTTACCAGCTGCGAGTTACCATAACAAATTTTACTGAAATTATATGAGGGCATCTGTTTTTGGTAAAATGGTAATTTAGAAATCGAGTTTCATGTGTATTCATAATCTGAGACATGGGAACATAATTCACAAACCATCAACATTGTTAGTTGCGAAATAAGACAAATGTTTTATCCACTTTTTATTGACATTTCAAATGAATAGATCTATGTTGTAGAAGAAGTAGTAGCAAATAAAATCCTAGCTTTCACAAAAGCGCTGCTCCTTTCCGTAGGTGCAACAGCAATGGCGGATCCAGGTTTTTGGAAAAGGGGGGGGGGCACTTAAGGAAGGGGGCGCACTTAAGGGATTTCTGCCCATGCAACAGAAATACTGGTGGTTTGGGCGTCTGTTACGGGATTTAAATCACGTATACACTTGGCAAACTGTCTCTCATCATTGCTGAACTAATTGTGTCTGCGTTGATTTTGATTTCACTTTCACGGGCTCATCTGTTTGTGTTTCTATCGAGTAAGTATAAGGTTCATTTTCTTTTTTTTAATCCTCGCTTACTTTTTATCGTGTCTAGTAGTCGGCCACTCTGTAATGCATGTAGTCTACGTGCTGGCTGCACCCAGCCATGTTCTGAAAGCGGCGTAGTTTTAAACTGATAATTCAGCACAGAAGATCCTACCACACTAATTGGCCATCTTTGCCTTTGAACTCTGCATTTCCTGCAAGTTTGCTTAGAATATAGAAGCAGCATATTTTCGTATTTAACTCACTTAGTTGTGGCAGGATAATATGGGAATGTCATACGAATAAATGAAGTTTTATTACATGATATAAATGTCCAAAATGGCTGAACGCAAGTGACGATTTGATTTATGACACGAAATTACTTTGCCTCGCCCCGATGTATTGCACATGTTAGGCTACTCTGAGACAGAATAGACAATTTTGAATGGCCAAAATTGTGACATGACCCTTGGGCTAAACGGCATATACAGGCACCCTGTCGACTGCTCATGCTTTGAAATGGTTATGATAGCCTTTGAATATGCAGGTGACTTAATGAGTCATTGGAACTGCACCAAAACACTTAACAAAATAAATAATCTTTATGTCCAGCTGATCTTTGTTGCATATTGCTCGTATGCAATCTTACATTTACCAAAGTCTTACACTTCGTGCAAACACCAAAAGACAACATATTCATGCGTTTCGTCATTTCCCGCACAACAGCAGCCAGCAAACATTTGAGACTTTTCACACAGCGCACGTAGGACTTTGCCAGTCAGTCACAAAAACACTGAGTAAGTCATTATCTGAAAACCCTAATCTGCACTACATAAAACAAAGCCGGAAGTTTGCGACACTTTTCATTCAGTGCTGTTTCCTGCTCTGACCATGATTAATGGACTCACTGCGCATGCGCTGTCACGGCTAAGAGGCCTGGCACTGCCAGCCGTTTTCATTACAACAACCTCTTTTGTGTAGGTCATGCCTTGCTCTTGTGACAGTATTCATATGGCAATAATGAAAGATTAATTGTAACACTTGGATTGCAATAGAAAACACCAGAAACACTCAAAACTAGTTTCTCGCATTATATTTTCGAAAAAGAAGACCATGTCCTATGTATAGACTTTAAGAAATTACTGATACTAGAAACTAAGTAAACATAAAATGTTATGTACGGAGCCTCACAGCAGCAGTTGTGCAGTTGGTAGCCCCACATTGCACTTTACACCTTGAAATATGAATATTCTTTTGTGAATATACTACTTGCCAGCTTTGGAAAAGTAATACTGAAGCTGTGTCAGTTGTGGTAAAATAACGGCCATGGTGTGGTCAATTCAGAATTTGGCAGCTATTATTTACCATTTCGCAATCAACTCATCAGCGTACAAAGAATAAAAAAGAAATGCGTGAAATAAAAGTCCAAATGACATACACCTGCCGTTGCTTTGCTATCTCTCACATAAAATATTAATTTATTAAATAACCGTGTAAATATATAAATTGAGAGACATAGACTAAGCCAAGATAAGCTAAGTAATGAAACCAAGTGACGTACATGTACATGTGATTAAAACAAGCTCGAAGTTCTATTGCAGTCAACACGCGTGTGTTTGTTTCTCATCTTGATAAATCCTTAAAATCATGGCCATCTGCAAGTGTCATTGTTTAATTCATACTTGTGGTCCTGTTAACGTCCACACGAGGTGAGAAATTTTCTTATGCTCACCCCCCCATCCGCCCTTTTTTCCTCCATATGTTACTTTGGGTTACTGGCAACCGTGTTGCCCCGCTGGAAATATGTGGCGGCCATATTGTGCTGAAAGTGGCGTTTGGGAGTGGGCTGAGGTCCTCTTCACCAATGGCCGTAATTCGGCGCTACTTAGAATGGTCTATACCGGGGATTCTCCACAAACGTGAGTGGACTGAACATCAGGACGCTCACGTTGCATGTTGTAACTGAAGTGAACAGTATCAAGTTACAGTAAAGCTAGTAGAACACCAGTATTTAGATGTAGGTTATTTTCTGTGTGTCTTGGAGATAGTTACTGTGAAAACTAAGGCATTTTGTATATTATGTTGGCGAATGTATTTACGGTGAAAATAGACAGCCACTTATTCATAAAATTTACACAAGTTCGGAGCTTGCAGCACTTCTCTGTGTCAGGAAAAAAGAAACATGCTCTGGAGACTTGTTTTCGAAAAATTGGAAGCCGGTTAAACGAAAATTTATATTAGAGTTATAGCACTATAAGTATAGGGTTGGGACATACCGCCAACCTCATTAAAACCCATTAAAATTCCAGACACCACCTCCTTATAGGACCAAAGTCCTTGACCACCACCCGCACGCCGCGACCAAAGCCGCTAATCGCCGCCGCCGCCAGCCACCTGCTCACTCGCTCTCTCTGACGAGCAAAGTTGTTTACTATTAAATGTATCGTTATTGAAAGAAAACACGTATCCGGTTCTCGTAATCGGGGGAGTGACAATTCCATTTTATCGGCAATTACCGATTGTAATACATTTCACAAATTTAGTTCGTCATCGCTAGCGTTGGTCGGTCATCGAGTAGACCACAGAACACTACGTAATAACGTGATAAGATCAATAATCCTACACTCGATAAAGCGTGAACGCGGGATCCGCGGAATAAAAAGCTAAATCAATAAATACAGTACAACTACCGTGATAAGATCAATAATCCTACACTCGATAAAGCGCGGGATCCGCGGCGGAATAAAGAGCTACGTGAGAAGCAATTAGGGGCTATACGTGAGAAGCAATTAAAATTCCTCCGCCGGGGGCTATACGTGAGAAGCCATTAATCACGCCGGCTGAGCAGGTGGCGGCAGTGCCGGGCGCGGCCGGCGTTCGACTCAGTGCCGAGCGTAATCGTCATCGCTAGCGAAAAAATTGGTCGGTCAAATCCGTACAGCGGATTTTTGGACTCTGTTTGCGATCCGTCCGTCGAATCCACGAAGGGCTGGAAAAAAGGTGGGCAACCTCCCCTCCGGGCAGAATCATGAGTATTATTCGGTGGATAATCCCCTGCGGCCGGAGGCAACGGACGGAGAGCGTTGGGCGGCGTTTGGCTGATTTTGGCTCTGTTTGGGCTCCGTGGGCGTCGTAAAATCCTCTGTCCGTCGTCCACTCCGTGCGGAAGTATTTCAGCACTGCGTCCGGCGCCAAATTGGCTGCGTTCAGGCTCCGTTTCGAGCTCTGCCAGGCGTGTCCGGGCGTAGTCATTTAGCTCTGTTTGCGTGGCATTACAGAGCATT
>CM032668.1:29664063-29687014 GCA_019095985.1 Streblospio benedicti | reverse complement strand
AGACGTAAAATTGTGAATCGTGTGCAAGTACAACAAATTTAAAAAAAGTTTAAGCATATTGGTTGAAATAAAAGTTACAAAAGTGAAATATAATTTCAACAGATTGACAATTACAAAAGGTATAATATATTTACTTGCAATATATCTTACATTTGTGAATGTTTTGTAAAAATTGGTGCTATTACGTTTGCTAAATTTAACCCATATAATTTTTCCACAATTCTGTTTTCAACATTGTTGAATGCATTACTGCCATTAAAGCTGCTTATTTCATGTTTGGTGCGTGACAAGAGATGATTGAAATTGTTTCTTAACAACAATTTGCATCATGTAATATAAAACTATCCGATTATCTACAAAGTTAGAGCTGTTTGGTTTTACTTTTCCACATTGATCAATATCTATTGAATTTGTTCATATTTATGACTTAGTTAATTAATGATTCTTAACGTATTGCTCAGAAAGGTTATTGAAATAGAATAAAAACACTATGGTAGATATGAAGCATATCAGTTTTACTTTGTTTTGGTTTATTACTTTTAGGAATAAAAGCTTTTAATTCAATTTTAACTTTTTCTGTCAAGCAAGCTCCTGCCACTGTATTGACATAGCTGAAGAGCCCGCTGCTTGGGATGATGGTATCATTCTGGTCTCACAACCTTGGGGTCGTGGAGTTGGAGTCCCATTTCATTTTGTTTTAGTTTGGAAGATGTCTCTTCAGCTATGTCAATACAGTGGCAGGAGCTTGCTTGACAGAAAATGAGAATAAAATTGAATTCACAAACTTGGGAAAAATATATACAGTTATTCTTTTTAATTTAATATTAATGTAAAGAATAACAATTAAAAACAATAGATATATTTAGTTTACAATTTATCAATTAGGAAGTTATTGTATGAATCTGATGCTGAAATGTTCGGTACCGATGCAGACGTATTGCACTTGCAAATTATTTATCGTGCTCATGGCAGATTTGTAAAAAATGCATTTACCGGTACGCAAATTAAGTTTTTGATGTATTGATCTTGCAGATGTTAAACCACTGACTGAACAACCTGCTATGTGCGACTGCTGCTGTACTTGCTATATATATTGAACTTTAGTTTAATTTATTGTCTTCCCTTTTCTGTAAAAGTTATTAGGGAAGATGTTTCATTGAAAAAAATGTGGTCGTGACAAGGAACGTAGTTAGTTGCTCATTCAGTATTGTATGTTGAGAGAATAAAAATCTAAAAACACTCTGAAAAATGTTTGGCTTTCTTGGTTGATTACAATAATGTTACTTTGTTTAGGGGTGTTATGTTCCTGGTGTAATGACTGACTATTAATCTTTATTTACTTTATTAGCTGTTAAAACTACAATCAAAATTATTACAAGTAATTAATAGTAGAATAAAATGACATCAGAATCATCATAGAATATCATACTCAAGACCAAGAAAGATAGATCACTGCACACCCACTTCGTGCATTTTAATGTTTAAACAATCGTAACACAGCTTTTAGATGCAAGTTTGTTTGAACGGTAGTAAATAAAAATTGTAAATTTTAAAGGTACTAAGTCCAGGGCCCTGTTGCATAGAACGATTTTCCTGTTGCTATTGTAGAAATCCACAGGATAATAATAGTACCTTGTCTCGTCTGTCGTCAGCGCTCATGTTTCCACCATGAATCGGGCACGATTTGGAATGAAATTTTCATGACGATAGACCTTAATCATTACTGCTTTGGCTTAAAACAAGAATTCACAGTTTCGGGTATTCTGGAGGCTATATATGACATCAATATAAATCAATGCATCGTTAGAAGATGTGCACTTATATGTTAGTTATATGTGATTCAGATTTGGAATTCACATACGCATACATCATTGTCAAACAACACACGATGCATACATTTGCTTATTGATTACAGAAATTCCAACTCATCAGACAACTTTGAAACTGGAGTCATTGATTTGTGATTGTGGGTTTAGACTTTCTTCAAGTAGTCTCACTCCCATTATACACCCAAGAAACAGTGCTGATGAACAGTATAACACAACGCACAAAAGAACCTTGCAAATCATTAGAAGAGCCTTTAGTGCCAAGGTTGCGGTGCTGTCGTTCAGTTTGAACAACTGAGATGATGGGTACTGCTTTGGCGATTTGCTTCATGCAACAGGTTTAATCAAACGCTATCGTACATCGTAACGTCATGATCGTAAAAATAGCATCGTTATCGTGTGATCTTTATGCAGCAGGGCCCAGATATATTAAATAGGTCAATTGGAGAATTTAAAAGTGAAAACTAAACAATATGTTTGCACATGGAGATACGTTTATTATCATGACACGAGACAATACAGTAATATCCAACATGAACGATAGAAACAATCTGTATAGACGATATATCCCATTGGCTTTTAGGTTAAACTAGCACCTATGTGCATTTTAGTACCAGTTAATTGTATTACAATCATAAGAAAATAAATGCTCTAAATAAATCAAGAGAATTTTTGGCAAGAAACAAGGTCACGCGGCAGTATAAAAAATTAAACATTTACAATTGAACATGATTTTAGACTAGAAATCAATAAACGCTCTGAACAAACAAAATCAACGAGCAATTTCAGGAACCTAAAGGTCCTAACCTTAACTTTCAAGGTTTGTACTTAAAATCTATCATGCTTGATCTTGCATTGAATTAAGTAACTGGGCAAAGCAATGCAAACCTTCTATAGTTTGTAACTACTGATCGATTGCTAACAGCGCTATCTAAACAAACTGAAACAATGCTAAGAAAAGTAAAGAAATATAAATTGTGTAAGAAGGCATTAATGGTAATTGTGTCTCAGACACTCAGCAGTTTATACCTGTATAAAATCCATTGCCACAGCATTTTTAAGCATTAAAAAAAAGTCCATCAACCTATTTACTTTTAAAAAGATGATATTTTGTTGTAAAACCATTTTGACAACTAAAGAATTTTCAGATACCTTTTTTCCTACTAGGTTATCTTTTGAAAGAACATAACTTTAGAAGACAAATTTGTCGTTGGATTCCAGTTTTGGAGACAGAATTAGTGAAACAGTACTAATATGGCACATAATTCACAGTAAAGCTAACAATTTAAATTACATCTATCTTTACAACCATTTTCTATCACAATCTAGAACAACAAAGTCTTTCCAAAGAGATACAATTTCCTATACAAATGATCCAGTTTATGTTGAATTTTTTTTTCTAAATTCCAACTGTTCAATTTAAATGTATTGTTATGCTTTTATTCATCAGTTTTTAAAGAACCGAATATTTCTAGATATAGTTCTTGATTTTATGATAAATCCATTAAAACTTACTGTCTGAATATTTCCAGACATTTTCAATGTCCATGACAGTAAAAGAAGTTCTTTTATTGTCACGCGCTGTCATCTGGTGTCATCTGGTGACAGAAAAATGAAGTCTCGGAAGATGGACATTGAAAATGTCTAGAAATATTCAGACAGTAAGTTTTAATGGATTTATTACAAAATTAAGAAATACATCTATAAAAGAAGAAATCCAATGAATCTATTTTCAAACCAAATATGTCTAGTTATATTTTTGATTATTTTCAGTATAGCAAATTTGAAATTGCTCTTTAGTATAGTGTCATGGCACTACCAGAGAGACCACAAAAGTACTACCATTTGAGCCTACCATGTGGCAAGCCAGACTCCGACAACACACCGGTTACACGATACAACAGCGTCGTCTTTATACAGTCACGTTACAGTGACATACACAACCTTGGAATGTGGTAATACGGCAGCAAATCAGAAACATCAGCACCGAATCTGCTGCCGATAAAACGTCTCAATAAATGCTTGGCCTTATAAGAACACGGGTTTAAAAACAAGAAAATCATGGGAAACAAATACATTGCTAATTTTGAAAGAAACTCATGAAACTTGCGTCTTGATCTTTTTTATAGATAGATCTATAATGTAGCTGAAGCCTACGCTTCCACTTGACTATATCAAGTGGCCGTGTCTACTGTGGTAGAAATATGCTTGAATATGCCAAAGAGAGAGAAACGTTGAAAATGATTTACAAGCCTTAGGAATACACATAAACTTATGTACTAATATTTTCGTGAATCAGCAATTTGGTCTCTGATGATCAAAAGTGCCGAATCACAAAATTTTAAGACATGCAAGTTTTATGTTGTTTTTTTTTCAAATTACCAAAGTCATTAAAAAATTTATCATTGGAAAGAAATATCTCTTCATACATATTCTTAACATTGTTCCATTATTGTAAGCCATACATCTATAACTTCATCCTTTTTAAGTTATGCAAAATGCATTACAAAACTGCTGTGATAGAGGTGATATAGTATTAACATTACAATACAATACAATTTCTATAGCGTAAATTCCACTAAATGTTCATGTACGCTTGTAGGCCTCCTTAAACAAATGGTGCTTTAGTTGTGATTTAAAGGATGCAAGAGTTTTGGACATTGTGAATTAATCACCATTTTCCCATAAAGACAAGCATCTGTAAGACGAATAACATGTAAGTTTAAACAACCATTACAAATATGGCACTACAAAATACTTCAACAATATGAATCTATACAAAATTACAAATATATAATAAACTCTATCAATAATATTGACAAAAATTGTGACAATCTAGCACATTGACCAATATAAAACATTGTATACGCATCTATAACACAGATACAATACATCCAATGTAACAAAGTACAAAAGTACTATACAAACCTTTAACAATCTAACAATGCCATGATTAAAAAGAACTTGAAGCAAAAGCACGAGATCTCATTAAGTTACCTCATTGGAAGCGTTAATGCATTAAATCCGTCTGCCCAAATCTATGATGTTTCATAAATACATTTTAGCTGCCATAATGTTATGAGACCATGCATGTCACATTCCTTTTTTTTACTAAATTTCCAAAACATTGAGCTGTTTTTATTAATAGTGAAACATTAGCCACATTAAAATTCTAGCCTACATCATTCTACTATGAAACGTACATCAATCTTTATTTCATGAGACGATATACTGCAGCAAATAATTCTAGTAGTCTTTTTGGTTAGAAATCGTGATGTTAAAACGTATTAAATAGTTCTAGGCAGCATTAACACCTGCTGCTGTTACTTGTTGCGTTAGGCCGATGTTAGTAGTGTGGTGCTGTTAGCTCTGAGACGTCTGGTCTGGTCACTAGGCGTTGACAAACTCGGTCTTTCCCTCCTTGGTGAACAGCTGTACCAAGGCCCCGTTCTCAGGCCGCCCACTGCCCTGGGTCCAGTTGTAGAACAGTCTGCAAACAGGAACAATAACATACCGTCTGGAACCACGTATAGGTCGAGTTTTTTATTCCCAAAATATCCTCCCAAAGGACCTACCCGACTTATATGCGGATCATCAATTTTAAACTGGCCACTGTCACATGCATGTTGTCAAGTAATGGTGCAATCTTTACTTACCGGCGTTCTATGGCTGCTTCTTCATTGATAGTATATTGCACAACACTTTAGAAATAAACTATTATCAAATGCAAATGCAAATATATTATTCTGTAAAGAATATTTCAAGAAAACCGCAAATAATATTCAAACACTATTATTTGTGAGTGCACACACCACCTGCACTTATCGGCACTTTGCCGGTCAGAGAATAAAGGGGCCGTTGTGACATTAGACTAAGACTATTCAGGTATTGTAGGAGGCGGAAAAAGTAAACAAACCCGACACATATTATCATTTGAATTAAAGAAGTAGTTTAATCAGAGTTTGTTTAACTGGGCTTAACTGTGTACTTAATCACCGCCACCTGCAGAGGTCAGGCAGGTTACATCATCGTGTCTGTAGTTTAGACTGCAATCACCACTGGTGACTAACTGGTCATGCAGGCTCATATAACTACAGGGGGTTACGGTTAAGGTTGATTGTTTAACTGATTTCACCTTTGTTTGGGCAAAACAAACAACATTTGAAAGGCCAGCATAGACTAGTAAAAATATGAAATGTTCGCAAGGAAATGTTCGCACGTGTTGTCGATTTTGACTCTATGACTAATAATCAAACACGAGTTCAGTTGGTGATTATTCGCTTAATATTACAGCTAGAAAGATGTTCTTGGTATCATTTAAAAGCTTATTTTATGCCCATTCCACGTATGACAACAGATTGGTCATCAGAAGTAATGTCGGCCTCGTAAAAATCGCCGAAACATGTTTAGTGGCGCAGAGCGATAATAGAGTGTTTTTATCGAAAAATAAATATCATTTTCATAATCTAGGCATTTTTCTCGTTAAATACATGTATTAAACTTCAAAATCCGATGAAAAATAAGC
This sequence comes from Streblospio benedicti, assembly GCA_019095985.1. Classification (NCBI taxonomy): domain Eukaryota; kingdom Metazoa; phylum Annelida; class Polychaeta; order Spionida; family Spionidae; genus Streblospio; species Streblospio benedicti. The sequence goes on along the minus strand of CM032668.1, from coordinate 29,680,663 downwards.
AAGATATTAATTACTCTGCAAACGTTATGGCAAACAAAATGTTCGCGGTTCCCGGATTCTCGAAGCACGTGGTCTTGTTTACATGCGAGCTAGGTTAAAAATATGTTCAGATTTTCTTAATTTTTTCTTAAAATTCCCAATTTTGAGGTGAAAAAAGGGTCCTCGACTTATACGAGGGTTCGACCTATCGTGATCCGGGGACGGTAGTTCATATACGCAATAAAACTCGAAAATGCTGTATTATTTCTTATTTTCCATAAAAATGGGGGTTACGTTGTTTGTTGTTTTTTGCCAAGAACACAATTAGTACAGATAAAAGATGAATAAAAACATTAGCATTTATATTTGGAATCCTAATTGCGAGCTATACAGCTAGTCGGCTATATCTAGTAAGCTAGCAAACAATAAATTTAATTTTTTCAAGTTCAATACAGCAGAACCTCTCTATTGAGACCACGAGACAGACCCCACGGTCTCAATAGAGATGTGGTCACTTTATAAAGGCTTGGGACCACAAGAATATATTCACAATGTATAGACGTGGACTCTCTGTAGCGGCCATGTTAACTGAAAGTCCTCGACGCGGGCGCCGTCATTCCTACAAGTGGCTTCAAACCAACACGTCACATCACTAAAATACCTATGACACATCGGTTTGAAAATGTGTGATGGAAAGATGGCGCTGTTTACGAGATACTCACTCAGCGACGGTGCTGAGCGGCGTCCACGTTGAGTGGTCGGCGTCCGCCATCCACTTCCTGTTCATCGGAGTGTCCAGCGTCACCCTGAAATACGTCGACATTGAGGCATTCACAGCATACAGCAAATATGGCTACAGTCACAGTATAAAAGGGCCTATTGCCAGGCAAACTCTAACCCCAAATATGGACCTTATTTAAATATCAACCACTGATATCCCAAGGTTATTACATATTCATGTACAGGCTACCCCTAAATCCTTCATTGTTAAGTTTATAGGACAATGTCTGAAAGTTAGATTGTGTTGATAGTCAGTGATATAGACATACATTAACATTTAGCTTGTAAGTTTCAACAATATGGAGCAAATCTAAACGCTGAAGAATGTAGCTATCATAAATTTTATTTTATATTGTGACTTCTGTCACTAGGTGGCAGCCCAAAACCACAGTGTGCCCCGAACTCCACTCCAGCAAGGACAATACAGTTGTATTGTCATGTGCTGCCACCTATACTAGTGACAGAAGTCACTGATAAAAGATATTGGCAATATTCAAAAATATCAATACAATGTGCTATATTCAAAAATGAATTTATCAAGTAACTAGTTTTCTTATTTTTCATTTGAAAAGTAACATATTTTTCAATATCTCCTACTTACGGGAGGATTGCTGCGACGAAGGCGTTTTGTGGCAGGCCGCCGTTGTTGGCCGCCAGCGACTTGACCAGGTGGTGGACAGCTGCCTTGGCCATGCCGTAGCCAATCATACCTGCACACACAGCAAAACGCTAAATTACTGTAAAAGACTATGAGAAAAGCATTAAACCGTTAGAGATGACATTTTGTCAGTCAGCAAGCTTTGCAAATGATGTCTTTTATGAAGAATGTACTGTGTTGTAAGTACTTTGCACACATTACTATCAAGCATTACATGTAAAAGAATAGAAGTCATATTTAGCAATAATAACAGCAAATAGAAAATCTAGCCCACAAACCATGAACCATTCATGCATGTTCATCCAAATGATTGAAATTTCGACACCAAGCAAAGTAACCGGACCTTACTTAATTAATTAATTAAGGGCTCCGAGTCCTCATCTATGGTACTTCTATAACTGATTTGCATAATCCCGCAGCGTACCTGGTGTTCCGTTGAGTGCGGGCTGTGCCCCGGTGAGACTGAGCACGCCCCCGTCCTTCAGGTGTTTGGCCGCCAGCTCGGCCGCGATGATCGACGTCCACACGCTCTGCTTCCACATCATGTCACTGTTCTTCACAAAGTCTGAAAGGCACAAATTCCTATAGTTGAAACCCAATTTCAGATGAATGTATATTGGTTTATCTATACAACACATGTATTTCAATATTTGTGAACATGTACAAGCAATGAATTTTAAGAGCTATACCATTGCTCACCAATATTAAAACTTGAAGTAGACAGAAGAGCTTTTTCAGCTCTCTTCCTAGTAGGATACTCCTAGTCAAATTAATCCCTAGATATGGTATGTTATCTCTTATTTTCACCTTAAATTAGATTTCTAATAAACCGTGGTGAAGTTACAAATGGTGGCATTACCTTTACTGGCAGCATTACCACCGGCCCAGCCTCCAGCAACACACAGAATGGCATCCACCTTCTCTCCCGCCAGCGTTTCCTCCACTTTACCGCTGACAAGACTTTCTTGACCTTGCCACGACTCGCTTGCTTCAATTACGATGTTGGCATGAGCTTCTTCATTGGGAAACATGTCAATGCAGCCCACCCACTGAAAAAATGTTGAAATGGAGTAATTACATTGCATCTTTTCTCCACTATCCATAAAGAAAATTGATTTAAAATGCCAAATAAATCATCACTGACCTATCTTATTGCATACAGATTTTATCCTATCAACCAAAAAAATTTTTTTAGAAGAAAATAAGCACACACACAATCAGTATCTAGATCTAGATGCTAACTTTGCAGCAGCCTAGGTCTTTACATATTGTTGCAATAAACTATTAGGTAAGTGGTAATTAACAGGGTGATCCGGGTCTCTCCAAAAATTACTGCCATATCAGCGTATTTCTTCCATTTATATTCATACTCATAGAGCATCAACCGCACAGTTCGGCCATACACACAGTCCGTGAACTGTACATATGACATGAACCCGTTATAGAGGTCATCAAATTTCATGTCATAACGTAAGATTCACGGTTTAGGTGCATGGCCAGTTTTAGCGACTGGTGCTCTATCGATCAGTAATCACATAAAACATGACTGTTGCTGCTGATAATTTAAAAGGACATTTTTACACAGACCTGTCACAAGTGTCAGAATCACGATGTAAAAGCGATTCCAAGAGAGGGTATATACGCCCAAACCAAGCACACCCATGTTCATCATATATGCAAATTTGGGTACAAACAAGACCATAACCGTGCATAATATAGAACTTCTAACTTGAACAAGAATATTTTCCTAGTCTATACAGACTTGGATTAAAAATTATTAGTCCTAGATACAGATTATAAAAAGACAGCAAAGTTAAAAGCACCTGTCAAACGTAGCCTTTATCACCGAGTTACACTACATCATTTACGTGTATACATAGAAACAACACTAGTTGTAGAGGCTATTTTAAATGTGAAGGTTGTATTTCCTTCTCATTAGCCTAGATTTTGATAAATATTATAGCTTCAAAAGCTGCATGATTGACAATATTGATCCCAAATCATCAAACAACAATCACTTGATAATTACCCAATTTTTTGACTTGAAATAAGCCACTATGGCGGAGCCTAGGGCTCCTCTTCCTCCGTAGACAAGAACTTTAGATGATGGTGCGGCCATTTTTCAAGAAAGTGAATCATGGGAGCTTTGGAAAAATATGCAATATGTTTCTCAAATAGTATTACGAATGACAAATTTGAAATGAATTAACACTAAAATATTGGGATTTACTAAAATAAATTATATGATTTACTACTTTTTGCATAGTAACTTGTCATTTTTTTTACTCTCGTCGGTTCGTGACGTCATGGCGAGCTTTGGTCATTGAGGGAAAGGAGAAGTCAGAATTACACCTGAAAGTTGCAAATACAACGATCGAATGTGTAGGAAACGGAATTCTTTGATTGATTATTAAAAGAAGAATATCTTATGCATTAGGAGGAACCAACATTTACTTTAATAGGTGGCCGTTTGAGCCATAATGTCACGTCATGAAAGTAGGTTTCACAATTATTTTCTGCTCTGTCCAATAGCAATCTCATGCTTCCTAAAAACAATTGACTTGATCTTGACAGAGATCTCAGTCATTGCATGTTCTTTAAATGTATACGTAATGTGCAATTTTGCAACATGTATTATGTACGTAACGAATAGCGTTCAATATATCTCGAAATTCATGTTCAGTTATTTCAATATCACTCCCTTACAAAGTCAAATATTTTAGTCAACCCTGATAATTTACCAAGTGTTTCAGAAAATCTTATGTTAAAAGTAAACTAGTATAGTTTTACTGGAAGGTTTGCATGACTGTTTTCGATGTTTGCTATCCCTTTGAAGTCCTTGATTTAACAGTTGCTGATATCCGCCAGACGTCGCAACTTGAAATCCAAGGTGGTCCGAGACTTGTACGTTTATCGACAGGAATATATTATATTTAGCAAGATTCCAGGGCTTTATGTAAAATTCACTGCTGAATCTGATTAAAATGGCTGTCTACTTACGGTACAACATTATTGAGTGAAAACGTTTTTAAACATGAGCTGTTTCTTCACTTGACTGGCAAAAAATCTATACAGTTGACATGATAATTTTGTTCATTTTCAATGAATGCAATATGCGGAGCTCAGCTTTCGTATGACTGTTGGTAGGCACTTTATCAGAGATCCAACATTTTAATTGCCGTGAAATATCCAACTGGAGAGATACAATAAACCACACTTTTTTTTTTACTAACAATCCACAAACATGTTTGTTGTGGGAGTAGCAGATACATCATTTTACTTATCTCATTTGAGCTGAGTGTGAATGTTTGATGCTCGATTTTGAAAGTCGAAAGGATGTGTGAACGTAAAAACCTATGTCTGTTCTGCGATAGCCTATCACAAGGCCTTTAAATGATCTGACATGAATGCCTATTCTAAAAGCTTCTCGATGATGCAAATCTTGCTGAAAGTGTTGCAAAATTGATGCCATCAACTAAAGGCACATGGCTTCTGTTTTTCAAACAGCAATCTATTTTCAGAGCAGCTGTATAGCTGCTGTACTTGGGTATTTTTCTCATTTAAGCATGTGCTACTGTTCATTTGTAATGGGGAAGCTTTGATCAAGATGACATACTTAATGTCTTGGCTAATCCTTACCTGGTAAATCACCCATGCATGCTGCTGCTTCTGCAGCTGCTGCTAGTGAACACTCTAGTTTTAAAGGCTATAACAGGCCAGTATGTTTGAGGTTGCATATTTAATAGCAGAGGAATTCCTAGGGTTTTGTAAAATACCTTATATCTATTAAAGCTAGAGGCTGTCACAATTGTACTTGCCCTTCATGTTTGCACTAGATATATGGTTTACATGAGCGGTTTTTGTAATGATAGAAGTAAAAACTATTAGATATAAGGTCTTTTGAAAGACTAGTTCGGCGAGTGAAGACAAATAAACTCACAATATTTGTAATGTTTATCTTTAAATAACTTTCACTTGATAGAACTAAAATTATTCATGTGTACATATGAGTACATTAAAGGTGTAACAGATCTTTGGATTCAGTTTTATTTTTTGTGGTCCGATTCAAGAGACATGACAGGTTTGTTGGGGCACTTTTCCATTGATGTAAATGGAAAACATGCGTAATTACTAATTATTGCTCGGAATAAGCAATGCGTAGTACTTTTTTTGCCACTAGGAGGTGGGTGGTCTTAGGTTAGGATTCCAATTCCTAGCTAGATGTCTGGCATTCCGATGTATGTTTTTACATTGTCGGATCATGAATGGACATTTGCATTGCTCTGAATTGTGCGAATGATCGCGCTTGCATCAACATATGTTATTGCAATTGCTCATTTTACTCCTGAGGATGCAGTAAATCTAGACAAATTGATCGAAAATTTTAGAGTCGATAGTCACATCTCACTTCATTTCTCATTGGATTCTTCATGACACGTGCAAACAACATCACAAGATAATGTGTAAATGTGCTTGTTTATAGTCGCAATGACAAGCTTTTGCCTTTTTCTAGCGACTTTACATCTACACCAGGTCATTGGTATCCTTATCACACTAAATCTTTCTCAACTCCCTGGGGAAATAAATAATGTTTCCACAATCATACATCATAAAATTAACTGCAATTTGGTTAAAATATTAAATTATTTTTATGTAATCTGGATGAGTCAATTGCAGTTTCAAATATTTTCAAAGATTTGTAATTTATACCCAATAAGTTGTTTCTCTTTATTTGATTTAGGTGTCAGCTGTGATTCATGTCTTAAAGGAAATTTTCGAGGAAAGAGATACAAGTGCCTAATATGTTACGATTATGACCTTTGTGCACAATGTTATGAAGCTGGTGCTACAACAACTAGACATACAACTGATCATCCCATGCAGTGTATTTTAACGAGAGCCGATTTTGGTAAGATTCTTTTACAAAGCTTGTGTAATAGACCTAGTCGCTTATTGAAAGAAAACTTCATAGATTTTTAGAACGAATGAGGTAAAGTTGATAACAAAGCTATTGCTGGTTCTTTTCATAATGTTACTGCTGTTGTAAAAATACCATGCTATTTCGATTTCAGATATTTTCTATGGTGGGGAAGCTATTGGCATGGAACAACCTCAAGCGTTTACGTGTCCTTACTGTGGGAAAATGGGTTATACTGAAGCGTCGCTGCAAGAGCATGTCACTGCTGACCACTCAGACTCCACAACGGAAGTGGTAAAGTGATTTCTTTCATAGCTTTTGATTAATTAATGTTAAAATACTGCATCTGAAAAAAATCTAATTGAACTCAACTTTTGTATTCTGGATATCATTCTCATGTTCCAGTCCAGTATATCTGTTGTTTCCATGCTGAAAGAATGTCCTATATAATCCAGTTGTATAGATTAAATATTACATAATATATATTAACCTGGATGTCTAATCTTCACGCTATTATTAAAATGTGATGTTTTTGTCGTACTTAGGTGTGTCCGATATGTGCAGCATTACCGGGTGGAGATCCAAACCATGTTACAGATGAATTCGCTGCCCATTTAACATTGGAGCATCGTGCACCGAGGGACTTCATATCCTTTCATAATATTTCCCATTTTCATATACTAATATCCTCTTTAGAGGTCGGATGGTTACAGTTCGGGTCGGTTTAGTTGGTTAGTTTTTACACACTAAAACCGAACCGACCTTGGTTAATTGACATGGTGCTTGCCCTGCAACATTCCTTGTACATGCAGATGTTTTATCCAGAACACAATGGGGTGGACAGTACTCATTATTTTGCCATAAAAGTTAAAAACACATAAAGATTGGACGCATAAAACGGATAAGCCCCCTCAGAATACCATAAAATCTCACACAGAACAAAGAAACAAAAATGATCCCCATCAAACAAGCAATTGCAAATGTCAAGCTTGAAGAATTTAAGACAACTAAATTTATATGCTAGACAAGGTATTCACTCGTTCATTTGACAACATCCAAAAGGATTTATTGAAAATAAGTATTAAATAAAAGCAATTATGAAATTAAATAGAATGGCTCATCTGGTCAAATTACAATGAATATTTTAGACACAATTTCTGAAAGGCTGTAACCCTCAAGGTGTTGCAAGGTTGTGTACTACCAAATGAGTATATTATAGTATTGCTGTTGCCATGAACAAACAGTACATTTTTTTCAATGTCTGGAACAGGATTAATAAGCACTTGACCACCTATTGATTGCTTTTGTTTTCATGAAAATTAGTATATTACCATAGATTCCTTCTCGTCTTGCTGACTAGTATGACTTTCCCACCTCATCCAGATTGATGTCTGCTGAGCTAGTTACTATATATATAGTCCTAGTGTGCAAGATACTGCATTATAAACAAATGAATGTATATTTTTTGCTTGTCATGACAGAGTAGAATTGTCAATACATTGGCATTAGATATAAGATAGGTGATTGTCCTTAACTGCTAACGATGAGCCCATGGGCAGCATGAAAATAAGTATATCGTCATAGGTTTCTCGTCCTGCTGACTAATACGACTGGCGGACCCTAGGGCCTCTCTTCCTCCGTAGACAAGAACTTTAGATGATGGTGCGGCCATTTTTCAAGAAAGTGAATCATGGGAGCTTTGGAAAAATATGCATTATGTTTCTCAAATAGTATTACGAATGACAAATTTGAAATGAATTAACACTAAAATATTGGATTTACTAAAATAAATTATATGATTTACTACTTTTTTGCATAGTAACTTGTCATTTTTTTACCTCGTCGGTTCGTGACGTCATGGCGAGCTTTGGTCATTGAGGGAAAGGAGAAGTCAGAATTACACCTGAAAGTTGCAAATACAACGATCGAATGTGTAGGAAACGGAATTCTTTGATTGATTATTAAAAAGAAGAATATCTTATGCATTAGGAGGAACCAACATTTACTTTAATAGGTGGCCGTTTGAGCCATAATGTCACGTCATGAAAGTAGGTTTCAATAATTTTCTGCTCTGTCCAATAGCAATCTCATGCTTCTAAAAATAATTGACTTGATCTTGACAGAGATCTCAGTCATTACATGTTCTTTAAATGTATACGTAATGTGCAATTTTGCAACCTGTATTATGTACGTAACGAATAGCGTTTAATATATCTCGAAATTCATGTTCAGTTATTTCATTATCACTCCCTTAGAAAGTCAAATATTTTAGTCAACCCTGATAATTTACCAAGTGTTTGAGAAAATCTTATGTTAAAAAGTAAACTAGTATAGTTTTACTGGAAGGTTTGCATGACTGTTTTCGATGTTTGCTATCCCTTTGAAGTCCTTGATTTAACGGTTGCTGATATCCGCCAGACGCTTAAACTTGAAATCCAAGGTGGTCCAAGACTTCAAGTTTATCGTAACAGGAATACATGTATATTATATTTAGCAAGATTCCAGGGCTTTATGTAAAATTCACTGCTGAATCTGATTAAAATGGCTGTCTACTTACGGTACAATATTGAGTGAAAACGTTTTAAACATGAGCTGTTTCTTCACTTGACTTGAAAATCTATACAGTTGACATGACAATTTTTTGAAACATTTTCACGAATGCGAGCCTGAAGGCCAGATGACTGTTGGTAGGCACTTTATCAGAGATCCAACATTTTAATTGCCGTGGAAATATCCAACTGGAGAGATACAAACCACACTTTTTTTACTAACAATCCACAAACATGTTTGCTGGGAGTAGCAGATACATCATTTTACTCTATCTCATTTGAGGTGAGTGTGAATGTTTGATGCCTCGATTTTGAAAGTCGAAGCGATGTGTGTGAACGTAAAAACCTATGTCTGTTCTTGCGATAGCCTAATATCACAAGGCCTTTTAAAATGATCTGACATGAATGCCATTCTAAAAGCTTTCTCTATGATGCAAATCTTACAGCAAGGTAAAATTAATGCCATCAACTAAAGGCACATGGCTTCTGTTTTTCAAACAGCAATCTATTTTCAGAGCAGCTGTATGGCTGCTGTACTTGAGTATTTTCTCCTTTAAGCATGTGCACGTGGTACTGTTTATTTGTTGTGGGGAAGCTTTGATCAAAATGACATACTTAATGTCTCGACTAATCCTTACCTGGAAAATCACCCATGCATGCTGCTGCATATGCAGCTGTTGCTAGTGAACACTCTGGTTTCAAATGCTATAACAGGGCAGGATGTTCGAGATTGCATACTTAATAGGAGAGGAATTCCTAGGGTTTCATTAAAGACCTTATATCTATTAGAGCTAGATGCTGTCACAATTGTACTTGCTCTTCATCTTTGCACTTGATATATGACAAACATGAGCGGTTTTTGTAATAATAGATGTAAAAACTATTAGATATAAGGTCTTTTGAAAGACTAGAAGAACATATGCAGTTAAGACAAATTAAAGTTTCGTATATTTGTAATGAATCTTTAAGGAACTTTCACTTGATAGAATAAATTATTCATGTGTACATGAGTACATTAAAGGTTTAACAGATCTTTGATTCAGTTTTATTTTTTGTGGTCCATTCAAAAGACATGACAGGTTTGTTGAAAAACTTTTCCATTGATGTTAATTTGGAAAAACGAAATTGTATACATGATCTTTGTATGGGAATAAACCAAAATCTATTCCCCGAAACCCCTAAAGAGTTATACATTTTAAAGGGAAATGCTTGATTCACTTTTATAGCTAAAAATAAAGTCTGGCATTCATTGTAAGATTTTTTTTTTTTTATCATGAATGGACATTTGCATTGCTCTGAATTTTTGTTGTCGCTCTTTAACAATGTATGTTATTGCAATTGCTCATTTCGAACATGACGATGCAGTAAGTATTAGACAAATCCCAAGTCCGAAAAATTTTCTGACAACACAGTTCAGAGGCTCGGCTTGATTTCACATTGATTCTGCCATCAGACACGTGCAAACAACATCACATGTACATAAATATCAGATTGTTTATAGCAAAATGAAAAAAAATATTTTCTATACTTTCAATGGAATGGACCAGGTCATTAAATCCTTATCAACCAATGACTTGTTGTTGTTGCGTCGCTTCAGCTCAGCTGCTGAAGCAAGCATTGTGTTTCGTTCGTTTGTAACTAACTATGTTTGTATGTATGTATGTATGTATGTCTCCGGACAAGCTAGCGGGCGTACCGATGAACCGATTTCGTTCAAACTTTACACAACTATGAGGTTTGACGCGACACCGAAGTGATTCGATTTTGGGCAATCTGCCAATTAAACTGAGCTTTCCACAGTGCAATTATTGTTCATTTACAACAGTCTTATTACTATTGAATGGCCAATAACAGATCAATATTCGGTGCCGTTCAGTATTTGCTGCTATACAGGATCAATAAATCAGCAGTGGCATATTATTTGTGGCTAGTATATTGTAATAGTGTACTTTTAATATTGCTTGCATGCATGCATGCATGCATGTATGCTGATCTGAATGAATGCATACATGTATGTGGCATATCATTTGTGGCTAGTATATTGCAATTGTGTACTTTTAATCTTGCATGCATGCATGCATGTAGTTGTTGTTGTTGTTGTTGTTGTTGTTGTTGTTGTTGTTGTTGTTGTTGTTGTTGTTGTTGTTGTTGTTGTTGTTGTTGTTGTTGTTGTTGTTGTTGTTGTTGTTGTTGTTGTTGTTGTTGTTGTTGTTGTTGTTGTTGTGTTGCTGATGATTATGATGATGATGCGCTGATGATGCTGATGCTGTTGCTGCTCCTGATGTTGTTGTTGGTGAACGTAGTTATCATAATATTTGCAATGTACCAGTGCCCATCCTCATCACATTGACCACCCCCCCTCCTCGCCCCACCACCCTCCACAGCAGCCATCATCATCCACACAAACCTCGTCCATCCCCCTAATACTGTAAACGAGGTCATAAGTGTCGTGCCATCAGCAAAAGCAATTACTGATCACCCATCAGCATCCCGCGTGATTACACGAGCCTTAAGGTATACAATTACTGGCGGATTAGTGCTATTGTCAATAATCCCGAGAACTAATACAGCTAATCACCAGTGCCAATCGTGACCGCCGGGCAGATGGACTAATGGAGTGTGCGCTCATCAGCTTTGATAATCTGTCCCAAAGGCTGCCACCATTTACCTTATCATTCTTTTCATGTAGTTTTATTGGTCATCATGATCCAGAAGTATTCGATAACCCTGAGAGGATGTTTACCCATGTTCAAATGGGGTAACACTATATGGTTAAAATGTTTGTACTCAGCCGGACTACTTTTCACATTTTTATAAGTGTTTAAATTGTTCAGAAAAGAATGCTAAATACAAGCTGGTTTTTGTTAGTATAACATGAATTATTGTATCAGGATATCGCGGCTCGTCCTTCCAGCCCGACGTGACCCACCCCAAGAACTCATTTCATGAAGTAATTCATGTTACAAACGCACCTAGTTTTGTCTATTTCCAAACCTTTTCATACAAACCTGTTGGCACTACCATGATGGAAAAGAGGCATTTAATGGTCATGTGGTAGTCTGGGGTTGATATGAGGAAACAAGGATGTGAGTGTCAAGTGTTTTGTTGTACCTTTCTGTTTGATTCGAACCAGTATACAGCTCGAGTGGATATTTTTTCATTTTATTTCCGATTTTCCAGATCTACATGTATTTCAATCATTTTTTATTCTAAACATTTAAGAGGCGAACGTGGGTTTATCCACTCAAGCGTATACATGTACTATACAAGAGACATATGCCCGCTTTGTTGAATTATGTTTTATACTAATTTTGTGACAAACCAGCTTTCGGGCTCATACATTCTACAGAGACGCGATGTTTTTGAATAAAGTGGCACTGTCATTGACATTTCTAACATTGTAGTCTTGTCTCTCACGTGGTAATTTGGTGACCTTATTGAGTTTTTTATCTGGCTAAATGAAGCTGATGAAGTGGGCGATAATTGCATTAAAGAATGGATGTAGGCCAAAAAGGTCCCAGCAGGGAAAGTCCTGCTTGTATCAATGTATGATTTGGCCTGTTTACATTTGGTATCGGCAGGAAATGATCATGCTGGTGCTTTGTAGACGGCACTGAACTCATCCATAGCGTCTGTGCCATAACGTACTTGCACCAAATGGATTGTATGCCCCATGATTCAATGTTCACTATAGTGGTACACAGCAGCTTCTAACGTTGTGATCATAATTATTGCGTTTTAGTATATAGTCTATCTTCAAACACGTTTAGATCATTAACTCTTCCTTTTGTTGTGGTCGTTCACTTCACATTTGTTATGCAATGTTTATAGATAAATATAGCCTTTATTGGCCAATTCATGACATTGGCAGATAACTTAACAAACAACATTTGTAATGTTCGGGCAATATGAAGGATAGGCCAGTTTGACGATGTCTGGAAGTTTTTTGGTGTTTTTTTCTTCTTCTTCCACGTAACCACTCATGAAACGCAAACTCGAATCGCGGCAATTATTATCCGTTTGTGTGAGCCAACATTATCCATGTTGATATGTGCAGATGACAAAAATAAATAACACCCACTTTGGGCACTCAGCGCTTTGAATTGATTGTCTAATAATACTGTGACATATTTGCACGAAACCCGTTTTACCCTCGTGTCCGTCACCATCCGTCAAATCTGTCAGATGTAGATGCCTCACTAGGTCCCTACATGGGTTAAAATTCGACACGGCGACACGCCCGTTATTGTAGACTATTTTTTACATATTTTTGCCATTGAAATTCCGTATCTATTGGCATAAGATGGGCGCATACTTTGTCTATATTGAAATCACATTAGAAAGTGACACAGGAACGTCTTTAAATGACTTTAAAATGGACAGAGGCACTTATTCGTGGATCCCATGTAGAGGTCTCTATGGATTCAATCCGAGCACATAAAGACACGCATCTTCCCCAGTTATAGTTAGTCATATAGGTCAGAGTTCGTATATATTCATCTATCATAGTGTAAACTAAATGGTTGAGATACCTTTTTTGTGGCAAGATGAAGGACACGGTGCTTGGCGGGGTTTTCTGTGCACACTGAAGGGTGTAGTCTCTTTGCGAATAATCCCTCCTCATCTAATGACGCAGAAGATTTGCCTGGCTGATTGTCCATGTGGATGCTATCCATCAAATGGATTATCTTTAGCCAATCGTGGCAGTCATTATCACACTCAATTGTGTCAATTATAACTTTCTTTTTATTTGTTTTAAGTGCATTTTTGCAGGGTCTTTGTCACCCGTATGCTGATCTTCATGTGGCTATCGGTTACAACATAAATGCTACTCGCTTTTATGATGTTACCGGCTCGATTCTCAACAAACGAAATCGCCATGGCTGCTTTATAATATTTGGCCCTATCCAACCTCATATATATGCCTGTGGTAAGTTTCGAACAATTAACACCCATATCTAACGTGCCATAAACACTGCCAGATTAATATTGTTATGCGTGTAAACTTTCTTGTAGGTCTGGCTGTCAAGAATTATACAGAAGCTCCCACTACATTCTCCCACGGAGTTTAAACAGAAATTTATATTCCTAATGAATGATGAACGTGTTAGGCATACATGGTTTGTATTGTGCACCCAGTAAGCCAGTATAAAATTTCCATTCCCCATTGTGCCATTTGTCACTGAATTCATCAAGATCTCCATCACAAAGACGACATATCATCGATGATGGCCGATGGAGATTGTGATACATAACGCGTTGAGGCGGGGACATTATGACTGAATGGAATTTTCTTACACGTGCGAGTAGTTTAGTATTTCTCTGACGTATGCCATGACAGCTAGTTTTTTAAATGATAATAACTTTATTATTGGAATGATTTGTTTTCTGCAATGGTATAATCTTTAGGATCGTTCACAACCCCCTTCCATCACCACCACCACCACCATTCCTACACTATGACGCGTCTTTTTTACTTACTCGTGCCCACGGCCCTTACGACTACCCATCATATAAAACGGTAAAACCCATCTAATACATTGATTGCTATGGCACAAAACAAACAATATTCACAACATATTAATATTTTGGACTTATTACAATTCCATTTGAAAATGATTGAAAAAGAACTTTTTACGTCTGCACTGCCCCACCCCCACAGTCCGTGATGACGCCATTTTTTCACTGGAACCACGTCCCTGTCATCATCTTTCTCCGACTACCCACCCCACCCACGCAATGACGTCATTTGGGAACGATCCCTTACCTAATAAAAAAACTATATTCCTACGAACATCCAGGAAGGAGAAAAGTAAGGGCCACTATCGCAGTGCCTTTCGTCTTTAAGAGGGTACAAAACTATGTTTATAGCATTATCATTACGACCGGTAGTTAACTATCTAAATTTATTACATATTGCATCATAGAGTCAATAACCATGAAATGTTGACAACCAGTATTCGAAATGGCTCGGCCTGTGATACTACAGCTGTGCTGTATATAGGTGAGGCCCTGTTCTACCAAGTCTTGTCTGTAGCTATAGGCCGTCTGAACAGTGAGTCAGACGGGACATTAACACTATACTAGCCCCATCTTAGAGGCACGTCAATCACACTAACGTTATCAATAGGGCATGTTTAATGCAGTTCGTGATATTGCCATATAGCGTGCATCAACATCGAATAGGCAACTTTAATAAACGCTATCTAGAGACTATCTATAAAGTGACAATGCCAGACCCAGGTTTTGAAGGGGGGGTGGTGCACCTAAGGAATTTCAAAAGTTTTGTACGTGCGATCGTTGGCGGACATGCAAAAAAACCTACGAACATGAATTATTATGGTGGGAAAAGGGGGCACGTACCCCTGCGCCCCCTGGATCTGCCTATGTGTAATGAAGTCTGGTTTAGTTACTTTAAAAAGCTCTATTATCCATTACATTTCAGTAAAAATTCATATCCTGCATATCTTAATGTTTTGTACGATTTTCTGCCGGAAATGTGGGGTTATAGTGGTGGTGGATTAGAGGCGTTCACTTCTAAAACACGTGTGGAACGCATGGGCCTCAAGACCCACCTAGCCTGGAGCATGGTTGAAAATGAAAAATAAATAGGAGGGTCGGACAGGGCCTCTTTCTAATCACTATTCTATCTTTGTGAATCACAGTACCAGTTTCATGTATTTACATTGAGACATTGCATATACTGTATGACCTTAATACACGAAGGAAGTGAGTTGGCAGAACAAAATGTCTCTTGATGCAAGCCCACTATTTGACTATACATCACTTTGAATGACGTTTTTGACATCATGAATAGAAATGGCGGACGGAATTAGCTGAGATGTTAGCACGTGATATCAAGTATGTTTGCTCGGTAGTGTGGGTGAATCTTGATGATGTGACCTAGAATGCTAAACCACCTAAAATTGATGTTTTATGTGACCTTAACCACATATATTTGATGCTTTATTTTGCCTTGTAAATCCTTGGATACCAGGACCAGTTAGGCTGAAGTTCGAATCCTGGGAGTGCATTGCTTGTTGCATTTTCATCTATTTCACGCTTAATATTTAATTAAGTCACGTGATATTGAAACTGCAGGTAGGGGGGTGAAAGCGATTCCGGTAAATCGACGATGCGGTTGTTGTGTTGTATGTGCATGTACATGTTGAGTGTGAGATAAAAGAAAGGTGGGAATAAGGCAGATGCAATATACTGTCGGAACTAGCCTGCGACGAACGCTTCATTGGTACTATATTTGTTATATTGAGATTGATACTTATGTAATTAATTCCTTATGCTTACCATCTTGCCACACCAAGGTATCACCTAATAAAATTTTTAACCTTGGTAAAGTTTTGGCGGAAATCGGATATTCGATTTTTACGATATTCGATTTTACGGATATTCGATTTACGGATATTCGCGAATATCTAATGAAATATATTTGGTAGTATATATTTTGTGTGCAATATATCAATATCAAACAAGAAAAAATGTGACATAAATTATATATATTTTATTTTATTTCATGGGGTTGGTCATCTTTGACCTTAAAGATGCCGCTACCGGTAATGGGGTCGTCCGATAAGGCCTCACCTGTTCTTTAGAGCAAGCCCTTTGATTTAAAAAAAAAAAAAACTGACAGACGCTTCCTTCATTAGTCACAATGCGCTCAAACATACGCATTTTTTACCCACTCTATTACATGTGGTG
>CM032668.1:29648534-29663963 GCA_019095985.1 Streblospio benedicti | reverse complement strand
TAAAATATAATTCATTTGTAATTTTCAATACTAGCAGCCAATATTTCACCACATTGGTAAAAAAAAAAAGCTGATTAACATGTTAAGATCATACCATCAATGCTGTTACTGGATGCTTATAATTTTACCAAATTGACATAAAATGGGAATATTTTTGATAAGATTGATGAAACTATTTATATAAAAGTTATTATGCCTGATCTGGTATCACAGCTGTTTTCATTTATCTTTACCAATTTATTATGGGGGTAAAAAGACAGCTGACTTACAAATTGTTTCCATATGAGAAATGTGTAAATTATATCAATACAAAACAATAAATCACTGATTTAAATAATATTTTTCCTATTTATTCTATATTACCAGAATGTTTGCCCAGTATCCAATAAGAAAGTTCTTTTAAATATGCATTGTCTTCCAAGGTGTAAAACTGACTAATAAACTTCAAATTAATAGGAAAAAAAAGAGAAACGTAATAGATAATCTAAGAAAATGTCAACTTATAATTCCTAAAACCAAAAACATCCCTTGTTACTATAAATGTACATCAGAAGAGAAACCAAAAGTAAATCATGCTATAAAAGATGCAAAGTCATATTTCCTATAACCAAAAAGTTCCCCACACTGTTCTTTAAATGAAAAGAAACCAAAAGCAATTATTTATCAATATAAATAGCAAGCACTGATCAGGTGTTTATCAGTTGCTTGCAATCAAACCTACAACAACGATGGGTGTCTACACAGTGAGAGTCCACATCGACGGTGCGCTGCACCAGTATGATTTCTCACCTGTAAGTACAAGGCATTACATTTATTTTCAATTATTTTCTAAAGAATTTGTAACACTATAATGTGGAAAATACATTAGGAGACAGAAAATATGTAGGAAACTCTAATTAATTTTAAAGTGTTTTTGATTGTCTAGAAGTACAATGTATTTGAATTTTATACTTTCCATGGCAGAGTGGATAGGAAGTAAGTTGGACTCCCAGACTTGTGACTAAGAGATTGTTGTTTTGAGTCCCACTGAGAACTGATGATGAATTTGAGCAAACTAGTCCCTCATGGGTTGTTAATATGTTGCAAAGTAGATCAACTGGGCAGCCAGGCCACACCCTTTGAACGAGTAATAAATTAGTTAGTGCCTGTCTAAATAAATTTAGAATACAAATGATTGATCAATTGATATAAAACAGGTAGTTCTAAGCATTGTTGATGTTGTAGGAGACGACGGTGGATGAGCTGATGGGCTGCGTGTGCAAGGACTTCGGCTTCAACCAAAAAGAGATCTACATGCAATACGGCAGTAAGTAGCTATAGATAATAAAATGCCACTAACCATTGAATAGAAATAGAGTTTGTGGTTCATCAAAATGGTATTCAAAATTCCAGATTTATTTGCTTTTATATATGACCAATAATAAACAAAAATTGAAAGCAAAATTACAAACACTATCATCTATAATCGAAAAATAAAATACAATCCATGTGTACTTAGACTATGAATAAGTCTTCACTGTTTATGTTATACAAAATTATAGCATCTCAATTTACTTTTGATTATCTACCATGTCTACATTATCGTTATATTCAGAAACTACAATGTTTTCTGTTTTGAAATCAAATACATGTACATGCAGTATAAAACTGCTAAAAGGAAACAAAATAAATTTTCTCCTGCTTTATTAACCTATTGCGACTGTTGCTTTCAGGCAAGGCGCTGGAGGAAGGCAAGAAGCTGGTCAATTACGGCATCGAGGACGGCTCCAAGGTGTTCCTCGCACAGAAGCTCCGAGGGGGCGCGTGCGCGTAGACACGCCAAAATACACACTGACTGAGCAATGTTGTGATATATAGAATTTAGTCATTAGATGCTGTGTAAAAGGATTCTTATTGAATGGAAGGAGAATGTATTTTTACTCTACAAGATGCATTTATTTTTGTTTGATTTTTTGTTGATTTAAAAGTAAACATTTTCATTTGAAAAATGAATTTGGAATGAGAGTTTGGTGTAATAAAAGTGTTTTGAAATGCTGATGCTACCTACAAATGTCTTTATTAAACTCTACATGTTTGTATATCTTTGTTTCATTCAAGTGATAAAAAATTCTTCAATAAAAATAATGACAAATAACAATCAAGTTTTATTTTCTTTGTGTATTTTATTGAAAAATACAATATACATTTAATCAAGTCTTACCAGCTTTAACAACTAAAGAACATTAGCTAAAAGAACAAATACAGTTATATTCCTTTTCTCTTCTTTTCCCCCCCCCATTTTAATAATCCTTTTCACCTATATAAAAATTAAATTGACAAATGTGTTTTATATTAACTCCAAATATTCTTTGAAGCAATAAGTTATATGTCATTTTAATTCATGCATAAATCTAATTAAACTTTAGGTATGGTTAGTTTGTTCTAAAATTAATAAATGAAAATTAATCCACATGAGTTGAAGATTGTTGAATCATCAGGTGTTTAAAGTCCATGTCTAACCCTTAGAGGGTATTGAACTGGCTTATGGCTATCCGCAATGTTCTCCTCCACAAATCTCTATTATTCGCCTTTATGTCATGAGAAAAATAGAAAAAAAAACATGAAACAATTTTGCACACCCACATTTTCTTTATATATGACTCAACATCTTAAACATACCACAGTAAATTATGCATTTAGTGTAAATTAAAAGTACAAGAAACAAAAGTCTGAATTCAAATTCTAATAGTATTGATTGAAAAAGTCACATTATTTGCATTATGATTTTTGCATAATGACAGCTAAATTGAATAAAATAGTCCATGTACATGAGCACTAATAGATAAGAATCTTATGACCTAGAATAGAACAAAGCACTAAATTTTACTGAGATCAAAAGATACAGCATCGGCATCTGTTAGCAAAAATAATATGAACATCTGTATTACCAATATATAATAAGAATAATTCAGAGAATACTACTGTAAATATCAAAATTTATTTTTGATTGTTTTACCTTAAGAAAAGAAAAATTATTTAATAGTGGAGAGTAATATGATTTCTGTAGCGATGAAGCGATGACATTTATAAGCCCACTGGGCTGAGCCGTATATGTATTTAAATGTACCAATTGTATATGCCAATGTCACGATAAGAAAACTTATTAAAACCTAAAACCTGTATTAGTGTGTTGTACAGCATCAAAATGGTCTCTACCAGGTGTATATTTATGCATCTAGATCTTTCCTGGTGCAACTCCTGCTTCTCTGTTGAGAGCCCTTCAAACTTCCATTTATGGATACACATGCTATTAAAAATACAGCAGACGCTCAGTAATTTCTGTCAAACTTGAAATGCATTATATCAAATATTCACAAATCATGTGTGTAAATGTATGAAATTTAAACTAAGTCGAACAATAAATACACACATGCTTTGGAAGGATTTCACAATAAAAATAATCACATAGATTCAGAGAATATTTACAAGGCTGTATGTGATGTAATATCAATACATACTTATGATGTACTAGTATTTGATAAGTTCATTATGAGTCATCCACTATCAGTATTGAGAGGGAGGTGAAAATATTCTTGTCCTTCGATTACTTACATAAAAATGATTATGTTATGTTATAAACTATTTGCATAAACAAATGTGTCAGGTACAAAACCTGCTTGCTTCAGCAATTTGATAATGGGGAATTTTTTTACTCAAGTAAAGTTGTTGGTTATTAAATCAAATCATTATATATGTGTACACTTATGTATTGCAATATATGAACAAAGGGTAAAAACTTTTGTACATGATCTTTCAATGCTTGTTTTGGCACTACAGTTTGATAACGGAGAATTCTTAAGAAAAATTCTTTGGTTATAAGATTGAATGATCAAGATCAAGAAAAAAATTTAGACTGATAATTTATTACTAAATAAACCTGTTCAAATTAGGTAATAGTATGTAGCAAAGCATATGTTTGTTAAATAAATATCTAATTGATTTGTTTTCTATAGACCACAGTTGAGTGAGCGAGTGAGCATGTTCTAATCTACCTTTCAATGGAGCTAATACTATGTAAAGGCCCATTATTTACCAGTATTAATTAGCAACTTCTGAACTTGAAAAGCATAACAAAAAAGTTAATGTAGATGTGTTTGGACTTTTTATTTTAGATTACCAATATCCTATAATATTATCTAATGACAGAGTAATCAATTATATCAGCATTTGATATCAGGGAATTTTGTGACCAAGACTGTTATAAAAATATAATTTCAAAACATCGGGTAAGCAGCATACTTCACCTCTAGATAAAAAAACGTCAGTGTTGGATAATAAACCAATAAAAGGACAGATAAATTAGCACAGACCAAAATGAAACTGAAAGCATAAAATCTCAATTTGGACATAAACCACATACCGGTACATGTACCATGAACCTTTTTAGTGTTTTGGATATAGGCAAAATGTGGTATAGTGGTTGAAGATCAGAGCTGTAATAAACTCGTAAACGATAACTTCTCATCTAAAGTATAGTTGCACAAACAAATATTTGGATTTACTTTATCAAGGTATCTAGCAATTGTTTGTTATTTGTCTACATGGCAATATTCTATCTATTTGAAAATAAATATCGTTTTATATTTCAATTCAGATATGATTCCAGTGTTTCCTATCACTTCCACTAAATCTGTACTGCCACTTTCATATTCCTCAACTCCCCATTGCTGATTCATTTTACCAACTATCAACCTATCAGATCTTCATCTATGCAGGCTCCGTGCAGCCGGTTTGCTATGAGTTCACTCAACACCCACATAAGCACTGACCGAGCCTCAAATCAACGACCTTCTGGTTACAAGCCCAACTCCCCTAACCACTTGACCAGAGATGCACAACTTGTTAATCCACAGGTCTGGCGTGATGTCGCGGTCGACAACTCCAGTTCCGTGGGAAAACCAAATCCAGCACAACCCGACCCGTGTTGCTTGTGCTACGATGATGATGACGATACGTTAAGGGCGAATGAGGTGCAATCATGTCTTCTGTAAGTTGATAGATTAGATTATCATTAGATTACTATCTATAGGCTTAGATTATTCTATTTTTACAGCATTGACATTTGCTGGACTTAAAACGATCTACATGTAGAACTAAAATTATACCAAAAAATAATTGAAGGGGCAAAAGGATTGAGCACAAACAGAAGCGTAAAACAAAATGAAGTTTCATAATTTCGTTCTCTTCATTATAAAATAAATAAAATTTCATTCTTATAATTATTGAATAGAAAAGAAAAAAATATATAATGATGTTAGAGATAATTTTTCTACTTTTCATGACCAACATAAAACTTGGAAAACTATGAAATTACCAATGTATGCATGGGTTGTAAGAATTTTCATTATCTATGTTATTCTGTTTTTCAGGTACACAATGTCTGCAGAGAATTGCAGAAGACATAATCAAAAGGGACGAGTACAGGTTTCCATGTCCTATGCCATGTGGAAAGGTCTGGAAGGATTTTGAGGTATACACAACTCATTAAAGCTAAATGTATTTCAAAAAATATTGATTAATTTGGAAATTGGTTAATTTTCTTGTATTGTGTTCTTGAACATTTTTCCATATGATTCATATTAGCTTCATGGTGTCCAAAAAATAATAAAACTATTTTGATGCGATGGAATGATGCTCAATTCATGTAGACTAATATGCCAGTAACTTGTAAACGATTTCAGGTCAAAGAAGCCGCCTATCCAAATGTAGACGACCAGACGGCGTTCCAAATGAAAGTGGAGAAGAATTACGCGATGACTAAATTGAACAAGATCAAGCCGTGTCCAGGATGTAAAACCTTCTGCTTTCGACCAGAAGAGCTGAGAAATAAAGATATCATGAGATGCCCGAGATGCACCAACAGAAATGGAAAAGGATTTGACTTTTGCTGGTATTGTGAAGGTCTTACAGACGGTAGTATTACAAAATGTAACAAAAAAGGCTGCAATGGTTTGGAGAGCGTTTTGAAAAGTTTACGTGACTGTGAGAAAGTAAAGATTTATGGTGTGGAGAACTGCCCGTCGGTGAGGGCATGTCCTCTATGTGGTCATATGATCAAACATGATGGGGCATGTAAACACATGGGCTGTGACAAATGTAAGAAAGAGTTTTGTTTTATCTGTTTGAAAGTGAGAGCTGATGGCAATTGGCAATGTGGTTCTCACTGTTCCAAGTGTACTCCCGCCCCTACTCAACAATATATCCCTGGGTATATTTAGATGTGCAAAACAGGAGGTTCAAACATTGATCATCAATATGGTATACAAAGCAAGAATCTTTTTATGGTAAACAAAGCATAGACTAGATACAGACTGCTGATACTATAAACGTTAAACTGTAAATGTTATTATGCTGGCTTTGCCTCTGTAGTCAAGCTTACTTGTTTTAATACCGAATGAATGGTACAATTGAACATGTTGTACATCTTAAACTCTGATACTTTGATTTTATAGATACTTTATATTAGAAAATATAGGTCTGTCTCATTACTTAAGATATTGAATGACTTGAATTTTGTTAAACAGGTGCTACTGTACTCTCATCATGTAGCAAGTATCTGATCGTTGAAGAAAGCAAGCTTATTGACATAGAGGCAGTGACTATGTAATATAGCCCTTGGAAAAGAGGAATATTATTAAAAAAATATATATTTTACATTCTTTGCAAGATAAAGTAAACTATTTGTAAGATTTTCAACTCATTGATTTAAAAATATGAATACTGTACTTGTAGATGTAATTGGCATATTAAACTCTTCTTGGTTTGATATGCAAATGTATTTCTATTCCTATACATGTGTATTGATAAAAATTGTAAAATCTATATATACAACGTATATGCTAATAAATTTGAAAATCTTGGGGAAAATTAATTTCTGTATACATGTACATGAAATAGTTTCTCATAATAAACATTTTTCAGGTAACCATTTATTTGTTTTGGTGGTATTTTCCCCCTTTTTAGTTCTTTATTAAAGATTCAATATTCAAGATTAAATTTTAGACTGAATGAAACAAAAAGATCTGCATAGATATTATAGTGTATTAAATATAAAAATGCATTACCTGGTATATGATAATGAACTTTTAATTCATCATTTTTCAAAGATTTATGACTTACATATCAAATTAATAATAAACAACAATATCCGAGCAAAGTTAACATCACACAATAATTATAATGATTATGATGATTATTACAACAACAGAACAATGAAACTGTACACCTGTATCAAATGATACCAACAAAACAAAGCAAAAAATAAGGAGACTCGATAACCACATATTCATTAAAAAATATTATATTCTCCATACAAAGTTGATCAACAGTTGTTATAACTAAAATGTGCTCACAGCAAGTTTATGGAGTAACATTTTCTATCATAACTAAAAAATGCTAATGAATATCAAAATAAAAATGATAGGATTTTTTCTTATAGGAAACGCTATTTTTTTATCAGATCTACATAACAATTTTTGTTTTTCTGAATGGTTTATATAATAGAGAACACTTACAGAAACATGGTATTTTTTAGTCTCTTTGAAAGACAGAGTAAGACATTTTGAACGTTCCTAATTGGGGATTAGGTCCAGTAATTAAAACAGCAAAGTTTATTTATATTTTTTATTTGCAAACACATTGCTGTATCACTTGGGTGACTAGCCATGCGTATGCAAATTAAAATGCTGATCTTCCAACATTGGTACCTAATCTCCAAACTAGGAATGTTCAAAATTTCAGTCTCTGCCTCTCACAGAGACTGAAAAAATGCCATTTTCATGTAAGTGTTCATTATTATGAAAACAATCAGAAAAGTACAAATTGCAATGTAGATCTGGCAAAAAAATAGCATATCATTCCTATAATTTTTATTTTGACATTCATTACCTTTTTTTAGTTATAATAGAAAATGTTACACCACGAACTTGCTGTCAGCACACTAACAGTTACAATACCCACAAATCACTATCATATATATCCCGGTATATATTTCTGTACGGGCGCCGGCGTACACTTGGCATCAAAGCGTCCGCACTGCCACCTGTAGCCGTCCCGCAGCCTCAAACACACAAAGCAGAACTCATTGTTACACTTGTCACAGGTCATGTGCTTGCACCCGCCCGCGTGGTTAATCATGTAGCCGCAGCACGGACACGCTCGGATCGACGGGCATGACGGCACATTAATAATCTTCACTCGCTGGCACTCACGTAAAACCTTCAGAGCACTCTCCAGAGAGTTGCATGCTTTCTTATTGCACTTTGTAACGATACCGTCGGTTTGACCTTCACAGTACCAGCAAAAGTCAAAGGCCTTTCCCTCCTTCGAAGTGCATCTTTGACAGCGCATGATTTCCGTACTTCTCAGCTCCTGTGGTCGGAAGCAGAAGGTCTGACATCCCGGACACGGCTTGATCTTGCTCAGTTTGGACTGGGCATAGTGCTTCTCAACTTGCAGCTGGAATTCGGTCTGCTCGTCCACACTTCTATATGCTGCTAGTTTTACCTACATGTAAAGAAAAAGCATATATTTCTTGTAAAAATACCTATAGGTTATAGCCCACCGAAAAGCCCATGCTCACTTAAAGACCCAACCTCCAAATAGATTCTATCAAACATCACACTACTGGTATTTAGATATATCAATGTGAATACCCACTCGTACAAAAAAAAACTAAATTGACCAAGTATCAAGATAAAAGCCTGTGGGTCTTTACATGAATGTTATTTTGTTATGAATTATACAATCATCTTTAGAATTTTTTTATGTAGGACTATGTTTGCTTTCTTCAGCAATTTGATAACGGGGAATTTTCCAACTCAAGACACTTATTTGAATAATTAAGGACTGTTTTGCACAGACGTCATTGAACAAAGAGGTTAATTTAGAGGTACATGGCCTTTGGATGTTTGTTACAGTTTGATAATGGGGAATTTTCATACTCAAGAAATGTTCTTTGGTTATAAGATCGAATGATCAAGAAAGAATTTTAGACTGATAAAATACCCTATACATATACATGTAGTGGCCTTGCATTTAAATAGGTCAATATGTTGATAACACTACCCAGTCACATGATTATCTCCAAAAGATGTAACTACCTCAAAATCTTTCCACACGACTTCACAAGGCTTCATTGGACATGGAAATTTGAAGCCTTCACTTTTTAGAACATTTTCAGCATAGTTCCTCATGCATTCTGAGCCTGTAAATATCACTTTACATTTAAAACCGATATTATATATTCACCAAGAAATCAAACATGTACCATAAAGTTAGAGTATCAACCATGAACATAAACACAAAGTGCAGTGTTTTACATACTGCTGTGATAAAGTATTTACTGCTACAGATCAGTACAATAATTTCCAACCATTGACAATTACTAACATCCAGAATACTCACATAACACATGTCCACAACGCATGCGGTCCGCAGGTTATCTGGGTCGTCTTCAAAACATGTCAGACACGGCTCTTTGAACAGGCAACTCTTGTATTCCCAAGGGGACTGTTCTTCTTGTAATGCCATGGTAACGTCTGCTGGTTCCAATTGAATTTACCACCACATATGTGTGTACACTTTCTAAACTAAAGTTTCAACTCAAACACTTTTTGCATCAATGTATTTTTCCCTCTCCAAAATATGTATTTCAAATATGTCTATAGTATTGTAATTTATTTTTGTATAACTTTCAGCTTTAAAAAATGAAGATAGTAATTATTCATCAAACCATTAAAATCTTATCACTATCAAACATACAGACATATGCTGTTGTGAAAGAATCATATAATTAAAATAGCTGAACAAATCTACACAATTGATAACGCACTTAGATTTTAGTTTTGCTTTCAATACATCAACCTTCATAACTGATTTGCTGTAGATCTTACAGCCAATGGAGTCAGAATATACAAACCTCTATATTCCAAATACGAATCACTGATTGTTGGTAAGTAGAAATATTTTCATATATATGTGATAATTTGTCATTCAAGACTAATTTATGGAGTATAAATTTGAAGTTATAAGAAGCAAGTAATTATACAGATTTTAGGATTTCAATCCAAAACAATGACCCCTCCAACTTTTGCTATTACCAGTAATACGCCAGTGGCAGATAGGTACATTGGATGAGGGGCTTAGGCTAAACTGTGTCATTTTGACCCAGGCTGTGATCCGCACATTCTTTTACAATCAGGCTCTTGAATACGGGCCCCAATTCACGGGAAATCCTGCCTCTAAAAAGCTTGAGTGGTATAAGACTGTGTGTTTCTGTGGTCAAATAGTTAGTTACGGACAAGGTTTTGAAGCTCTACAGTTCACTTATGAATCAATTAAAAATATGTACATAAATCTACTAGTGTCAATAAACAAAAAGTCACATTCATGAATATATTGGACGATACATGAATTGAGACAGTTTTAGCTGCTCAATATAAAGGGGTTGCATATTCTTAAATGACTCAACTTAGCAGTCAATATTGTTCACATCTATTTATAAAAATAATTCTAATGTTTAATGAGAGGCAAAAAATCTGCTAAGAAAACTATCAACTGATCGTTTGATTAAACACTTCGCAACCATGTAAATAAACAATATTGATAAAAAAGCAATGATCATTGGGAAATTGAAAGAAAAATCAAACTGGCGTCCCCTAGTTTTGGTATCACTTCTTTGGGAACTTCCATTTTCACTAAATTTCCTCACAAGGTCTCCTGTTATTTATCAGGAGGGGATCATTAGTCTACATGTATATGGAGATCAAACAGATCCATGAATATCTTATTCTACAGTGATGATACTTTAGACATATCAAGGAAGCATATTCTAATAGCTCAACAATTTGTATCAGGTAATTGTTGTATACATCTTGCCGGTGCCCTGAGTGATAAACATGCAAGATCATGCACTGACTATATTGTGGTATTATGGTATCTCAGATGTAAATACGATGGGCTTTAAGCTTTACTTTAATTAGAGGGGCATGAATAGTGATTTGTGTGTTCCTTTAAGCACACAGACACTTTTTTACCCTTAAATAACACCCTCAACTTGTCCTACGAACTGATCGCACTAATTTATGTCAATCATAACATTGTGAAAAGAAAAATATCAACAAAGATTAACCTCCTTGAACCTCCTTGATCTGCCATTGTACCATGGGCGTTGCCAACGTTATATAATTCACACCCGATCAGTGCACTCTTCTTGTCAACTCTCTGTAGAGCGAACAGTGGCAATTAATGCTGTTTTCATGCAAACATGCTACTGGCATTTGCCATTAAAAAATGCTGGCATGACCAGAGTTGTACCTTTGTTTTGCTGGCTGATAACAAAAAGCATGTTCAACTACCAGTTTGCTCAACACTCACGAAAAGTAACAGATTCCATTACAAAGATAGATTCCATTCCAAACACCTCACCCCCAATGCAATTTCTAAAAGTAACTCCATAATTCCATATTGGGCGCAGACTGAAGCCATAACTTCACACTTCAATATGAGTAAGAGACAGAATGGGACAACAATTAGTGAGAATGTATGATATGAAAGTTTTTGTAAAAAATGAGAATGGCAAACAAATTGTGATCACTGTTTCTCAGGTATGTAAATAAGAATTCTTGCATTTCATTTAGATTTTTTTTAACGCCAGACGAGTATCTCGATATATGGCTGATAATGATAAATTTTGGCAACACATTTGTTTGATGATTCTCACATGTATAATAGAAATATAAGCTTTGAAAATTCATTTCTAAGTTTTACTTTCATTCAAAATATGTCTCGATTCATAATTCATATGCATTAATATTAGTTTTAGTTTCGTTTAAAAATAGTAGATGCGGTCGCCAGAGTCTCCGCATACGTCAGTCTTGTCACGTCACTAAAATGTACGTGTGACGAGACTCTGACATGTCCAGACTCTGGCAACCGCATGTACATATGTCAAATAAAATTGGCATGACGTTTTACAGCATTTTGAACATGGGTCCCCGACCAGCCAGACCCGACCCGAACTCGGGTACCTAATTGTTGTATAAACACAATCAGATTTCTTCAAAATGTGGGCGATAAAAAAGAATATTCATGGCGTTGTTTTAAAACAAGATTTCCATCTCTTCTGTTTAACATTGCGCTGATTGGTTCTCATTAAACAGTACATAGCCTATTTCGGGTACTCGTGTTGCAAAATTGTACTCGTGGGTATGCTAAACCCACTCCCCGTGATCGGGTACCCGGTACACCCATCCAGACCCTACTTAATGCCTATCTTCAGGAGACGAGCTATACCAGCCTGATGGCTGAATGTGCAGAGGCATTTAATCTCACCAAACACAGCTTTTCTCTCAAGTTTGGAGGTAACAATCATTCACATACAATTTGTGGGTGGGCTCTTATACAAACATGTAGTTCCATATAAATTTCAGTGATCAAGATTTTCATGTTCCAAATTTTGGAGGGCTTCGGCTTTGCATGGGGTGTAATCAGCCGGTAATGGTTGTATGTGGTATACCTAAAATATTGTCATTCTACACAGCTTTTAAAATTAAAACAAATTCTATGCAAACTACAATTAGACTCGTTAACGCAGAGAATTGTAGAGTAAATAAAAAAATTGAGTTAAGTTTTCAATTTATCTATCTAAAGAATTTTTATGTCATATGTTATGGCATGAAATGCAAATTTGCTAGAGTTAAAGACTTATCGAGTTCAAGACAAATGGATGGATATTCTATTGATTTATTTTCAGGAAAAAGCATAAATGATACCAAAAACCTGCACGACTACGGACTCGAACCGTTCTCTACAATATCTTTAGTTGAACACGCCACAAAAGCGGATAATAAAAGTGATTTTCTCCCACAACAGGCTGCGAGGAATAGACATGGAAACATGGAGGTAACACGCAGCTGACTGAACAACCGTTCACATTTCTAATTTATACTTTGTGTATGTTCTAGATTAAGTATACATTATTAGACTGACGACTTTCAAGTCAGAAACACTATAATATTGTGCAAAAAATATTTTGCCTTTCTAAATTATGAGCATTATTCAGTTATCAATACTAGAGGCAGATCATGGATTTTTTAAATATAATTTTCTAATAGAAATATTTTTTTAATATAATAATACTTCAATATTTGTTTCACAAATAAGGATTTCTATGTATTTTGTATTTCAAAGTGCGGCTGTGACAATTTCTTTTCTTAAAAGGCAAACTGTAAACTGTAAACACTCAACCAGCCCATTACATATGTTGATTCCAGGTCATTAAATGCGGAGTGTGTGCCCTATCCATCCATCTTCTTCGCCTCAGCCTGTTTGACTACACAACATAACATTAAATTCACAGCCTATGAATACACAAATAACTCATTCACACCATGTAGTTTTCACAGGTGGATGTTAAATCAAAGTCATCATCGGGAAACCCATTAGAGTTTTTTCGGAGGAGTGGCAGAACAGCTGACAAACCTCAGACCACAGAAACGGTGGACTCACCAAGACCTACCACCAGGCACGCCAGAGCAAAGACAGCGACAACAGGACCCCGCCAGATTACGTAAAGATTCATCAAGCACTTAAAGTTTTTGCTCATTGGCTGTCCAAATACTAATATTCTTTCTTAGAAGCAGTATGATACGTTTTGTGCATTCTTGACATTCTTTCCCTTTAAACAGCAGTAATAGCATAACTATAGCAAGATAAAAATGATGCCATAAAAACCCAGCTATAAAACCATGAAAATACATGAACGCAGAAATGTAAACAGAATGATTTTTGTCAGATGCAACTTCATGCTGCACGAAAAAATTCTTCTATCACTTAAATGCTAAATGTCATGATTGCCGTAGAAATCCACGATACGTCTGGCAAAAATCATTTGCTTATAAAACTTCCCATGGCCTCGTGTTTTCATAAACAAGACAGCATGGTATTTTTAAATGTCTAATAAATATTTTGCGTCAAAAATATAAATCCTATTTTCATTACACTTGCAATGGAAATAGCATGGTTTATTGATACTGGTTTTTTGCAAAACAAATATTTTTTTACTGAGCACTATCTTTATTTATTTTCTAAATATTTTGTTACTTTGATTTGTTTATTTGATAAATAAAGCAGTGAGAAAGAAAATATATTACAAAACTATCTTTAGGGCAGACACATAAAATGTAATCATGCTCTAGCAACTTTATATATTAGAACATTAGACCACATACTCGGCCATCCTAAAAGAACTAAAAACTAGGACATTCCAACTGAAACTTCTTGGGCCTATGTAATTGACAATGGCTTTTTTTCTCTAAATCGTATTCAATGTTTCATAACTTGCAATGAAAAGTTTATCATTCTTGAAAACATGCAAATAGCTTTTCATTAAAAACCAATTGTCATCAAGCAATTTTTGTTACAGAGCTGAAAAAGTAGTAGAACCAATGGAAAAGCAGGAGATTTCTGACCGCCCACTCCATAGATCCATGTCAATGCGAGTCAAGTCCGGGACCGGGCACCAAGGAAGCAGACTCCGTAAATATGGATTATCACCAACCCTTGATACAGTGGAAGACATGAACACCCAGTATGTTAATCCATTCATTTTTCCCTTAGATTTTCCAATATAAAATATGTATCAATGATTTGTAATAAAAAGTCAATATATACAATGTTTTTTGCAATCATTAAAAAAAAAAAAAAAAAATGTATATTATAGGACTTCAAACTTAAAAAAACAAGTCGAACCCAAGGTGGAAAAAAGCAAGCAAGATTGTTGAGAAAAGTCCGTTCCAGCGATATACCTCAATGTCCATGAGAGTAAAATCATCAGACAACACACAAAGAAAAGGGATTCATACATTTTCAAAATTATTGGATGACATGGATACAAAGTATGGTCCTTTCTTTCATAAACATCTTTATTTTTTAACAGTACCATAGATATTTAAATTTTTTTTTTCATGAAATAGTCAGCATTTAAGGAAATTGAGGTGTGATTTTGAAACTTATAAATACTTTACACTTGCATTGCATTAATTTATTTTGAAGTAACACAAAAGGAAAAATTGTTTATTCAAATTGCAGAAATTATCGAACAGAAAGAACATCTCTGTTTCATCCAATGCTTGGAACAAACAGAAAAAAAACAACCAAGAAGATGACACAGAGTTACCTCAAGTAGAAACAAAGCCAAAAGAACAGGTTTAAAGAGAAGATCCATGAATGTGCCTACTATGCTAGTGCAAGTTAGAAAAACCACTGATGCGTGTGAGACTTGTTACGATGATGATGACGATGACCAGAGATTCAGGATGAGCTGCAATCACACTGTCTGTGAGGAACCTGATTATCTTATTCATTATAAAATTGATATATTAGCAGTCT
>CM032668.1:29585101-29648434 GCA_019095985.1 Streblospio benedicti | reverse complement strand
TCATTATTTGTAAAATAATCATTGTGCTGAAATGTGTGACATTAAACGGTAATCAATGAATCATGAGATTTGACAGGAGAACTTTCAAACTGATAGTCTCGCGCGTCATGTGGGATACGCGGAGGATGCACAGTTTGCTCGGGCTCGTCTGTGTGCTGTGTTTTGAGCTCACCAGGGCACAGTCTATAGGTAAGACCATTATATGTGTAGATGGAATCTCTGACACTTATATTTTTTACTGGCGTGCATGTGAGCATGTGTGCATGAGTGAATATGTGTAGTGGAGTGGTTACAGTCTTTTCGTTCACAGTCAACATCCTCATACTATTTCCGTTCGTTATTAAGTTCAAGTGTAAATGATTGCAAGTTGTACTTTTAGGTAGGTAGCAAGTAGCGACTTTCAAAGTGGGAGTAGCAAGTTACAGAAGGGGAGTTAGGAAGTTACAATTAACATACCCCTTTTGTGACTTGCTACTCATAAAAAAAAAAATCCTCCGCGATTGCACATAATGACAGACATTGTATTCGGTGATCTCTTCTTATAAAAGCTTAAAATAGCTAACATATAATATTTGCTGTTGAAACGACTCGGTTTGCATATTTGACACTCCCAACCCAATTTAGTTTTCTTTAATGATCCATGTGAAGGATAATTGTTGGTAGATTATAATGCAGTTTACAGTGCAACTCTATGTTATTTGAATAGAAAACAATTATATTGTCCACTACACTCTCTATGAGAGGTCGACTTTTTTTTAAAATTTATTTGTGTGAATAATACTTTGTCTGATTGTATTTTACAGTTTATTTTGACGGATGTGATGAATATTTTTTATATTGCAATGACATTTTAATATTCGATCATTTTATTTACAAGATGCTTTTTTCCATCTGACCTCTCTACAAAATCCGGCACCAGCAGAAGTTTTTGCGTTACACAATTGCTCTCACACAGAATTATGCGTTTCAAAGAGAACAGTGGTTACTCATCATACCAGTCAAAGAAGGAAAAACGAATCCGTAAAAAGATATAATTGTAATCCTCTTTAAAAACAAAAAGAATTTTTATTGATGCAGGTTGATAAATATCATTTACAAATTTACATTAAAAACATGCAATCTTTAGGACCTAATGTATGTGATTATCCTGAAACACGTCTTACACCAAAGTATTTATATTTATCTTTATAATAGATTAAACCACAACGTTCTCATATCAACTTTTGTTTTCGTTATAATATGGTACAAACTCGTCAAAAATTGTATTTCATCAGTTCCAACGATGCTTTCTGACCCATTGAATTCAACAAAACAAAACATGACCTTAAAACATTGCTTGCTTTCCAAATATTTCATTTGGGAACGACCTCGATCACAGTTGATGACGTCACGGAAGGATATGAACTATTTTTGGTGAGTGTCAATCTGAGAGATTGCTCACTACATGAGAACGTTATGATATAATTTATTTAATAATAAAAATGAAGGAGACACTGTTGAGTGTGGCCCAAGTGTTTATTTTCGGCAGCCTTCTTTAACATCGAAAACGACCCATAGAGAGGTTCTACTGTCTAAGAATATTGAATTCACATCTAATGAATGGTGGTGTATTACATATACTGTTAGAACATGTTTACTTAATAGCCACAGTAAATCTTGGCGGATACAAAGCCACATCCCCAGTCAAAAGAGAAGCAGATGACAGCCAGACGTGGAGAAATCTCCCAGTGGTGAGGCAGCGACTGCTTCTCATCATTGAAAAACCACTGCAGACTGCAGACATCATCAGTTTTGGGGCTGGGGGGGGGGTAGTATGGGCGCAGCATATTTATGGGTCACCTTTCACACTTCTCATGTATAATGATTCATAGGAAGATCCAGGAGGGGGACGGCCCACCTTCTGTTCTTCAATGTTTAAGTGCCCCCACTTGCTGTTTTTCAATGTTATAGTGCCCCTGTAAAAGTTTGGATTGGGAACATTGCACAATGCATCCTGCATTGATTTTACACTTTTTTCTTACATTCCTCGCATGTGGGTGCATTTCGGATCAACAGTTGAGAAGGCTACAGGCTAAATACCTGTTTTAAGGTGTCAGACATGTAAACAAAAAAAAAGCATATAGGCAAGTTCTGAACTTGTCTCAGTCCCATAGGGGAATTGGTGTAGTGGTCTGCACAGCTTACTATGACATATGACAAGTCTGAATGAATGGTTGGAAGGTCGTGAGTTCGAACACGATTCTCCAATACCTTTACAGGTATTTTTTATATAACTTTATGACAAAATCTTGTTTCATAAATTTGGAGAATTATGGAAATAAATCACATTAGAAGCCACCAGGTAGTCCTCTCAATGCCCCGGGTTAACACATAGAAAAAGCTGAATTGGTTACATAGTAGGGTCTTCGAAATTGGGTTTAATTGGGCTGCATATTGATCGGTAATGTCGATGTTTGGATGGGTACATGTTCATGGGAAGGATTAGATCTGAAATTCTTACAGGCCTCTCGGTCACAAGAAAGTGACTATGGGGACATGTGATGCAGGGGAATTGCTGATCTGAAATGTTTGGGTGTTCCTGGTACACTTGTGGTATGGAACTCCCAATCTTCTCTCGTTCTCATGTTTTGGTGCTACGACCGTTGGAGTTGGGAGTTGGGGGAATCTGTAACAAAAGTGGAGTGGGAATGAGCACAATGCATCCTGCATTGATTACAACGTACTGGGTACAAGGTTAGTGGGTGCATGTCGGATCAACAGTTGATCAAAGACTACAGGCTAAATATAGCGTCAGGTGTCAGACATGTGTGTCTGAAAGCATATAGGCAAGTTACGAAGCTTTGCCTCAGTCCCCT
This sequence comes from Streblospio benedicti, assembly GCA_019095985.1. Classification (NCBI taxonomy): domain Eukaryota; kingdom Metazoa; phylum Annelida; class Polychaeta; order Spionida; family Spionidae; genus Streblospio; species Streblospio benedicti. The sequence goes on along the minus strand of CM032668.1, from coordinate 29,645,579 downwards.
TAGGGGAATTGGTGTAGTGGTCTGCACAGCCGACTATGACATATGACCGGTCTGAATCATGGTTGGAAGGTCGTGAGTTCGATTCCACGATTCTCCAATACCTTTACCAGGTATTCAAAAGATGTATCTCACTGACTTTTCGTTTCATACCCACTTGCTGTCTCTACAATGTTTTAGTGCCCCTCTTGCTGTCTCTTCAATGTTTTAGTGCCCCCACTTGCTGTTCTTCAATGTTTTAGTGACCCCACTTGCTGTTCTTCCATGTTTAAGTGCCCCCACTTGCTTTTCTTCCATGTTTTAGTGCCCCACTTGCTGTTCTTCCATGTTTTAGTGCCCGCACTTGCTGTTCTTCCATGTTTAAGTGACCCTGCTTGCTGTACGTACAATCTGGGTCCTAAGGGGCCGGTGTAAATTATAAACAGAATCAGACCTAATACAGAGCCTTGTGGTACACCAAATAGTAAATTACACAGCTCAGATTCTACCCCTTGTATTAAAACTAGTTGAGTCCTATCATTCATGTAGCTAATGAACCACTGCAGGGCTTTCTCCCAGATACTCCTATGGTATTTTTGTAGACGTGATATAAGTGTTGTATGGTCGATAGTGTCAAATGCTGCTGACAAGTCAAGAAGGACTAATAGAACACACTTTTTGCTATCTAAAGCCGAGAGGATATCACTTTGGATACGTAATAAAGCAGTCAGTAGGCATTATAGTGCATTTATTTGTAAAAGGTTTGTTTTGTAGCATTTATACTTAAAGTGCTTATTATGTTGTTTATAGTGTCAGATTTCACTGCTCATCCCGTCACACATGCAATATTTAAGCATGCATAACTAGATGAACATCTAAAAACAGCACAGGTATCAAAATCAAGCTCTCACGGTGTTTGTAAACATTGGCTGCTGCCTTCAAACCAGCTCATTTGCATATGATGAGCAAGCTGTCTTGTGAGCATTTGACGTGAGTAATTCTTGAGGTGGCCAGCTTGGCACAGCCAGAACTTGGCTAGCATGTATGCGCTTCGTTGTTCTATTGATGGCCATTCAAGTCAAAATATCTCATCGTAGATGGTACATAGTGTATATATATATGTGGATGTACATATACACTTATTATTTCGAGGGTATGTCACCACAATCGTGTACCGGGGCAATAGGTTAATCACTAATGCTTCTAAAATTCATAAGTTACATATAAGTCAGCCAGATCAAAAGGTGTGGCATGGCATACATATATTATTGATATATATACACGAGGGTATCTTATCGCTAATGTGCAATGAGACACAAAGTGTACAAGTTGAGTTACCTTATTACTCGTTTCAATATTAACGTCCATAGTGTTATGTTTGCGTCAACCCTCTCATGATGCTAGGGGGGTCGGGGTCCTCGGATGTTTCCGGAGAGCGATTCGCAAGGCTATTCCTATAGGCATCGCGAATCGGTCTAAAATTCTCAGAACTAAAAACAAAATTGCATGCTATATATACGTATATTTATGCTAGGCACCCTAAGCGTTTACTTGCTCGTTCATCATACATTTGTTCGCTCGTGTCTTGCTGTGTCAACTGTCTTATTTGTCAGGGGAAAGGGGTGGGGTGTCGCATAGCTCTAGTGTCAGCGTTGGGCTTTCTGTTGCCATATAGATTACAGGATCAATTCTCGCTTGCTTAATTCGCGAAACATGGACTTTGCTGTGGACCTTGGCACTAAAAATATCTTCCAACCACATGCTCCGTCGTCTTTCGACAATGCCTACGACTTACAAGATATTTTTAATGGAGATTTCACCCTCTGCTTTTACGAGCTGAAAAGCTCCCAGAAATAAGATCTCTGCAGACAATAGCTATGTGAAAATTCAAAAGATTCAGAGACAAAGGCACATCAATTGTACCAACAGAAATGGCAACATGTATTAACATAAATACGGCTACATCCACAGTGTATCAACTCAATATTAACAATACTAACGAAACATCATATATATATAGAAAAACACACAGTCACACAAAAGATAAACACTGAAATCAAAACATAATAATAAGAATATTTAAAGAGGTTCTACGGTAATTCAAATGCAATATATGACGATGTGCCAAACAATCGAATTATGCTGTGCACGCTAAATATTTCGTGCATAATTCGACGTACGCCGCTTATAGTGCATAAATCATTGTGGGGTCTATGTAGCTAAGCAAATGTATGCCAAATCGTCAAAATTGAAGTTTGAATTTACGAAATAAGACTTGACTAGCCTTTTCACGAAAAATACTGTTTGTCTAATTGTGTCATGCTGTCAAATCCATCGAGTTTTGGATATGGCTAGCACCCATGCGAAAAATACCGTGTCTAATCGTGATCATGCTGTCAAGTCTGGTGTGCTGGCGGCCGTAGAGACCTCTTCTAGTTTGAATTGCTGTTGGGTGGGTGGGTGGGTGGCTGTTGCTGGTGGGTGGGTGGGTGGGTGGGTGTTGCTGTTGGGTGGGTGGGTGGGTGGGTGTTGCTGTTGGGTGGGTGGCTGTCGGGTGGGTGGCTGTCGGCGTGGACCATCATCAGCGCCTGGCCGATACGCACAACAAACAACCACACTCTATAGCATGTTTGAGGGTTGGGGTGGACATGAGGGTATCACGTAGGTCTTTAAGTTCCCTACGTGTTTGGTCTAATGCATTTATGAGTGCCTCAACTTCCGCCTGAGCGGCAGTTATGTTCGGCACAAGTTGGTCGTCCATAGTATCGCGTATGATAAACTCAGAGTAATCACGTTCGTATGTCAAACGCGATAGCCGTTGAATGGCTGTATCTATGGTCTCAAAACCCAACGCCGCACAAATTTGAGCATTAACTGTTGCAGGTGTGGTGGGGGAGTTGGATTCGTCAAGGTTTAAACGTCGTCGTACATTCATTAAAAGATCTACTAACAACGGTATGACAGTTATCAATGCGTCACTGTATACCAACAAGGATAATGCAAAAGCAGTCACATACGATAATATATAATTTTGTTATCAATGAAATCTGCCAACTTAACACTAAACCAGGCGGCCACACAGCTATAAAGCACTCGAGACAAGGCTCAATGACAATATTGCAAATAAAATATCATATGCACGTGAACGCATTCAGGGTAAAGTTTCAAATGAATGATTATGATTTTTCAAAATATATCAGATCTTACGGGTCAGAAAATCCGACCGTTGGCTTTATACAGTTAAAACAGAGAGTGAGCTTAAGGTTTATATCTACTCAACAAAGCGCGTGCGATTGAGCACGTTGGATGCCAATTCGGCGATGTGAAACTTTATATATGCAAAATATATGAAATATAAGATTGCCAACGTCAGTGTGATAGATAGTATCACCCTGATTGCGCTCATGCTGTGAAATACATGAAAATATGATATATACAAATCAATCTATTGTTGATAAATGTATTCAGGGGGGGTGATTATCAGAATATAAGGAAAATGGACAAAATTAATTCGCTCAACATTCAAAATAACCAAGAACTCACCTAAGTACAGCCGACATCTCGCACCATGTCGCATCCGGGGTCCCTGCTGGGGTTTTACGATCGTCTCTCCAGTCCAAACGCTCGCGGGGATGCACGGGATGTAGCTCGATCCTGCTGGAGGCTCCTGGGGGAACGCGGGGAAAACACGGCGGGGTCTTCTTCGATCACCGGCAGGGGGACCATAGGCTCGGGTCCGATGTTATATATGGATGCGCACTTATTTATTGTTTATGAACTTTAAGTGAGGTTTTGGTTAGACGAATGAAGAGGAATCCATAGAATGTCACACTTTATTTAGTCCTTTAAAAACGTTAGTCTTTGCTACCTTATCTTTAGCTATTGTCCAGAATCCATACGTGAGATGTAAACACTTAACGAATATAAAACTACGCGGAAACTATTGCACAGGGAGGGTACACACTTGACGGCTACGAGGGTCTCAATTTATACAGATATGCAACCCGGTGGCGTTATCAGGGCGAGAAGATTCGAATCGGCAGTCTGCCTGTAGACTATTAGTGTATTCATGTGCGTTTGAAACTTGGCATTGCCAGATTATGTTCATCAATTGCATTATCCAGAGTTGCCAAGTATTCCGAAATTCCCCGGATGCATTCGAAAATATGAAGTCAATTCCGATCATTCCGACCGGAATCGAGAAATTCGAAATTCAGGAAATGACCCAATATTTTTAAAAATGGTACTTTTCCTTAAAATATTGATATTTTGGCTTGCATCATGGGCGCCGCCATTACTGAATGTACTCGATTGAACCATGCATCGTATAAACGACGTCCACGGCTTTTACCGGCGCACAAAAAATGCACTCGATTTAAATGACTGTAACAGCGATAGTCTCGATCAGCGGCTTCCAGTTTGTGCGTGCTGTCATTTATGCGGCAGACAGCTCGACGGTTCAGATTTCTATTGTGTGTATTGCGCACCAACCACGACCTGTCAACGGTATATGAAAGTAAAACTGAGAAGAAATATTGAAAATTAATGAATTTGTGCATTCTACAGTAAAGTAATGATGCAAAACACAGGGATAAGTATTCAAGAAAATACAATGATATCACTGCAACAGAAAAGAGTGTGCATCATGCCCGATATCGTTTATTTTAGTATCAAACATAGTGGTGAATCACGACATTGTCATTGTAGAGCATGAGCAATCAAAGAGAACACATGGATATGGTGAAAATTCGTGGTGCATACAAGACATAAGATGCATGATTATTGATGCCACACGCCTGACTTTCTGATGGCGTGCATTTGCACTCCCGTGTGCTCTTCAAACTCTATATGCATGACTACATTATCGGGCGGTGGGAGGTGCTTGTGGCAGGGGTTTGGGGGGGTATCCCCAGAGGTCCTCTCTGAAGATATATTGATGCATTTCTTCTGCAACCCAGTGTATAATTTACAACAAAATTGGGTACTTAAAGAAGGAAACCAAGTTAATTGCACTTTGTGCATTTTTACTGTCCATTCACCCTTCTAAACACAGAACAATTGTTATAAAGTAGTCTTATTTAAATATAAGTTAAAAATACATAATAAACGTAAGATTCAGAAATTTTGACCCAAATTCAGAAATTTTGGCCTCGGGAGTTCCACAGAAATTTCAAAATTTGAGGTTGGCAATCTATTAGCATCATTTGTGACATTGGTTTTATAAATAAAGAAAGGTTCCCTTCCCCATTGACTGTTGTGTTCGGACTCATCTGGTTCAGACGCCCTAAACAAGAACTCACAGCCTTCTGCCATTCTCTGATCATGTTGCACGTACATATGTATGTATGTCTTTGAAGCTAATGTGCTTACCAATGTACATATGTAACCGATTTTTACACAACTATGAGGATTGAGGCGACACCAAAGTGATTCGATTTTGGGCGCTCTGCCAATTAAATTTTGCTTTCTAGAAGCCCTTTTATGACATTTTTAATGATATGCAATGCACTTAGCCAGCAAGAAAAAATCAATATTCCAACCAAGCAGCAAAATTGATTATTGGATTTGAAACTGACATTGATTATCATCTTGTTATTCAGTACTATTGTATGGCAACACAATTTTCTTTTTGCTGGATATATATTGATTATGATTAATTTTGATGTTTTCTCCTCAAATTCATAAATTTCTTGCCCATAAGTCACCGTCGTTCTAGCGACGCAGTGTTCTTTGAACATTTTTGATCAGTTTTGTGGCTGTGTTTCTTTTGAATGTAAGCACGGTTTACACTGACTTTAACAAGTTCTTACTAAAACAAGTCTGATAAATAGCAATGACGCAGTGCAGGTGATTGCCTATAGCACAGCTCTAGCAGGCAGGGCAGTCATTGTTGTGATATGACGTACAAATGCTCGTTTGCCTTGTGTTCGCAAATATCAGTGCATAGAGCCCACAACCGGTAAAAGGACGGTTTTTGTTTATTGTTGCAGCGGGAAACCTTATTTTAGCACTATAAAACAATCATATTAGTAAAAGCAATATATAAGAAAATCAATACCTTTTACTAGGTTAGTTTGAAAAACAATTATATGGAATATGATTTCATATAGTGATACATGTAATCATTTACACTGATTTTTGTGCTGAAAAACAAAACTATTAGATGCGGACAACAAAACATCTTATTTCTCTCCTCACACGAATCTAACTGGTTTTGCTTTTATTATGTGTTCCCACACTATACGCCCATCGTCATATCTCACAATCATATCCAATTCTGTGGAAGTTGTCCTCAAAATTCAACCAACCAGCAGAAGCCAAAATGTTCAGCGGGGAATTCAAACGTCAAACGTACTATCTCACTATATAAGTAAGATGCAACCGAATATTGATTTTGTCTAACCCACAATAATATTTTCCAGGCAAAAGCTATGACTTGACCCGCGGGTTGGTTTGAACAAGGACTTGTAAAGGCGGTAGTGAATGAGCAAGCCGTGAAACATAACGCAAACCTAGCAAAGGTCCTCAAACATAACGCAAACCAAACCCAGCTTATCAACGCACCTGCAACAAACAAGTAGCTAACTTAAAATTCTGAACCAGCGGCGGCGGCGGCGGCGGCAGCGGCGGCAGCAGCAGCAATTAACGTAAATTCGATCGAGTACGCCGTGTAGATTTTGAACACGTAAGAAGTAATAAATACTAATCGTTAATTTAGTTACAACTATAGTTTATTCAACAGCCACTGTAGTAATTTAGTATGGCAGTCTACATGATTGTCACGGATAGAAAAGAAAACTCTGAAATTGGAGTGACTCAAATGGGAAAGAGCCGCGATTACATACTTGTGTGTGTTTTTTTTAATGAATCAGCAAAAAAAAAAAAAAAAAAAAAAAAAAACAAAACAAACAAAAACCTTACAGACCTATGAAAATCTTTATGTAAAATAACCAATGATAACACTAATAATTACGTTTATATGTGGCGTCTATGGGAGGACACTGGCAGGGAGCACAGTTTATATGTACACACTAGATTTAGAAGCGTTAGCCCATGTGAGAGATTTCCACAAGTGGACGGGATTGAAAATCATTCATACACACGAGCATTTTAAGGAGGCACATCCGAGATGAGTGTTGTCGGCATAGTCGGTGCATCCATCAACCTGTGCTAATCCACACGAGGAAGAAATATCACTGGCAAATCCAGTCTTTTTCTTTCTTTTTTTCTTTCTTTTTTTTCTCGCTCTCTTTTTTGTGGGGGTCACAATCAAGTGATACTAAGGGAGGTGTTTTGTACGCGCAATGAATAGCAAACCTGATGAAACATTTGGTGGAAAAGTGGAAACGTGACCCTAGTGCCCCCCCCACCCCCCAACAACCCACAAAAAACAACAACAGCAACAACAACAACAACAACAACAAAACAACAACAACAACAACAACAACAACAACAACAACAACAACAACAACAACAACAACAACAACAACAACAACAACAACAACACCACAACAACAACACAACACACCACAACACAGCAAACAACACAAAACAGCAGCAGCAGCAGCAGCAGCAGCAGCAGCAGCAACAACAACAACAACAACAACAACAGCAACAACAACGGTAGGCCCTATAACCTCTCTATCAAGACCACCCGAAAACTAGCTAGCCCCTGACAGATCATGTGTGTGTGTGGGGGGGGGGGATACACCTTTATGCGCCATGACCGCTATCGATTAAGCGTACGAAACCCATAAGACGATTTAAGTCCACCCCACCATCCCCCTTCCCTAAAAAACTTGTCCTACCAGCCGAGATTGTTTAACGCATTTTGCTGCCAGTGCGTAGGTGTCCGCACACACAGTCCGCACTTTGAGGTGGTCGTGAGAGCAGGACTTGTAACAGGAATATGAACCACCACGCGTACATGTACATGTACTCCAAAAACCTGGCTGTTACATTGTGGCAGTCGCGGGTGACGTCACGAACAGACATGCGGGTCACGTCGAGCGTTCCCAGGTTACGTAACACACGCTGCTGATAAGGTTTATCTTGAAACCAGTTCTGGTTCTTTCCATAACGACATCGTGTGTGTCTATGCGGACGCAGAGTTCATTGATCCACGAATGTTACAGACAGACTTAAAGATGGTTTTCAATGAATTTCGGAAAATTGGAAGTATTTATAAAGTTATCTAATTGAAGTTATTTATAATATTAAAAGCATTTGTAAAACATATAGCAATGTACACAGCAGTAGACAATGAAATTGTAATGCGTAAGTTTTTTTTTTTTTGTTTTTTTTTTTCTTTTTTTCCCTTTTTTTGTAATTTGGTATCCAAAATGAAAAGTGCTGTTCAATCAGAGAAAATAGACAATCAATTAGTTTATGCCAACCAACACAGTAAAAGTTGTACATATTTTGAGCCGATACAGCACAGAGGCGACTGGTAGCAAACATGCCAAAAACCCGATGGGAGAGTGGCTATTATAGTGGGAAAAGCTAAGGTTGCATTGTGTAATAAATAAGCCCGCATGCGACCACCAAACACTTTTCATTGGGGGGGGGGGGGGGGGCGGACTTCGCACCAGCACTGACACTGTCTCAGGACCCAGAACCACGACGATGGAGGCTTTACGATCACATCACCTCAGAAGGTTCAGTAAATAGGCCTGATTCCTACAGTGCAAATAGGTTAGCAGACTTAGCATCTTTATCTAAAACCCACAATTATAAATGCAGACCTACACACAGAGCCTGTTTCATCGCAGCGCAAACAACCACAATGCTTTCACAATCAACCGTGAAAAACTTTCCAAAAGCACCAGTTCTCCTCCCCGGTATGTGCTGATTTAGCAGTCAAGTCCAAAAGTAACAAAATAATCTCTCGTGTGATGCCATCCACTTAGCTTATGTTTACGCTCGCGCACGCCTGCCTCCTGTTATCAGTCTAAAACGCGCTCCCTGCGACCTGATGTTTTAGGCGGGAACCAGGCGAAGGTCACACACGTCACGCCGGTTTCCCCGCGAACTGACGCCCCAATACGTCCCAAAACGTCCGCCGGCCAAGCGTGCGGGCGCAAAACGTGCAAGTGGATTGTTCTCCATTTTAACACTTGTCAGTCAGTGATTTTTTTTTTCAGTCTAAGATTGGATGGTTATGCATGCGCTTAGAATGCGAAATGATATGAGGTTTGCGTCCGTTGTGCATCTCTGTTAACAATGTGAGTGTCCGGCCATGAGTAGAGTAAGCCTACTAGCGACCAGTGGCGAGACCAATGTAAATCCAACAGAACCTCCACGTAAGGCCACCTCTCTAAAGACACAGCCTCTGTAAGCAAATCTATTCTCACGGTTCGACACCTTCATAATGAGATTAACATGTAGCTACATAGCGAGACGCCTCTCTATCGGCAACACTTGATTGATTGATTGATTGATTGATTGATTGATTGGTTGATTGAGTTCAGGAATTAATGTTCCTAGGATAGAACATGACAGCGCACATATATGTGTAAGATGTAAGGCTTATTTCCAATCGGTCCTGTTTGTTTGGCAGGTAACCACGTGAGGCCAGCAGCTGTTGTTGATGGAGGCTCTACTGTTTCTACTCGCCGTGACTCTTCGCGCAGAAAACATCATTTTCATGGTTCTGTTTGTTTGTTTTTGTTGTTTTAGTTTTTTTTTCGTGTGTGTGCATGTCATCTCTACAAATATACAAGCATATGAAACACGTGGAATACCCCCCCCCCACCCCCACCCCCCGGTGGACCTATCAGTTACATCACCCCTGCAACATCTCGAACTCACAAACTCTGTCAAGCTACTAACTCATGAAGAACCCCCTTGGTGCGTATATGCTGGTTTATAGCCACAATTACAAACTGTGTTAAGGACCACATGTATATGCTGGTTTGTAGTCGTAATTCAAGATCTGTTCTCACTGTCATTTTCTCGTTTTTAGCCAGGTCTTGATTGGCGCATTGGTTGCTCAATTGATCATTTCTCACATACTCGCACCGGCAGCACATTCAGCACGTCACGGCCCAAACTCCCAAATTATTCACAGCAATAACAGCCCGCATTCAAACTGTCTACCAAATAACATAACCATGCGTTCGCCTCCTACTAAACACAAACTGCAAAACTTTGTCTGACTAATTAAGCAAAGTCCGTGTGTATGCATTGATCATATCTCAGTGCTATCAAAGAACGTTACCAAACAAAATATAAAAAAAAACATCTCTTTGGGCCATACCTTATATCAGGGCTATACCATGCACAATTGACATTGAACATCGTTTAAGCTGTTTGAATGTTGCGGCCGTGACACACACGCCTGTGTGTGAGTGCTGACCCGGTGACCCCAGGTCACTCGCATCACGACACCGCGACCGCCGCCAAAGTCCGCTGTGTGTTCCCCTCGCCGCCGCCGCCGCCGCCGCCGCCGCCGCCGCCGCCGCCTCCTATATAAGCCGTGCGCGCGCTGAAGACAGCAGTCTACTGTACGGTGGTCTCCTGTTCTCCCTCTCAAGCCCTGAGGTAAGTCACGCTTGGTACTCAGCCACACCATCAAGACAGGCAACGTCTAACGTAAAACAGCCACGTCTTTAACGTTAGACGTGCGTTCTGGGAAAGGTCCATTGGTGATTTGAACATTTTTAAATCCAAAAAATGGAAAACGGTTATGCTTTTCTTATTAAATTGACTATACAGTTGATGAAGTTGAATATGTACTGGTTTTCTTCACTAAAAGTCTGCCTGGCGAAAGTGCCAAAATTGGTACATGTGTACTGGGGTTTTAAGGTATGGTGAACATTTCTGTCCGGGTTCACGCTCAGAATGCAAAATGGCCGCCAACATTTGGTTATATCGTATATCAGTAAGACAAGGCTTGTGGCTGTGGTTTTATCAAGACAATTCAAGTTTTAAAGCTCGTTGAATTGAAATCTCTGCGTGCAATCCTTATCCGCTGAATCATGCACTAGATATTCATGATGACTACCAAGATAACTGCCGTTTATGATACAAATACTGTCCTCACATGTTAGTGAGTAACACGTCTGATTGTTAAAGTCCTCACCAGCTTATTGTGTTAATATCTCATCCAAAGGGTTCCTATATTCAGATGAATCATTCTGTTTATATTCACAATAGACACCAGTCTGACCACTCCCAGAAAAGTGGGGGCACACTGAAGGAATTTCAATGGCAAACATGCCAAAAACTGTACGAAAATAAAGTATTTGGTGGGGGAAAGGTTGAGGGGGCGTGGGTCCCCTGCGCCCCTGGATCTGCATACTATGACTGCCATCTATGATAAAAATACTGCGCTGCAACCCAAATCTAGGATTCATGAGTCTTCTTAAAGCGACATATGGCCAAAGTGACATAGCATAGATTTATACAGCTACAGTCCCCGGAAGGTCGTGGGTTCGATTCAAGAATGTCCTCCTTGTATATTGAGCTTTCCAATAACTAAGGAGACAAGCAAGAGATCAAACTGATGGTTTTGCTCTTCAGCTGTAACAACAGCTATTTATCTTAATTACTGATGTTTTGTATAACAAACTTGGACACAGAAATAGAACATTGTGACCCCGTGTATAAGAATGCGTTATTCCCCCAGGTTACATCATGATGCTGAGTCTGACTGTTCTGTGCCTGGCGGTGGCCGGCACCTTCGCCTCCTCTTGCTCTGAGCTCCAGGCCCTCGTGGTCAAGAACCAATGGGCCAAGTCCCAGGGCTACGGCAGCGGCCGCCAGGAATTCGCCATCAAGATTTTTGAGAAGTGAGTGACGCACGGGGTGCACCCAACCCACAAGTAGGGAATCATAACGTCCTCTTGCAGCGAGACGGACGAATATTGATCACTGCTTGGGGGTTGATGTGCACCAGTGCGACGTGTGACGTGTAACTGTAACGTATAACGTGTAACGTATACCGTATAATGTATAACGTGTAACCAATAACGTGTAACGTATAACGCGGCCTTCCTCTGTTTTCAGGTTGTTCAAGTCGAACCCGGAGACCCGCTCTGTGTTCGGCACCGTGAGAGGAGACAACATCTACTCGCCCGAGTTCACCGCCCACGCGCTCAGGGTGTTCGGAGGCACGCACGCACGCACGCACGCATGCACACACACACACACGCATCATCACACACACGCACTATGAATTTACCTACTTGGTGTACTTACTATACATACTAACTTACTTTACATATTCAGATCAATTAACTGTTCAATTGTAGACGCATATATACAGTGGTTCATTCAGCAGTGGTTCATTGTAACAGTATTTACACTTACCCAGAGGATGAACAGACTCGTGTAAGCACCAGGCAATACATTCTCAGGACAGGACAAGGACAAGTACCCCAAACCAGCCCATCTTGTCCCTTTCTCTCACTAGCGCTGCATGATTCACATCTAGACAACCTCATTTCTTCCCGCTCCCCGTGTCAGTCCGAAACCAGTGTCGCGGTTTGATAAATGTTTACAAACCCATCTGCTATGGATCATATATTTATTTCACTGTTGTCTATCTCATACAAACCTTCAAAAAACAATCATTCCCAATCAAACCAAACTGAAAACTACAAACACATTTCCAGTGCCATGCATGAATACAGTATACACATATACTGCTTCACTCCATGCATGGTCGCCTCATGAGGCTACCAGCATATGTTCCCTCTCTCTGACCCTCTCCTCCGTGTTGCAGGCATGGACAAGGCCATCTCGCTGCTGGACGACCAGGCGACCTTCAACTCGGACATGGCGCACCTCAAGGTGCAGCACGACGAGCGCGCCATCGACGACTCCTACTTCGATGTGAGTACGACGTGTGGCGTGTAACTTGTGACATACGACGTGTAATTATAACGTGTAACGTGTTACGTGTAACGTGTTAAGTGTAGCGTGTAGCGTGTGACGTGAGAGAGCTTTTTACCGTTCCACAGATTTCGTTCAAACTTTACACAACTGTGAGGTATGAGGCGACACTGAAGTGATTCGATTTTGGGCGCTCTGCCAATTAAATTGTGTATTTTAGAAGGCCATTTATGACATTTTACTGATATTCAATGCACTTAGCCAGAGAGAATCACGCGTATCACGTATCACGTCACGTTTTACGTCACGTTTTACGTCACGTTTTACGTCACGTTTTTACGTTTCACGTTTTTACGTCACGTAAAACCTCATATTCAGCCACAAATGATATTGTGCATGAGTATTGATTTTTTTGCTGGCTAAGTGCATTGAATATCAGTAAAAATCAATACTCAGCTTAGCAGCAATGTATATAGCCAACATGATAAAATCAATATACCTGCTGCAAATTAATAAAAAATCAATACAGCATACTCATGCACAATATCATGTGTGGCTGATTACAGTATTGTGTACTTTTAATCAAGATTTCCATAACGTTTTAGTCAACTTTAACAGTTGAACTTGATTAACAGTAAAGTATGCACCGTTTCATCATATGTCTTAATTGCCCATATAAATCAAAAAAGTCACCTATCTAGTTATATTCAATTTTCTACGGCTAAACATTCTATGTACACATCTGATAGCTTGTGGTGCAATCTGTGTATTGCTTAAAATAAAAGACATCTTACTTATTTTATCAAACTCTAAAAAGTTGGCATCTATGTCCACTGCACTATTGAAAATTGTAGTTCTTATGTTATCATAGAGAGGACAGTCTAAAAGGAAATGGCATTCAGATTCGACTACATTAAAACTACGCAATTTACAAGTTCTATTCTCATATAACAACCCATTGTATCGTCCAGTCTCCATTTCATGGGGAAGTACTCCACATCTCAATTTAATAAAAGTTGATCGTTCGTAATCACGGTGGTATAATATATTGTAGCCAAGGTAGGCTTCAGACTGCGGGCTAGTCTTGAAACGTCTGTGCGTTCAGCTTGTTCCCGTTTGCTTGTCCTACTGAGCGCCGTGTTCCAGATGACGTGTAAATATAACGTTTAATGTGTAATGTGTAATGTGTTACGTGTAACGTGTAGCGCCGTGTTTCAGTTGTTCCAAGGCAGCGTGATGGAGGCGGTGGCCGAGGAGGTGGGGCTCTGCTTCAACCAGGACGCCTGGAATAGCTGCATGGGCGCGCTCGTCGCCGCCATCAAATAGAGGCAGGCTGCACGTGAGTGAGCGCCGCCGCATGGTCTGTATCGACAGACTGTGGGGAGCCGGGGCAGCAGGTGTTCATCGTCGGTTTATAATGGGGGTTTCTGATGATACACTGTGCAGTGTTTTCAGTAAATTGTTTTTTTTAAAGATAGGCCCCGAAATAGACGGGGATGCAAGTTTTAGCATGGTTTTCTTCAATATTTCTTTTAGCTATCAAAAAGGGGCAATCTTAGAGGTCCCTTGCCAGAAGTTTGACGATGCTTAACAATTGTGCACACCAGTTCTCCATATTTAGATGAAACTTACATTCAGCTTCGTTTCACATCTAGCTGTGCTAATGTTTGGCCGGTTCATTGCAGATATCCGAGGAGAGGCCACGGCCCGGGCGGTTCACAGTAACATCACCATCATCTCCAGGGCTTCCAAGATATGTACACAGACTTCAGGATTTTCTACTACCTTTGTCCTAAATAGAGGAGAACTTTACCAACCGTGAAAAGAAGAACATTCATCGCTCTACGCCTGCCATCGTCTAGTCATCGCTGTGTCAAGAGGAAGTTTAAAATCTCGCCAGCTGGCTGCATGTCTTGTCTGAGAGGACGTGGCCGGGTCGTGGCCTAGTACGCTGTGACTGTACAACATTTCAATAAAGTTAGGAAATTTCCAATGTTTGCGTTGTGTTATCAAAGAATATAATACTGGGTATCAGTAATTAGCTCTTGACTGCACTCTCTACAGCACAGCTCAAACCATATCACACATGATTTTTATACGCCTAATTAATTGATATCACCATGTTACAAGCTTTGCTAAAGGAAAAAAACAACAACAACTCAAAAACAACCAAAAACACATAACTATCGGTAAGGGCCACAATCCCCTGGGAACTTCTTCATCAACCAAAAGAATGACATCCCCTATTTTCACATTACCTTGTATGTCATGCCATTTTACTCGTCGCTGAAGCTCGAGTAAATATTCCTTGAACCAACGCTCCAGAATTGGTCAGCAAGAAACTGCACATGCTTCCACGGTTTAGCATACACATAATTTTTAACAAGCACTGTTTGATAAAAACAAAGTAGAACGTTCATTTGGAAATAATCTAAAAGTAAATCGATCAACAACAAACTCATTGATATAAAGAAATTCAATTTTAACACAATCCTGACCAAATCTGTGGCTGTGATATAAACCATGTGATACAGGAAACATTAAAAACGTGCAAATTATACAGCAAACTACAGATAATAGGTTCAATCTTTGGTTAGAAATAGATTTACAGACCACTTTACAATCGTCCACACGTACATCACCCTCAGTGATGGATCCAGGATTCGAAATTTTTGTTTCGCGTGGCAGGGACCATTGGACGGAGATTTTGATGACTCAAAGCGGTAGTTATATAAAGATAACAATCCTTGAACGTGTTCATTGTGTTGGTAATAGGTATTTATATACATAATTCTTTGCATCACAACACATTTTTTTCACTTACAGTGACAGTTTCACCAACTAGCTGTTGGCATCGTCGGAATGACCCTTCTGCGCATGACAGGAGGTCAGTCCTGTCGATTCCCGCCGAGAACCGACACGGACCACGTGAACCAACACAATATAAACTGATAGGTGCAAGTGTAATAGACAGGGAGAGTGACTGGAAGACAAGGAAAATCAAAGAGGCAGTGCATATCCGAACGTACAGGCAGGTCATGAACCGTGACGAGGGGGGCCACCAACTCTCACGAGTTTACGATTCGGTTCTCAGCAGGAATCGGCAGAACTGACCTCCTGTCATGCGCAGAAGGGTCATTCCGACGATGCCAACTGCTAGTTGGTGAAACTGTCCATGTAAGCGAAAAAAATGTGTTGTGTTGCAAAGAATTATGTATTTAAAGATAACAACATAAGAACAATTTCAAAATACAAATTAAACATGATGTATTTTCACCAGAATTTGAGAGAATGCAGGTGGGGCTTGAGAGTGTATATGTCAGCAGGCGCAGATCCAGCATATTGTGTTAGGGAGGGCGCAACTGTGGCGAGGGGTCTGGGGACAGCTTAAGGCACGCAGCGGGTCCAGGGCAGAGCCCTGGGCTGGAATCCCCGGAAGCTAGAGTGCATATGGTGTTTTAGAGGTGTCTAGAGGGGTGTTCACTAACAATGATAAGAAACAAGATTATCAGTAGTCCGAGCGCCATCCCCTTTTTGGAGGTTGTGTTATGCTACAATTATGTTACCTTCATTTAAATGTTGTTGTTTTTGTTTTTTAAATTAAATCTATCTGTATTTTTATTTTTTATTTTTAGGGTAGGGGGGCACTAAATCCGTCCCTGGTCGGGGTGTAAGCTTGAGAGATGGCGGCTGCATGTGAGAGTATTGGGGGCGGGGGGCTTGAGAGAATGAGTGGGGTAGGGCTGCAGGGGGGGTAAGGGGGGGGCTTGGGAGTATATGGCTGACCGGGAGGGGGTGGCTTGGCTTGAGAGAAGGTAGGAGCTTGAGAGGGTGGGGGAGAGCTTATGGCTGTGGGGTGCGGAGACTTTGAGAGAAGACGGGGGCATGTGTGATTATAGCATATAGGGTTGTGGGATGGAGGCTTGGCTTGAGAGAAGGTAGGGGCTTGCGAGTATATGGGTGGGGAGATTTTTGAGTATAGGTAAGGGGTGCTTGACTTCAGAGATACTTACAAAAGTTTGGAGAGGTTTAAGCGCGTTATTGAAAAGAGCTTGTGGGGGGGGGGGGACTGTGCTAAGCCCCCAAAGCCCCCCGCCACCTGGATCCATCGCTGGCAAAACTAAATTAAGATGTTACCTGGCCAGCACCATGCATCGTGGAGGATGCCAGATAATTATTGATCACGATCTTCATTTTTGACCATTTCGTTCTTGTTGTCCGTGTGTCAAATTTGTTGACCGCCATGTTTTAGTGTGTGTGCGTGCACGTGTGCTTTTTTAAGCAAGGTCTTAAAAAGTACTAATTTCTCCTGATTTTTGTAATTGTATTCAATCAGCACAATTGTGAACAAGGTAAAAAATGTCACTATTTACAAAAGCCGCATTGTGAAAATGTTTTAAGCAATAAATCAAATATCCAAAGTCTGCTCACTCGTATATATGTACTATTAGATCTAGTTTTTGTTTCAAAGGTTTCTCGCTGTCTTCATTGAGTATCAGGACAATATCACAAGCACTGGACCCGGCATTTACATGTATATCACTGTTACTGTATAGTTAACTATTGTACTTCATTGTAGCTAGTGCATCCACAATAAAATTTAAACAAGCACATTCCCAATTAATGTGTATCTCCAAGTCTGTAAGTCTAACTAGCAGTTACATACGGACTGTACACATAGTCTATTCCATGGCTCCCTGCATATGAGCGCACATGATGTAAAGTCAGTGGCACTAATTACACAGACACACAAATTTGCTGTCTTAATGTGTTGGGGAAAGACACTGTAGATTATTAATTAATGCTTTAAGAATTTGACGGAATGCAGTATAAAGTAGATATTGGCATAGCAATTATATATTTTCATTACTTAATTGTAAGAAAAAGATAAAAACCTGTGAAAACAATGGGCCTGATATATTTTAACACAATAATATAGGCAAAAAAATGTATGGTGATGACATAGGTAAATGGCTGGAACCTAAACGAAATGAAGATGACTTTTAACATTATTTTGATGATATGTACAATGAATTAAAACAGAAATAAAAATCAGTAATTAAAAATATACATGAAAAAACGTACATATGCTTTACATAATATAAATTAATGCTTAGAAAATTAGGACATACATATATCTAATACCGGTCACAATATCTTTAATTACTGTTTCATATTTATTATAATGAACCAGGTAATTGTAATTGTGTTGGGCTTTGTGTACATAAATTTACAGTTTTGCATTAAAACACTTTCCAAATAACATTACACAAATGATCTTATCTATTCTATTCACAGGCTCTCCCATACCTCTAACAAAATATCTGACAGTTATAGTTTGATTTCTATAGCCATATAGTGTTCTTAAGATGATCAACAAAACTCTGCCAAATTAATTTTACATGTGCACAATAAAAAAGAGATGTTGTAATGTTCCATTTGCTACTGAACAAATGAAGATGAATTCAATCAAGGTGTCTTACCATAAACATTGTGTGTCGTGTAAAATTATGCATCAAGCACTCACATAATCCACAAAGATATTCATAGTATTCAAGACATAACGAAATAACACCTCGTAATAGGAAAACAGATATTTATCTAGCTTTTAATTCAAATAGCAATGCATTTACTCGAGAGAGTGGGTAACATGTGAGAAGAAAAGGATTCAAAGAATCCTTCATGGTGGGCGAAGGCTTTTTAATATCCCTCTACTAAATCAGAATATGACAACAAACATATAAAGATTATCTCCAGGACAAACGTGATGCAGATAATGATGAATGGGGTGAATATGAATATATATGTTACGAATTGAAGGTGCTATTTTTGACCTGCGTTCTGCAGATGCTCGTTATCATGCGTACACTATTAGGAGTAGTTGTGAAATACATAGTACATATACAGTATTAGCAAAGCGAATCTAATTATGCAATGGTATACATGTAATGCAGTATCAGAAAGTAAAAGTACCAGTATTAACAACACACACAAATTGCAAATACCTATAAAGCTCATAAAATTACAGGAACTGGCATTATGACGTTTAAACATTAATTTTAATGCATAAAAATAGAAACTTGTGTACTAATAATGACCCACACAGAGGTGTCCTTTAAATATAAGACGAGAGGGAAATGATCTAATAATGTATCTTTCATGGGTAAATTCACTATCAAGAATCATTTTCAAGAGACATTTATTCCTGAGCCAGTCACAGCAGTCTTTACTTGCTAAATGCCGTGTATGTTAAGGCTCAGATTTGATGCTAGGTGGACTGCAGCCAGGAGACCAAATCTCAGAGGAAAAACTGGTAACGCATGTTTCAATGCTAATGCTGAATCCTGAATCCACGCATATATGTTTTTCTCTCAAATGCAGGTCTTCTGAATGTAAATTTATGAAACTTTATACATTTTAAGATGCCAAAACTTATATACAATGTTTTTCAAGATGTCAATATAAGTTATTGCTTATTAGTAATTTCCGTGTCCCATTATTGTGAAGAAAACCTACATTACGGAGGGTTGGCATAGAGCCTGTGTCAGGCTTTGTTGCAACCTTGAGACTAGACTAGTCTCGTTCTGTTTTACTCTGTTCAAATTTGCTGTTTGGAGCCACATTTCTGCAGAATAGAAATTGAAGAAATAATAAAAACTCAAACATAAGGATTAGTTGTTTGATATTTAGCATTAAGGGTACTGTGAACTCTTTAAGGGAAAAATATTCTATTTTGAGCTTTTTAATATTTATTATACTGTAAACTATGAAGAACAACATGTTTTGAAATGAACATTTTATCTTCAATAGTTTTCCCATTACAACCCATTTCGTGAAGACCAACCCGGAGTGAAAAACAATGACTCATTCTCTGCAGGCATATAGGGTTATATGGACTAAAAATTCAATTTTTACATTTTCATTGTTTTGTATGCTGTAAATGATAAAGAAAAATATCTTTTTAAAATGAACCTTTTATCACCAATAGTTTTTCTTATATGATACATTTTATAGACAGCAACTACTATCAATGTATATTGATTGGCCATGTTTAAAGCCCATTTTCTCAAAACTAAGTTTGCATAGTGGATTAATTTTTCGTTTTATATTTCTCTCTAACCGTGAAATCAAATTTTCACAAACATGTATATATTTGAAGATATATGCATTCTGACGAAAACCTTACTAGAGATTTTGATTTTTTTATTTCGTTGATGAATTATGAACGTTTTTGTATTGATTTGCAAGAAAATTCGGAAGATAAGTGGTTTTAAAACTTAAAATGCATGTAAAATGATAAAGGGGAACCATATAAAAAATTTGAGGCAAGGTTTTCTAAATAAATATACATATTTTGTAACTGAATAGTGATTTCGGTCATTTTGATGTTTTACTATCAGTTATATGCTTCACAGGCAAAGTTGTAAA
This sequence comes from Streblospio benedicti, assembly GCA_019095985.1. Taxonomy (NCBI): domain Eukaryota; kingdom Metazoa; phylum Annelida; class Polychaeta; order Spionida; family Spionidae; genus Streblospio; species Streblospio benedicti. The sequence continues at coordinate 29,625,338 of CM032668.1, read as the reverse complement.
TTTTTCACTAATTGTGTTATAAAAAAATTGTTCATCAATCTATACAATTCAAAACATGTTGTGTCATTAGATTAGATAATTATCTACAAAATAAGGTGTAATTTGTAAGAATTGAAGCAATAATGAGTGAGAAAATCAAAGTTTAATAAAATCGTAAGAAAAGAGTTCACAGTCCCCTTAAGCCATTGATAATAGAAGATTATTCTAGAGTATTCAAAAATTTGAGTAGGCCAAAAGCTATGATAACAACAGAGATTAAGCTACGTTTGTATTATATCATTAAGTTAATTGCCGGCAAAGTACAATTTACATATTGTTGTAAATGGTGCATTGGAATTGCAATTACTATTTGTATAAACCTTACCTGTTTGTGTCCTCATCTAGATCTTCAACAATCAACTCAGCAAAATCTGAAAAAACAAAACATGGTTACATTATTTATTAGTTCATCTTTACACAACACACATATAATATTTACTGTTGACAGTTTCGGCAACTCCTGTCACCATTTTCAAAACGTCTCTCTGCGCATGTCAAGTCACTCGGCATGACTTCCGATGCCGAAAATCGGGTCGTACACGTGAGAGAGTTGAAAGGCCCCCTCGTCTCGGTTCATGACCTGCTTCTGTCCTCGTATCTTTATCGCCTCCCTGATGGTTCTTGTTCTCCAATCCCCCTCCCTATCCAGTACACTCACTTCCTCCCAGTCTATCTCATGATTGTTTTGTTTCACATGGTCTGTGATCGCACTCTTGCTGATTTGGGTTAGGGATTCTTTCCTCGCTGCTCTGGTGAAAGATCCCCCCACTGTTCTGCTCCACATCCTTCATGTGTTCTTTTACACGGGTGCCCAGTTTTCTGCCAGTTTCCCCAACATACACACTCTTGCAAGACTTACAGGGAATTTTGTACACCACTTCACATTTCTCTAGCTTATCCTGTTTGTCCTTAGGATGAACGAGAATGTTCCTGATGGTCTGTAGGGGCTTCACTGCTGTAGACACTTGGTGCTTATTGAGGATACGTGAAATACCCTCTGTTACCCCTTTTACATAAGGTAAGATGACTAATCCTTTGGAGCCTGCTGAGTCCTTATTTTTTTTCTTTCTCTTGTCCTTTCCTCCTTCCTTCTTCTTTTTTCTATCTGAGCTTTCACTTTTTCAAAAGACCATCTTGGGTAGCCACATTTAGTTAGAGCCCCTACTATATGTTCTTCCTCTTTCTGTCTATCCTCTGTCTCTGTCACTATGTCATTGCACCTGTCGAGTAGGGTCCGGATCACACCTAGCTTGTGTTGCAATGGGTGGTGAGACGGGAAAATGTAGGTACTGGTCTGTGTGGGTCTTTTTCCTATATACAAGTAGCTTCACAGTATTGTCTGCTTTCCTCACTATCAAAGTGTCTAGGAACGGAATGGTGCCATCTTTCTCCCTCTTCATGAGTGAACTTGATGCTTCCTGTGGTATCTACTGTATTGAGATGGTCAGTCAAGTTCTGTGTTTCCTTCTTTAATCTTTTCCAATACATCGTCTACGTATCTTTTTCCACAACTCGGTTCATGTGATTGGTGAAGTGGCAATTGCTTCTTGTTCCAGCCACTCCATAAACAGGTTCGCGACAATGGGTGACACTGGACTGCCCATAGCTGTGCCAAACTTTTGTTGGTAGATAGTGCCCCTGAACTGAAAATATGTGGTGGTCAAAATGAACTCGCATAGTTCCATAACATCATTTGGTGTCAAACGTGTTCTTTTTTTCAATGTTGTATCCTTACAGAGTCTATCGCGGATGATGTCTAATGCTCGGTCTATGGGCGTGTTTGTGAATAGCGACACTACATCGTGGGAAGCAAACACTTCATCATCCTGAATCATTATTGTACTCATAGTTTCGGCATCGGAAGTCGTGCCGAGTGACTTGACATGCGCAGAGAGACGTTTTGAAAATGGTGACAGGAGTTGCCGAAACTGTCAACAGTAAATATTATATGTGTGTTGTGTAAAGATGAACTAATAAATAATGTATATATGTGTATTCCAACACGATGAACTCGTTCAAGGAAACAAAACATGGTGTTTATCAATTAAATTTGGCCGGTTAAAAATGACACGACAAAAACTACAATGACAAAATCAGCTGGTGAATGCATAGGATTTATCATTTACTTTCTAATTACTCAGTCAATATTCTATTTGCACAGTGAACTTTGAGCAAATTTCACATTGTAAAAGAAGACGGTCCTAAATGTTCACGATGATAGGTCGAAGTATCAATGTGTGTAGTATACAATGCATATATATATGTATTAATGCACATTTGTTTACTTTACACAAATGCCGTAATTGACGATTGTTTCAGATACTAGTATCCTATTTTACATCATCTCCAAACGTATGGGACAAAGAAGACGATGATACCTGTCTATAAACAATACCAGTACTGACCATGCGATGTGCCCGGTTGAGCACTGTCACCTGCCTCGACAGTCATATGATCACTGGACCCCTCGGCATGTTCGCCATCACCATCTGATGGTACCGCCTGCATTTTCAACACATTTTCAAAATGAAAAAACAACAACATATTTGCCTAAATAAAATTGCGGTGAAAGCACATACATTTGTTAGAATGTGTGGAATTGCCCGTATTCATGGAATTCCACTGTGATACTAAATCCTATCTAGGTGCCATTTTTCACATTGAGAGAAAGAAGAATCTGCCACTGGGGTTTGGCCAGTGGAGTGTCAATATGATCAACTAGGATGCTACCTGTGCTGTTATAGTGGTGCCCTCCTCCCCGTCCTCCCCGTCGGTAGGGTGGAGCCTCCCAGCCAGGACCAGCACCACCTCCACCACGAGCTGCAGCAGCTCACACAGCGAGAAGGCGGAGACGCCCAGCCACAGGCCCAGCAATCCGCCAATTTCGCTCACCAGGCGCTTCACCTGGGGGAAGGGAATGTTTTTATGACCTCAATGAAGGCTACATCTATGCATAGCAGACTACCTCCATAATAGGACTATTTTGCAAATTCTAAGCTACTAACATAGTGTAACAAAACGAGTTTCGTGTAAGTCTCCAGTGTGCGAGAATTGTAGCATTTTCGCGTAGTATAAAATCTGGTTCTATAAGTTGCACTGGACTAGGTTTAGTTTCCCCTATTACACACACCTTATTACGCTTGTTGTTGTTCCTTTATTATGGCTACAATAGGATTAGGGAGCCAGTACTCTCTTGTACTGGTTTTGAGCCAAATAGCGGCAGTTCTCCTTTAGCGCTTGTCGGAAGCATTAGGGCTGGCAACCTATTCCCTCGGGAAAAGGCCTTTCTTAACTGTTACCTACAGAGGCTAACCGGTGGTTACCTCTATCAACATGAACCTGGTCCCGTGTTGCACTGCGTAGGGGACACCTGAAATAATGCGTGTCAGCACCAGTGTGAAGTCCTCGACGAGGAGGCCCTTCGCGAAACCCGGGGTGTCACAAGGGTTCTGATCATGTACGGTGCGTCCAACCTTTTTCAAACCTAAGGGGATACTGGGTAGATCTTCCAATGGCCCTAGGCCGGGAGATACCCGTGGATCCGTCCCACAGATCATCGTCGGAGCTTCCTGGCCAGTTTCCACCCACATGAGTAGTCAGGGGTGTTCCAGTTCCAGAGGCAGATATAGAACTCACTTTGTTTACAATAGCAATATTCCTCATCGGTCACTTCGTCTGGGGGAAGATGGGGTAAAAATACAGAAACATCTATTACAATGATCGACAAGACTTGCTCCCAGTTTCTGCATACTAGAAATCTTATGAACACTCATGTATGCTCCCAAATTAAGAACAAATAGTGATCTCAAAAGACAGGCAGTCTCCCTATGAAGGTTCACAGCTGTCTATTTATGAAGGTTTGGTGTCGTTGAGGAATGTTCTTATTATAGAGTTGGCCACTACTATACAGACCACCAAACGTCGATCTCCAACCAGCTTCTGATAAATTGACTCATCATTATGAATCGGGTTTCGGAATACTAGTATCTACGCAAAGTAGTTATACACGTTATGTCATAGCCAGGGCACACACTTACTGTGTACAGTAGATACTCCTCCACCTCATCTCTCTTGACGTCATTGAAGTAGATGTCCACCCTCAGGAAGTTCTTCCTGTGTGAAAATAGCATTGGAAAAATCATCTTGTAATGTGCTCATGTAGTGGACACATGTACATTTATTTAGACCAAAAATAAGAAATGGTAGGCCTACCCAAAAAAACGTGGACACTGCCTCTGATAGATGAATTCTTATATAATTTGCCAGCTATTAGTGCACTATACTGGAAGGAAACTCGAGCCAACACTACTGCACTACTATACTGTGCCGTACTCATTTAGTGATAGAATGGGAATATCACAGAACACCAATTCATAAATTCATATACTGATCCTTTTAGATACTAACCTAAAACCATCTGGTTTGCTGATGACCTTTTCAAAGTCTGGGCTCCGCTTTGCCATGCGATTCTCAAGTGTCACCTGTACCAAACAGCCTACACATCAGTATCTAGTCAGAGTGCAGGGGGCATGCCCAACTCCCTTTACTAACAATCCATTGAATGTTTATGTGATCTTATAACGTATTCACTCATGTTTGCTGTCAACATATCCACAAAATCCTCTTACTAGATGCACCACATTGTGGAGAGTCTAAATAAAAAGCACTGGTTGAGATTTTCTGAATCATTTTACACAATATTTAGAGAATGATTTCCTCAACACTTTCCCCACCGGGGTGGGGGGTGGTGGTCTTGCATTGTCGGGGTTAGTACGGATATGCCTCCAAAATGGATTACCTTTTCCACCCTCTTGGTTTAGACATGACCCCTTATTTTCCTTTTTTGGGTATAGACATGACCCCTTATTTTTACATTCTTTGGTATAGCTATGACCCCTATTTTTGTACAAGTCAAGAATTATCAAATTTACAAGTCAATATTTGGGAGAATGTTTGAAATCATCTAAGAACGATTGACATCATCCTAGGTGTACTACTACAATCAAATTGTAAAATTAACAGTTTGAAACGAATCAACGGCTATTATGTTCATTAATATATAAGTGTTTTCAAGTGGTATAATAATGGGTCCATTTTTTGCTCATAACTGATCTATGGATGGGTACCATATTTTTGCCCGCAGAGGCACAGCCGTACCTACTTTCAGGTAGAGACACCCCCCCCAATCAGGCACTTTTGTCAACTTACCAGACGTTCATTGCTTGGCCAAGTGGACTTCGGCATGCTGAAGGAATACAACTGGTCTCTACAATTAAATGTACTGGACACTTGCTAAAATATATATGCAATAACACATTATTGTATAAATACCAAGCAGAACTAATACAATTGGACATTGTCTTTATAAAATTAAAATATTTTCTTACTCAGTTAAATTTCGAAATTCAGTACCCTTTACAAGCAATAATCAAAGTACTGAAACTTCTAAAAGCCAATTTAAAACATTGTACCATATAGGACCATCCAAGTACCCCCCACACACACACACATGGAACCACCCTCCACCCTCTTTCATGCAATTATCTTTACAAGTGCCTCCTCGTCAATATCGTCAAATTTGTTGAAATATGATGGCCGCCAATATTCCCGAACTTGCCATAGAACTTTGTCATATACCCATTCCTAAATATGATTTTGTGTGATTTTAAATAAAGAACTTGTTTCTTTAGTTAGCAGAAAGGTAAATAAAACATATTTAAGAAATAAAAATCCAACCAGCATTTGCAAAAAATCCAATATGGCCGCCATTTTATGTATGTGTATGTTTCAATAATTTGTAAGTTCAATTTCAATAAACCTTAATAGCCTTACTTAGATGGTATAATCAAATTAATAATCTACATATTTTTATATACATGAAAAATATACTACCTTTATGCTTTCTGTTTTAAAATTTTATTTATAAACCTTTTTCATTGTATAAATATTTACTATATATATTTACACACATACCCTATTTGTAAAAGCTGTTCATATCCAATTGTGATACACACTTAGTTTTCTTCATAGATATTGTCATCAACATCTGGTTTCAAACTATTAACACAACTTTGCCTTTTGCATTCTTTACATGCTGGGGGAACATTTTAAGCCGTGTTTCTTACAAGAACAATTGGTGGAACACAGTCAGTTTTGCAATGACACCTAATGATTCCAGCAAATAGGTGGGCACCGCAGCCTGATCAGTTGTTATTGCCTCAAGTTTGTCACCTCTTTGTCTCCAACCCCATCTGTCTGGATGTAATCCTAGCACGCCTTTCCACACTTGTATTTGATGGTATACCCTTAATGTATGATATTTTGCAGCACATGTAGTAGGTGGTAGGCTACAGGCCTGCACACTGGGGGTTGTGCTGCTAACAACTTTGTTACAAAACATTTTTGTACCATAGGGATTCTAGGCTGTCCTCTAAAGTGCCATTTTATGAGCAAACTAATGCTTTTCTCCAGCAGTTATAATCTCTTCCATTTCATCTGGATCAGACTGGAAAAACATCTGCTGCTGAAAACTGCACATTTGATATCTTTGCAATGCAACACCTTTGCCGACCTAGCAATGCATGTATGAATAAGATATTCTTGCACTTTGTCCCCCCTAGGTCAGATTTTGTTTTTTATGTTCCAAATTCTTTGTTTCTTTCAGGTTCTGTTTAGGTTCTGGGCAGAAGAATATATCTTTACAGTGATATCTGCATGGTAGAGCAACAATACCAGGAAGGTCGGTGTCATCACCTACCTGTACAGTTGTGCTGGATCTTGCTTCCCTCTCCACTGATCGCTGGACAATGAGCAGTCAGGCATCCTTGTGGCCTGTTCTGTCAAACAACCTGCTGCTTCTAGTTTCTTGCGCAACAATTTGATGAACATTTCTTTGTTCTCTTTATTTGACAGGAAATCTTTTTTTTTTTTGATTATCATCTTCTGTAAATTTGATTGTAGGGAGACATTTTCAGTCCTGTTCGTCTTTTTGTGCGTCACATCTTTTTGTTGAGGAACCCTGCTGGTATCCATCAAACACAATTAATGGTTTGCCATATTTCTGGGTTACATAATCAACATACATATTGCACCTCCAATATATGTCTGCCCACTTTGCCACAGTACACACGATGGAGCAAAGCACCACCATCTAATACATGCTTCACATGGTAGAATCAATGGAGTCTTGTTGATATTATTACAGGGTGCCCACAGGGCATTTTGCCAGCACTGGTTTTTGCTTCCCTAAGCAGACCAAAAGTCGAATAGTGCTGGTGGAAGCTTTACAATTCATGCTGAAACAATAGCGATGGATCTTCTTGTTTTTGAACAGCAACAACCAACCTTTGAAACAAAAGCTGGGGATCTATTTGCACATTGTCATCATGAATTTTCACAGATGTTTTGGATCCTAGAGTAACAGCTTGATCTTTCCTTTTAAATAAATACTCCTGAACTGTGTGTCCAGTCATTGATGCAAGCGCTCTATTCCCTACCTCTTTGGCTCTATCTACATTTACTTTTCATCTGCTATAACACCACTTGCAATGCTTCTTAAAGATGGATCAGAATCAAATGGAGATCTTTCTGCCAGAAAAAAAAAAATTTCAGTGGTGTCTTTGACATCTCTCTTTTTTGCCTTGCTTTTCTAAGTCCTTATGTTTGCTCACTTGTTTTCGTAACTTGTACCAGCGAACTCTTGCATACAATAGTTGACTTCAGCACAGGCTGGCCTGGACAAAAGCCACACTGAGCGCTGTGTTTCTGTCATACCGACCTCTTGTGAGCCCACCACTTGTCTTGACACTTTTCATAAGAACTTTGCTCTATCACAAGATCTGTTGACAAACCAGCCCAATAACGCTCAGTCCTTCTAATAACATGTAACCCATTTTTTGAAACTGGTGTACACTTCAGGGTGTAGGTCTTCCAATTGCTCCATCATTTGAAGGTATAACCTTGCAGATTTTGCATACAGATTGTGTCCTGACGCTGTGAAATAGGGCAACATATCATGTACGCTTGGAGATGTAACTTCCAATCTCCAGTGCGCTCAGCCTTTATAAATCTGCGTAGAATATCTATCATGTCCATATATTGGATCCATAGACGAGCAGTACGTAGGTTTCCCAGTGAGGACACATATATCTCAATATCGTCTGCTATACTTTTTTCTTAGAGCCTCAGACTGACATACTTCAACAGTAGAAGCTCTCGACTCATCCATTAGTGGTGATACAGCTTACATGCTTCTTTGATGAGTGCATTCCCAGGTGGCTGTCCTTCTTCTTTGAAATTCCCTCTTCTTGTCATATCTATATCATCTGCCTCTTCTGCTATTTCATCTGTGTCTGAAGTCTGTAGTGGGAGTGGTAAGTTGTATGCATCTGCCACCAACATAGTGTTAAGTGCTGCATCCAACTAGAAGATGCCCACGAACTGACCTAGCTATTGCTAATTTACCTTTGAGCATGTGAATCACAGTATGTTTAATTCACAAGTTCAGTAGTTCTTTAAAAAAACAACCAATTCGTCAATCTAAAATCAAGGAAGCTCATGTGTGTATGAAGTCCCCCAAGCCGTTAGCACAACTGATTTTAAGCTGCTATCCTTGTGGCCATTCTGTGTATGCAAAGTAAAGAGCTTTCCACCATTTCATTCTCATGAAAGGTGATTCTAAAGTATTCAGCACTCTGCAATTAAAATGGTTAATGCAATTTGTTTGAAGGCAAACAATTTTAACACATTTTAGAGTTCTGACCAAAAACCAAAATCACCTCAAATGACAAAAGTCTTTAGCTGCCATATTAAATTTTACAAATGAGGATTCATTAATTTTTTAAGACTATACGAAATATTTTTGTTCCCTTTCTGTTATTTAAAAAAACGTCATGGGTTTCATAAAATCGGACAAAAAATATTATGCCAAAGTTGGTATGTGACGTTCGTATACGGCAAGTTCAGGGGAATATTGCGGCCATTTTGGATTTATGCAAATTAGGGATATTTCCGCTCCACGTAGGTTGGTAAATTTTTTGATATGTGATTCTAAAGACCTTACTGAAATGCATTCCACCAAAAGTTTTTGTTGCAATTTGTTTGAGGTGTACCCAGCAGTTTTTTACAGGACTATAACGTATCTGTTTTTATCTTTTGCATAACCATGTATTCTTCTTCTTTCGCTGTCATTTTTAGAATATTACGTAGGAAAATTCATTGCATCCTTTAAGACTCCAGTGTACGAAATATTTTTTGTTCGCCCTGCATACAGCTCTAATGACGTCATGGGTTTTCCCAAACTCACTCAAAAGCGAACGTGCAAATAAGACAATGCTTGGATGGTCGTATACGGTATTATTACAAATTAAAATAATTCAATTGTTGTTATGGCATATTTTATTTGAACTTTTAGTTTCATATTTTACTGAATTTAACTTGAGAGAATACAGTGTGAAAACGCCCTGAACAAGGCTTAAATCTATGGGGAAATGCAGAGGATCAGACATTGTTTACATTGCCATTTTGAACTGTGACATCACATATTGATGGGCGGTTTGGGCTGGCGGTGGGGCCATAGGACAATCAGTTTTGTCGGACACAAACTGCAAACTGCATAGGGAATTGTGCACTCTATTATAGAATGCAGGTTTTTAGAAGGCGGTTGAGTGGTCAACTTCCGGCATTGGTCTTTGCAAAATTAGCCTGGGCAACTCTGTTTGCCCGCCCGGGGGAGGGGGGGGGGAGGGGCACTGACACACATCGGTAAAACGGGTAGGTTAGGAGGTTAGGGAGATTGGGTGTCTTTTTCGCACCAATTTTGCACTCATATTGGGTAGGCAAATAAGCACCATGCATATTAGCGATATTACTAGAATCATTTTTTTCCCTTTGGCACTAAGATTTAGAATAATTCTCCATGTAATCCCAATAGTCAACAATAAGTAAAGAGCACATATTCAATTTATTAGCTAATTTTTCTAGCCGAAAATGTATACACTAAATTCTAGAGACCTTGACCTCAAATGCAAACCACATTCAGAAGCTCATTAACATTGCCCTAGATCCCCGGGCCTAGATCAAGAATGTCAAGTCAATCAGTGCAGCAAAAGCTTGGTCACTGCATGTCCTTGAGTGGGGAGGTCAATAAAGTTGCATCTAGACTCTAGAGCATGCAAACTACGTGGTGTAATTATATGCAAGAGATAACAGCGTCTGATTGGTTGGTGCGCAAGAACTTGTAATTTGTGGGAATCCTTTAATGTTTTTAATAGCATGGTCACAAAATACAATATGCAATAAAAGTTCACCTTCCAACAAAAATTCTAGCAAAGGTAGTATACACTACTACAAATTTTAGCATCTTTTAAATACTAATACTAGTATATAAATAAACAATTTGCCTCGATGCACTTGTGTTTGTTATATTTTGTAGTACTCATAGTGTGTCCACATTTCATAACGTTGCACTCATTTTGGGTCTAAATTTCATGACGTTGCACTCATTTTGGGCGGATATTTTACCGGCTCCCCTAACCTACCCAGCAATTTTCAGCTAAAAGTGGCTAGCCAAATCAAATGCATAATTGTATCCACAATGCACGTAGCAATGATACTACTAATATTTTTGCGTTGCTTCAGCTCAGCTGCTGAAGCAAGAATTGTGTTTCGTTCGTTTGTAACTAACTAACTAACTAACTAACTAACTAACTAACTAACTAACTAACTAACTAACTAACTAACTAACTAACTAACTAACTAACTAACTAACTAACTAACTAACTAACTAACTATGTATGTATGTATGTATGTTTCTATATATGTATGTTTGTACATCTCGTATGTATGTTTGTATGTATGTATGTCTCCGACCTAGCTAGCGGACGTAGCGACGATTAGTATCTGTTATTCAAATAATACTATTGTATGGCAACACAAATATCGTTTCCCTGGATACATTGATTGTCATTCATTCTAATGTTTTCTCCTCAAATTCATATCTTGATTGTAAAGTATACATCATTTCAGTATATATCTTAATTGCCCATAAGTCAACGTCGTTCTAGCGACACAGTGTTCTTTGAACACTTTTGATCTAGTCATATATATCATATATTTCATACTGAACCCACCTGCATGGCACTGGGCAAGAGCAGTTCATAATTGTCTGGATCAGCAAATAATCCAAGGCGCTGCTGCAACTCTCGTCTGTTGTGACAGGATTATGGAATTGTTAAATTTACTTGTTTATTTTGAGTAGTACTATAAAGAATACTGTTTATTTTTTATAGTCATTTATATTGCAGCAGTTTCAAAATTGTTGTTCTTTATCCCTCTACCTCTGCTGTCACACAGGCGGGGGTACCACTCAGGCAGGCCAAGGGCTGGATCCGCACATCCGCACCTGTCCACCTTCTTTCTCTGCAGGCAGGTCTTCTTACAAGTCTGCAGAATCAAAAGAGAACAAATCAGTAGATTTCCAGTTGATATTATGCGACGACTATGAATAAAAGTTGTTTTTAAACTCTGAACCCTTCATATACTTTTCAAATACTGATACCAAATTGGTCAAACGTTTTAATTTCTAAATAGCTTTGTCATCCCTTCAAGACACTTTTACTCTGCCGGGCCTTTAGAGGCCCTACTCATATTTTTCCTCCTTCCCAATGGCCATTCCTGGCTGTATATTTTACTTACCCCAACCGAGTAGGTGGTGTTGTAGAAAGTAGGTGGAGGATCGTTGGTACAATTTCCAAATGGCTCATACAAGGAGCGCCGCGTCTAAACACAGTTAGCATTTAAGTTCTTATTAAGATGAAAGAGAGGTCTCAGAACGTATAAAACGCAAACAAGCACATGGACATCTGTGTGGTAATCAACAGCTTGCGCACATGATTCAAATCATGTTTGAAACAACATGAAAGCAAAGCTGTTTAGAAAGACATGGTTGTAGAAACATGGTGTTGATTACTAAAAGAAATTAAAATTCTTCTCTCTTTTAGAATTATCATGTTACATGAAAACACACTAATTTACATATATAGTATTACATTTATCAAATAGGAAATCTCTTGATTGAGATGCGATACCTGTAGAATTTGAAAAAAATATTTGTGAATGAAATAAAACATTTTGTGATTGATTATTTGAACAATGTACACGATTTGCATTGTTCTAGTTTGCAGTTGTTATTTCTAAATAATGCAAAACATTCACACAATTCTTATTTATTTCTAGTTATATTTAAATTCTGAAATAACAATATTAAAAATGATTCCTTCACCAGACTAAGCAAGATCTGTGAGCGTATTCCGGGTGAAAGGTCAACACCGATGCCATCCAGGAAAGGCTGTTGGTGAGGGGAGTGGACCATGAGCCTGATCCCTGGAGTCTCTGTCACAGTGCGCAGGTACTCACTCTGATTGATAAACAGGGTCATTGACAACCCTGTTGCACAACACAGTATGACATGTTATTTTCAAATTATAAGCAAAATAACAAGCACATCAACGGTGGGAACTCATGTCACCATCTTTTATAAAAGTTTTGACCCACTATTCATATTTCATAGAGATAAATTTGAGTCAACACGATTCATTTTGTCTTTGGATATATATTGTGTCTTACACACATCCCCAGCAAATAACAAATTCATTCAATCAGCATAAAATTTAATAGATTAAAAACAATACAAAGGTAAACTCTAGATTAAGGGAACGATCATAAATAACAATACCAGGGGTTCGTCCATTTTTTGGGGCTCGAAGAAAACGTTAATCGACACCCCCATCAACATTTTAAAAAGTTGATTGACCCCCCCCCCTCACACCCGCTAAAGAAAAGTCCTTTTTATAGTCATTGCATTGCTAGAAGAAAATATTGAAAAAATATACTGTAGTGTGGTAAATAAAAGTTCAGCGACCCCCCCAAAAGGAATCAGAAAACTTGGATGACCCCCCCGTACTTTTGGACGACCCCGGTATCATTATTTATGATCGTTCCCTAAAAGGTGATTGTGGTATATGATATGATTATATCTTAATAGTTAGTCCTCTGCTCCTCTACTCTTCCTTGGTGTTTATCAATGGTCTATAGTCTTTTCTGTACAGTGATTCTAGAGTCAATAGAAAATTCTCTCCACATTTTGTTCTGCACATGTATATAACTTAAACACATACTCGCCAAATTGAATGCAAAAATCACTCATACAATAAGTCATCATTAAAATGCTATGTTGTAAAACTGTAAAATTTAGTAAATGTGGAATTATATAAAACATACATACATACCATGAAACAAGCCTGCTGTCTGCGTCATCTTAACAGAAGCATCTTCACCAGAGTTAAAGGTGTAACAGTTTCCATATTTGTCATTGACAAACTCACGGAAGTGGCTATCAAATGAAAAAATGGCAGTTTGTCTTGTAATAACGTATTGTGAGTGCTTTCAAAAAACGTAACTGGCTGCAATCATAAGACATTGAAAATCAAGATATTAGAGTTAAAATATGTATATAGATTTAAGATTGATGCCATTGATTCAAGCTAACAATATGTGATTTACCAAATTTTTCATGGGCAACTTTATTCAAATGTATCAATGTTCATTCCCATAATACACCACACAAAAAATTATTTCCAAATTATATGTAAAATTAAAACTAGCTATTTTAAGAGTACATTCCAATATGCCTGTGCAAGCATATGGAACATTTACCAAATCACATGAAAGCAGCCAAAGCTTATGTTTCATCGTACAGAAAAATATAACTAATTAAATTGACATTTAATGTTGCTTCCTTGTTTTAAGTGCATTGTAACTGTCGTAATACACTGCACAAAAATGTTTAAATGTAGTTTAAATAACTGTGAATATAGGTCAAATAACTGATCAGACCATATACATGGGGTGGAACTTGATACATAATCCACTTTTTAACACCCCTGCCATCTACTAGGGTAATTCTAAATACGCTAATGTTTTTGAAATTATTGTTAATTGTCTGTAGTTTGTATCAGAAATGTTATTTGTAAATATTGCAAAAAGTAACTAACTAACTAACTAACTAACTAACTAAATAACTAACTAAAAACAAACTAACCAACTAACTAACTAAGTAAGTAGGTAAGTAAATAAGTTAAAAAATAATAAACAAACAAACAAACGAATGAACAAAGAAACAAATTAACAAACAAACAAACAAATAAATAAACAAATAAATAAATAAATCCCAAAGCGTACCTTGGGAAACAAGGTCTACCTTCCCACAGACAATCCTGCAGCATTTCAGTTATATGATGACCCATCTGCATCTTTATAGTGATCTCAATACCATGAAATGCCTTTGCCAAGTCCTCCTCTATAAGTCAAATATGTAAATGTTACTATAAGTGTGCATCACAATGATAATCATCAGTCTTAATGCAAGTGAAAATAAAGGGAGAATGTGAAAAAAAGTATGATAGATGATAGCATGGTGCGGCATAATGACAAAACCATGCAAATTATGATACCCGCAGAACAGATACTCTCTAGCTTGGATTTTCAGATTTGATTTTCAGAAGCGTCTATGGAAAGGTTTCTTCTGTATACCTTTGAGCCTCATTGAGTCAATGCAGGTGCTTGTAGCAGCATTGGCACAATTCTATAAAAAAAACATTGCTCTAAGCCACCCTGCTATGGTGAAATGTTTGAAGCTTCAGTACTCACCAATCTGTATGGCTGCAGTGGTGGAATTGGATCCAACTGACTCATATAAGTTGAGTTTTGTTACATTTGTTATAGTTGGGTCAAATGCATCCACAGTTTCATCGGTTTTTATCCGTTCCTCTACAGCAGCATCAGCTTCAATGGGATTTGGGGTAGTAGTGTTCAAAGAACCTACACAAAATATGGATAGACAGGTCAATTTCTATTTACAATAAACATAAACTTTGTTTGGCAATAATGTAATGGAAAATACCAAAAGAGCTCGATGAGTAACAAAATAGTCCAATGAAAACCTAACGACATTTGTACCAACGCTGAGGTGTCCAACCCCTTTTACTCTGACTGTTGTATAATTCGGACATGTGTGTACTTAGACCACCTTTACATCATGTATACTGGATTTTGCAATGTCCTGAACAATTAGTCGAGCAAGACAATAAGCAATGTGTGCTTTATTCGTTCAAACTTTACAACACTTTTATAGCTCTCTATTACATGCTTACATTACAAACGTTTTATATAAGAAGTTGGAGCCAATTAAGAATCAGCTGCTGTCACTAAATAGTTCATTTTCTAATCGGCCAATTCATAAGCAATTAATTACTAAAACAGTTATTTCAATTATAAAAGGTAGTCTACTGGGAGATGAGGGAGGCGAGCTAAATTGTATAATTCACTACCAACAGTAGTTTGGCAACTTTCTATATGAATACTGGGGTAAGGATGTGGACAGGTTGACACTCGAACCCTTGGGTTTCTTTAAGTGCATGAGGGGTAAATTGTATCACTGCTCACTGTGTAAAAGGATTTTTCTTTCATCTATATAACTAGCAAGCTTATTTAGGATGAATTAAGCTGATATGTTAGCTATTCTGTTGAAGGATATAGTGTATTTTAAAATGTCAAACGAAATCTGTGAATCAATACCAATATAATTGAATTAGTTCTTAACTTTGTCTCACCTTTAGAAGGAACAGAACTCCAAATCCAGCGCACACCGTTTCCTGTATTGGTGCACTGGGTCAAAGATGATAGTGAGATCTGGAGGGTTGATCCTTTTGACAAGATTGGCTGTATGTTGTATTTGGTCTGTACTCCAGACAGAATCCGCAACAGACTAGGTTTTCCTTCTATGATATCATGCACCAACAGTGCAGTTCTTCTACACTTGATGTGAACGTGGGTAAATGTGAGATTCAGAGTCTGCAGAGGAACAGAAAAGAGATATATTTAAATTTTCACATCTAACTGAGTGTAGCTAAGAAGCATATCATATTAGATATTGAACTCCAAGCATTGGAAAGCAGACCTGTAATTAAATGGACCAAAAATGACATGTTTTAAATTAATCTCTCTCTATTACATACTAAACAATTATCAGTGTTTCAAATGCAAAACAATTCATCAAATTACCAATAGGCTAAGAGACCAGATCTCTGCGATAAAAATGTAATTCAAAGTTTAAAGCCAAGTAGCAATGTTTCAATATATGTAAGATAGTATAATGTAATAGAGACCAACATACTCATATGCTAATATTACTTAATATGTAAAATAACAGTAACATTTTATCTTTATACAAGTCAGTACAAACAAATGATGTATTTTTCTTATACTCAGTATAGTATAAGTTAGTGCAAGGACTAATTATATTTATTGGCAAAAACATCAGTCTGAAGTTTCAAGGAAGTGGGATGTGGGGAAAATGCAAAAAAATAGGGAAATATGGAAAAAAAGGCCAAAAAAGAGAGATCTGGGATTTCATGGAGGTGAGATGTGGGAAGAATGGCAAAACCTTTGTGGGATATGGGAAAAAGGAAACAAAAATGGGGGATGTGGGAAATAAAGCCAAACTCATTGGGGATGTGGGATTTTTGGAACCCTTATAAACCCCGTCCTGGCTTGGTAGCAAGCAAACTCACTCAACTGGAAAATTCAGGAAAAACCATATGATAAGACTTGGATTGCAATATATAATATCGTGGAATCAATATTATTAATCTATACACTGATACACTACAGTATACATTTGTTTTATGTCAGTAATAAGTTACAGCAGATAAACAAATTCATGAAAGTAAGTTTATTTTATGGCAGAAAGGAATAGCTTTTACAGTTAGACATGGTATATAGTTACTAAATTCTTTTAGTGAGAGTAAAATCATACTTTCTGGACAGCCTGTAGCTCTATGGCTGCCATGATTAGTGATTTTTCAAAACTGTGTAAAGTTCAGATATTGTGATTTTGGAGAAATGACAATTTGATATTGTGTCTATGTAATTTTAAGTGACAAATAAAGAACACCTATTTTAAAATTCTCAAATGCTTTATTATAGCTATACAACCAAATATTGACGAAAAATTAAAATGGAGAGAGACGCATCAGCCGCTTTCACATAAACAAATTAGATCACATTTTATTTTTCAATATTACTATTAAACCAAGGTTATTTGAGTAAAAGTCTTGATGGATTATCGTTTTAAAAATTTGGTTTTACATAATGACAGTGTCAATCCAAATGATAATAATCAGTGGTAGGAGTGGCAAAGATTTAAAATGCCTAATTTTAACTATCACATATATCAACAATGCTTTGGATACTCAGTAACAGATGATGATATTAAAATAAAATCAAAAGGGCATATTTCAACAATGTACACCAATATTATACAGGACAATATACTTTAAAGTGGATATTAAGGGTAATATGTCAAGTTATTGATACTATCAAGCATGTTTAAGCTTCTCAATATAATAAAATGAATAAAACACGGGTGTATTTATGTTAACTTGATGTGAAATAAGCCTGTGAAATTTTACAACTTAATATATTATTAGCATCTGAAAGCTTTCACTCACATGCTGAGTTGAGTATGCCGTAATGCACCATCTGTAGAAGCTCGGTACCTCAAATGACCCCTCCCCAGAAGGTAACCATCCTGGGCTGCTGTCTGATCCCACATCGGCCAATATGAAGTTGCTATCACCTGAACATGGCTTGGCCTCTGGGCATTTTCAAATATACTCTTTTATAACAATTATGAATTACTATAAAGTATTAAAATAACAATATATCATATTCAAATGTTTAAAGGATATTTGTAACCAAAGAATATTGAATGCTTGTAAATTTGGATCAGGAATTGTTCTTGGGGAATCACTTACAATGAAGCTAACTAAAGCACTTTAATATTGTCTAACTGTAGTTCATCTAAATCCTTATATATGTCAATCTATGAGGCATAATTATAATCAGTCAGTGAGTCTGGAATACAATGTTCAACTAGGAAGAATGTTACTGTCTTATTGATAAGCTGATGCCAACCTTTTTCACACCTTGCACCAGTATAAGCAGCAAAACAGGTGCATGTATATTTGTTTATATTGTTTTTGGCAGCTTCCTCCATTTTGACAAGGGCTGCTGCTACATTCATTAATATCTGAAGGTAAACACCATTCCCATTTGTTAAATGCACATGTGAAGTGTAAAAATGAATACTAACTTAGATGTATTTTCCAAAAACTATGTATGCTCCATATATTGACTGTAAATAGTGAAAGGATGGTGTGAGAGTATAGCATACAAGAGTGCATGTATGTGCATGAAATGGGTCCATTGTCGGAAAGTATGGCATCACTCACCAGTTTCACAGTGTATGCCTGTGTAGCCACCTCTACAAGTGCAAGTGTACTTATTGACAAGGTCTACACAGGTTCCTCCATATTGACATGGATTGCTGTTGCATTCATTAATATCTGCATATGAATGCCATTCAATATTAAAATGATTATATTATTAGTAGATGTTTTTGAGGCTCATGAATGGTGATTATCCATTATAGTATTATGAATAGATAGATTTTGACTACTTTTTATAACATAGGAAATAATATCAAATGTCACATATTAAAAAGGGGTTACCTCTTTCACAGTTGGTACCATTATATCCATTAGCACAGGAGCAAGTGTACTTAACAAAATGGTCGCTACAAGTGCCTCCATGTTGACATGGGCTACTGTCACACTCGTTAATTTCTGAAGCATAACATTATGCACTACTTTTAGACAGCTGAAGTACTGCATACGGCCATCAAGCGCCCAGAGCATTAAGACTGGAATTTTCTCAAAAAAAGAGTGATTAGGATTTACACGGGAGGGGTTTTAGATGGGAAGGCATTTGCAGTATGTAATTCATCCCACTGAGATATGAAAAAATAAAGTACAAATCATTTTATGTAAGTTATTCCTCCTTTATATTGCAGTGTACATTTCTTTATAAAGGGTACCTGCCTGTGTTTTTATGTTGTTACATGTTTAATTTTGCTCTTTAGAGGAAAAAACTGATGACTTAAAAAGTAGAATACGGGGCTCTCAAAAATATTTCATACTCTGGGATCTTAAAGAAGACTGTGAATGGTCCTAAAATGACCATGAATAAAAATGAATGCATGAAATATGCAAAAGTACTGTACTGTGAAAAGACAAAATAAGTTAATATTTCTTTATTTTTTACCACACATGATGGCATTTTATTTATATCTTGTAAGGAGGGCTTAAGGATAATTGGTTGGAAGAAGCAGAGGACATTTACAAGGGGAGGGGCATTTTGATGGTTGCATAATGAAATAGTATTTGGTGGTTGAAATCAAATTAAACAAAATATTAGCAGATAGCAGCCTAGAGATTTTACAGTAGCAGCATAGGCCTTTAACAGACTCTAGCATCTTTTGCATTCAATATTACAATATCCAAAAAATTAGTTAATGTGTCATTAATTAAAATGTATTCATATTCATATAAATACTAGCATAATGAAGATTGAGATACATTATTGTTGCCAACTAACATTTACCATTCTCACAGTAGACACCAGTGTAGCCATTGGGGCAAGTGCACTTGAACTTGTTGACAAGATCTGTGCAGCTACCTCCATATTGGCATGGTTTACTGCTGCATTCATTTATATCTGAAGATGGACCATAGGGGAAAAGATTTAATAACATCACAGAGAGGCTAAAACTACCATACACTGCAATATTCATGTTTTAATATTTTCAAATAAACCAATCAAATTTTGAGAAGAGCAAATAAATGATAAATGAAATTAACTAAGCAGACCCTACAACTAGTTTTGAACACAAACATGAGAATTAGATCTGACCTGTCTCACATTGAATCCCGATGTATCCATGCACACAATTGCATGTGTAGTAGTTATTGTAGGGATCGCAGGTGCTTCCAAATTGACATGGGGAACTGGCACAAGGACCTATTGCTACAGCATGATTAATGAGTTTTATAAAATTAAATTAAAAAATACCATTCATAAAGAAACGGAAACATGCGTTTAAAAGAGATTTTTATGTTTGAAGAGCATACTGGCCACATAAACATAATATTCATTTGAATAAATATATATATATACCTTTCTCACAGTTAACACCTGTGTAGTCACTTGGGCAAGTGCATAAATATTTGTTGACATTATTGGTGCAACTGCCTCCATGTTGACAAGGGTAACTGCGGCATTCATTTATGTCTGAAGCATGTACATATGTATTGCTCTTAGAATGCTGCTATGCGTTTATATGATTGAGGTAATGAATACTATCACTCACCAATTTCACAGTGTTTGCCAGTGTAGCCACCATTACAAGTGCAAGTATACTTGCTGACAAGGTCCACACAGCTTCCTCCATTTCGACAGGGATTGCTGCTGCATTCATTAATATCTGCTCATGAATGCAATTCAAAATGTTTGTTGATATTATCTTATTGGATTAATAGCTATTTTCAATTAATACATATGCCAGTTATCCTTTGATTTCAAGATAAATATTATTAGGTTTGTGACAAACATCCCTATTATATATGATGCACAGCTCTCTTAATGGAACTGCAAGCATGTTGGATGTTCATTTGTTTTCATTTTGTTTCATCAAGTTTTCATTCATATTCTTGTTCTAGAACTGCACTTTGAACTTGTTGTTTAGTGAAAGCTCGCATGAGGCATTCGGAAATTCTCATATCCTTTTTCCAAGTTCAGAGTGCAGTTTGTTTTAAACCAAGACTATGAAAATTAACATAGTCAGTTGGGATTAAAACCCCCACACCCACCCCACACCCCTTGTCACACTCAAGTAGGGACTGTGTTATTTTTAAGCCAATATAGTAATACTCATGATTCGTGGACTTTATTATCAGGATAAGAAAGCAGTCTCGCTGCACTTTGAGTGTGGATTCCATGCTGAGTGGACATAGGATAGATAACAGAATTTGGGTGGAATTGAGCCTTCTCTTATTCTCTTATCCAAGCCTATACTATCACCTTCCACTGAATTGGGACATGTTGATGAATGGCCAAACCATAAGCGTCTCAACTGTCTTAAGAGAGGTAGGTGAGATGTGACATTGAAGAACTGATGTACCCATAGTTTCCGACACCTCTTACTGGCGGCTCAAGTTGGTGGCCATGCAAGCTTTTGCCTCCTATCCTCGGGGAGAAGACTCTTACAGACCAACAGAGTCAGGCGTTGAGTCATCTCTCTTCAGTGTCTCCTTGTGACCCTCTGGGCCAGGTGGGAGCCATGTACGGGTCTTTTTTTACATTTATATGTGACTCAGGTGTGCACTAGCTGTAGTATTTGAGAGAGAAGTCCACGATACAATGAGAAGTCCCAATATGTAATACCTGCTGGTTGACTTAAGGGATATATGGGGTAAAATGTTTATAAATCCTTATTGGAACTGGTTGTTATCTTTTTGGGCAGAATTCCAATGATATTCCTTCATTTTCATCTAGCCAAATGAAAATCGTCATTTCAAATCATAAGAGAGCTCTACCTGCAATAGCAGATCATATCAAAGATACAATCAGCTTAAAGGACATTAACATTGTGAAGTGTAAAGAGTAACAGCTTCCTTGGAAGAATCAGAAGGCAAATGAGATCCATCAGCATCGACGCAATGTGGACCACCGCACCAGTTATGATATGCCCCGGCCCTCCTGCCTTCTTGTCTCTGCTGTCATGTAACTGCAGTCATCATGGTGGTCATGTGACCAACTGAGGATTATCCATTTGGCATGATGATGATGATGATGCCACATTATCGAAATTCTCACCGATAATATACGGTCAGATTCAAGTGTTTATCTGGCAGAACTCCTCTAAGTAGAAGTCGTTCATACTCATGATTCATGATAATCAAGTTATATTACGTGTGAAGATAGATTTTGACTACAAAATTTTGATAATGTAGGTAAGAGTCTGAAATTCAACATTCTAAATCTCTATATAAATCTAGCATAAAGACTATTGGATACAATATTATTTCTTGTGAATAAAACATGATACCTATATCACAGTTGACACCAATGTAGCCATCAACACAGGAGCATGTGTATTTGACAAAATGGTCGGTACAGGTACTTCCATATTGACAGGGGCTGCTCTCACACTCATTAATTTCTGAAGCATCACATCATAAATTATTATTCAAAAGCTGTTCTGTCCTTATATTTAGGTTGGATTGAATTTCATATAAATATGCCAGCCCTCACCAATTTCACAGTGTATACCAGTGTATCCATCTCTACAAGTGCAAGTGTACTTGTTGACAAGGTCCTTACAGCTGCCTCCATTTTGACAGGGAAGGCTGATGCATTCTTTAATATCTAAATATGCATTCAATTCAAAATTAGTATATCTGTATTATTACTATGCACCAGCCATGCTCACTACTGTTGAGTATTGATTACCAAAATACATTATGTAGGAAGATAGATTTTGAAGACGAATTTTGATAACAAGGTAATGGTTTGAAATGTACCATCAAAGTAATAAACTAAATATCTCGCCATCTATATATATCTAGCTCATTGACAGAGAGGCACAATTTGTTATTCTGTATAAAACGTGATACCTATTTCACAGTTGATACCAGTGTAGCCATTAGCACAGGAGCAGATGTACTTGATGAAATGGTCACTACAGGTGCCTCCATGTTGACAAGGCCTACTGTCACACTCATCAATTTCTGAAGCATCACATTAGTAAGTACTCATTCTTGAAGGCTGACGTTTTATTATTTGATGATTGGAAGTTAAATCAAAATAATGTTTATTTGTAAATATCAGTCTTCAAAAGACTCTAGCAGTAACAATTAATATTTGTTGTTGATATTCAATGTTTCAACATAACACAGAAACGTGGTCAGTCTAATATTGATTAAAGTTTTTAATATGAATATAGTGATAGTGTAATGACAATAGAGATCAAACATCTATCAAGACTTTGGAAATAACATTTATTTATTCTACTTCATTATAAATTATTCTTTAACTCCTAATCACTAGAATTATAAATTACTCTTTACAGATATTGAAAAATCAAAACAATAAATCACACATAATTATCTTTTTCCCAAAAATCTAATACCTTTCTCACAGTTGATGCCTGTGTAGCCATTTGTACAAGTACATGTGTATTTTTTGACAAGATTTGTGCAGCTGCCTCCATGTTGACATGGCTGACTGATACACTCATTGGTCTCTAAGGAATCAAAGAATTTAAGTCTTCAAGATTTGAAATCATTAACATCATGTCAACAAAAATCAACTTTTAAAATAAGCAATACCTGCCAATCATAGAACATTTTCTTATACACCTCTGCTGTGATGTAAAATAACATGTATGCTACATAAATATTCAACCATTTTGACTAAAATTACCTTTGTTATAATGTATAAAGACGTTTGAGGTAGGGTTAGTTTATTTGTCGAGTTACTGTGATCACAAATTCATGTGTCATAACAATTATCCCTTCCCCACTTTGCTGACACATTCATGAAAAATAATATAATAAATATTCATTTGGTTTTCAACGGGAAAAATTCATATTACTAAATAAAGTCTAACTCACCAGTCGTTGTTGTCATAGAGGTAGTGGTAAGAGATTCCTCTGTTGAAGGTGCCACAGTGGTAAATGCCTCTGTGGTAGGTGCCTCTGTGGTAGGTGCCATAGTGGTAAGTGCCACAATTGTAGGTGTCACAGTGGTTGGTGCCACAGTTTTAGGTGCCACAGTTTTAGGTGCCACAGTTGCAAGTGCCTCTGTGGCAGGTGCTTCTGTGGTAGCAGCGTTTGTTGTATGTGCCACATTGGTAAGTGCCACAGTGGTGGATGCCACAGTGGCAGGTGCCTCAGTGGCAAGTGCCTCTGTGATAGGTGCCTCTGTGGTAGGTGCCTCTATGGTAGGTGTTTTGATTGTAGATGTTACGGTGGAAGGTGCCACAATGGTGGGTGCCATTGTAGTGGATTGTTCTGCGGTAGGTACAGTTGATAATTATATAAAATAGTATTGACTCATGCATCTTACAACTTTGCATAGCCCATCAATTTGATCATTAATTTAGTTAATATAAGTGTTATGTCCCAACAAAATCGTCAAGATTAGACCTCGTAAAACTTCAAAACTTTTTTCAAAACTCAAACAACCATGTGGTCTTAAATGTTAGTCAACTATCCAGGTATACCCAGAAGTGATACATGTTTACTCTTGTAGATGGAGCTACAGTCTTCAAGACTAGATGACACTACTATCTCAACTGTTGCCTTTTACATTAGACTTGATACACATAGGTCGGTCTATACTGACCTAAGTTAACCCTTCTGACTATATAGATCTATCACATACATGAATACAAGTTACTATCTCCAAATCGTAGCAATATAATTATCAGACATGACATTTGGTAAATTTGTTTTATACATATTCATCTTGATAGAACCTATAAAGACAGAAATTCATGCATTATTGTTAACGTTTTTATTTTGAAATTTAATAAACATCTTCTAATTGTAGTAATCGGGATGAAACATTTCTTTTAAAAAACAGCAATTATTATACAATTTGTCACCTATCTCACAAATAATTCCAGTGTAACCATATTGGCACATGCACCAGTACGAGTCATCAGTGTTGTTACTACAGGTGCCTCCATTTAGACAAGTTCCTGGAGAGCAATCTTTAATATCTGAAAAAAAATATAAAAGGTTAATTGTATTTACAAAATAAATGACCACCGTAAAATGTTTTTTTTGTATTCAGTATATTACCACTTTGTCAAACTGTTTTTATGATTAATAATGCCGATATTTCTGGAAAAGATCAAATGACAATCACAGAATAAAAGTATTAGAGAAGATAAGAAGATACTCATCATACAATTTCATCAGGTTTTCTTCTGATAATATGCAATGAGAAATCTTAGAATAAATCAAGTGTATAACTTAGTAATTAAAAGTTTCTTTCTTATCACTTGAAGACCATTATCAAGAATGAATCACTGAAAGTTCCTATGACTTCGGAGGGGGCCACCCAGAGATGAAGATGCCTACCAATTGTACCACGAGTACGACAACATCTTGAAGCCGGGGACTGCCCATAGGGAAGGGCCCCTTCCAAAGTTGTAGAGACTTTCCATGAAGTCACATGCACGACACCTACACATGAAATCATTCTTGATTATGGTCTTCAGATATAAAGACCCACCACATCTAATCAGTAAGTTAACCACTGGGTTTATTATAAAATTACTCATTACATGGGAATATATTTAAATCAAAGAAACAAATGTATCACTTACATGGAGCCCAGCTCCAACTTGCACCGTTCCCAATTAAACGTTGACTACTAATCAAGTGCAATAAGAGGCTAGATCCCGATGATATGAAGGAATTGCTAGGAGTTGATGAACAGTAATAGGTGCCTATCTGAGAGGCTGCTTTGGTAGCTCCATCATACACTCTCATAGCATTTACATTATCACCACAAATGTCGAATGTTTGGAATGTGAGGTTCAAAGCCTGGAAGTTATTATTCAATTAAATTTCCAAGTACCATACAATAATAAATCATAATGATTAAAACTCTATAAGAAATATAAATTAACACTAACATAGCTGAAGATCTACTTGTGAGTACATTTCATCGTAAATCAGCTAAGCACTTACAAGTGAGCTTGTTGCTGCAGTTATTATCCAATAACAGTTGCTCATTAATGGTAACTGTCCTGATCCATCCTGGAGCCAGCCAGGAGTGCTGTCAAATCCAGAATCAGCAACAGTGGACTTACCAAAACCATCACACGGGACTGATCCAGCATGTATTTCTAGAATTTCATCAAATTCCATATACATTTATTATTTTCTTTGACTCAGTGTTTGGTGTTCTCAATATGGCAAAATATAATCACAGAAAATGGGATCTGTGGCAAACTTTTCCTGTTATATGCTTTTTTATTTGAAATTTTCAGAAACATTCACCATAAAAAGTGATGAAAAACAATCAGTTAGTGTTTTTTTGGTACGTGGTATTCTGATAATCTTTGTAAATTTGATATCAATGTTATCCAATTCCTTTGTTTCTATGACAACACCCACTTATACATTTTGAGATTAATCATTCACATAAACAGTTAGAATACATTAACTTATAATAATTTCCTTTTAAACACTTTAAAAACTATTTTACTAAAGATGTTAAAATCAGCTAGCATTAACATCTAAGATTTAGTAAGAAATATAGCTCTGTTACCATTTACTTTGAACCTATTAAAGGACTCACCATCAGGTGATAGCGAAGTCCAATTCCATTTAACACCGTTTCCTGAGTTGAAGCAGTCTGGTGAAGACTGGATAAAAAGATGTAGAGAATCTGATGTGGAATATATGGAGTATGGCAATGTCAAGGTTCCTCCAATTCCAACCATAACTAGTGATTGCATATTTACTACATCATATATATAAAACCAAGCCCAGCCAGCACCATTACAAGTAATGTCGAACGATGAAATGCTGAGTTTCAAAATCTAAAATGAAAATATGGGTATCATATTAGTTGATAATATATTTTGCAGATTTCAGATTAAAAGCAATTAACATTTTTCCTGAAGGATTAAAATGTTGTACACTGCTGTATCTTTTGTATTCAATCAATTGGTGCTTTAGAAAAATAGTAGATGTTCATGAAGTGTGTTTAATCTAGTTTATGATAAGTGTCAGCATTTGAAAAAACCCTCCTCTCCCCCTATTTTTTAAGCATTGCGATGAGTAAATTGTTTGCAATGCAGTTTATGGTAGACTGATACCACAAGATATCAATCATTTTTATAGTCGACATGTGTATGAAAAAATTCACAGGGATCTGAAAAACTAAACTTATATAATTATTATAATGTGTGTTTGTTGTGTGTGTGTGTGTGTGTGTGTGTGTGTGTGTGTGTGTGTGTGTGTGTGTGTGTGTGTGTGTGTGTGTGTGTGTGTGTGTGTGTGTGTGTGTGTGTGTGTGTGTGTGTGTGTGTGTGTGTGTGTGTGTGTGTGTGTGTGGTGTGTGTGTGTGTGTGGTGTGTGGTGTGTGTGTGTGTGCATGTGTGTGTGTGTTGCATGTGTGTGCATGTGTGGATGAAAGCTTGAAAACTTTGTGAATTGGAGATTCTACAGTGATTTTCTGGAGCACATTTACATAATGAAATGGTGAGAAAAAGGCAATGGTATTTTAGGTTTCTGAGGCTCCATAATACAAGAAAAAACTACTCTAATGATTGCTGATGATACTCTATTTTGATTGGTTAAGAGGCAGACTGGAAAATTTGATATCATACACTACAAAATTTAAAGCCTGAAATGATGAATAAACATGACAGAAAAATGTAAACATACACGTGAAGGTGAGGGATCAGACAATATCTTTCTTGAAGCACAGTGTCTAATCTAATGGGGCATCTCTACTAATAATTGAGCTCCTTCAAATAGAAGCCTACATCATATAAACACCTATGCTAGGTATGTTTAGAAAACAACTTTACTATCACTGTTCTTGCAAGCAAGCTCCTATCACTGTATTGATATAGCTGAAGACACAGCTTCCATTTGACTATATCAAGTGGCCCTGCCGGGACTCGAACGCACGACCCTAAGGTTGTGAGACCAAAATGATACCATCATCCCAAGCAGCAGGCTGTTAAAATATTACTGGGACAAACCGACGCCTCTGTCACCCCCAGCCTACATACTTGGTCAGTTATAATCTCAACCCAGAGGTCGTTGGTTCGAATCCCACCTTAGGACAGAATTTTGTTTTGGGAGGTCCAAGTTTAAGCTGTGTTAAGGTCTGTGATTCTATGAACAACTGTATGTATATTTTACCAAGTTTGCTTGTGAATTCAATTTTACTATCACTGTTCTTGCAAGCAAGGTCCAACCACTGTATTGATATAGCTTAAGACACAGCTTCCATTTGACTATATCAAGTGACCCTGACAGGACTCGAACTCACGACCCCAAGGTTGTGAGACCAGAATGATACAATCATTCCACACAGCGGGCTGCTAAAAGGTTACTCTGATGAACCAAACAATACAATAAACACACATGCTTCAAAACAGGGAAATACGTTGAAAATACTGCTGACGTTCTAATGATCTCACTTGTGAAGCATTTGATGCTTTGATAAACCATCTACAGAAGCTTGACACAGGAAGAGCTCCAGTACCATCTGGTAGCCAGCCAGGTGTGATGAGCGATCCATTGTCTGCTATTATGTTCCATCCCTGACTCGAACACACATCCGTGTCTGGTAATAGTAAGACATAAAATAAGACACCACATATATCGGTAACTAGATCTCGCAAGGCTCTTTTTATGTTTTGACGTATGATATTTTTTAAACATATTATGCGCTGTATGCAACACATAATTCTGATAAATGTACATGGCTGTGTGTTTTAATGGGGCTGTGCTGTGTTCCATATTGATACACATTGACAGGTCAACTGCCACAGGTAACTACTCCCCTAACAAATATGATTTTCAACCAAATTCTTATTGGACTGTGTGACATTTGATGCAATTAGCCATGTCAATGGTTGTAAATACACAGTTTCATAATTAAATTACTATCTGGCTTTTCAGCTGTGAAAATTAATGGTACCTTTTGCATTTTAACTTGATTTCATTTGGACTACACTCTTGTTGATACACAGGGCATGGTAGGAATGCAAATAATGATATGGAGTTCCTGTAGTTTTGAAAGCGTAATATAACACATTGGTCTGAAACTTCTGATGAATTAATGATTTGTTAACTGAGTAAATACAACTTATCATATTGGTTCATACCTATTTGACAATAGACACCAGTGTAGGGATCTGGACAAGTACAATTGAACTGATTCACGAGATCATAGCAGGTCCCTTCATTGTGGCATGGGGAGCTGCTACATTCATCAATATCTATAATAAAGGATACATGTATATCAAGTTCCTGCGACGGATTAAGATAGGTATGTTGTATATAATTTGTATGAAAGATACTGATTCATTCCAAAATGTATTTCATGGAACAATTGTAAGGCATGAACAGATAATTGCTTTTGCCAGCAACAAAAAGGCTTTGTGGTGCAATATTGTTTTGAGTATTTGGTAGTATTAATATACATGCACATGTACACCTAGACCCATTATGAGGGCTCTAACGTTTTGCTACCTGGTAGGAATTGTTCAAAGGCCTATGATAAAATTATTATATGAAGTACAACATTTTATTAATTATGAAACTTATCTTCACTTCAGGCAGATATATTTGATACCAGCATGTGTGCTGACATGTCAGTAGCCACTGATTAATTAATGATAATGCAACACAAATATATTATAGCAATATTTGGATAAATGTACGTGTGCTGACCTGTTTGACAGTCAGTACCAGTGAAGCCATCTAGACAAGTACATGTGTACTGATTCGTAAGGTCATTGCAGGTTTGGCTATTTGAGCATGGGCTACTATTGCACTCATCAACGTCTACAGCAACAAACAAAAATCATGCTGTCAAATGAGTAATTTTCTTGAGCACTGCATAGTATTGCATTAAGCTATCAAGAATGAATGGTAAAACATCGTATAATTTCACCTGTTTCACAGTGAGTGCCAGTGTAACCTTCTTCGCAAGTGCAAGTGTACTGGTTTTCCAGATCAATGCAGCTGCCTCCGTGTTGACAGGGTGTGCTGCTGCATTCATTCAAAACTGAAACAATGATCCAAAATAATCTATACCTACTTTTATGAGTAATATTGGGTATTAATCAATTGGAAATTAATTCTTTTCAGGTAGATTATAAGACATTGTCTCTCCCCTTTTGTTAGTAATTTTGTCTCACTAAGTAACTTGAAACACGTTGAATAAATAATAAATACATTTATTATTTGTTTATTTTACATACAAGCTTTTTTCACCTTGAACTGTTCAGATTCATTATAGATGACACAAAATAAAGCCAACCCTATGACCTTGTGAAAAACTGATTTACTTAGGGCCAACCTGTTTAACAAATCATTGCCTAATGCAAAGATACTTTTCAAGGCTCCTGGTTTTTCTATCCTGGCTGCACATAGTATTGAAATGTGGATCTAAACCCTAAAAAAAATTCCTTGTTTTTTTGCGTTAAGGCTAAGATATGATGTTTATTTAGCAAATCAATAATAATAATCAAACCTTTAAAGTTTTTTAAACGGCCCCATTTTTCCCTCCTTAAGGGTTGGCCTGGCTGCCCAGCTGGTTTTCAACCGTCCCTCCAAGTTTTCAGCATTTGGATTCCAAACCTAAAAACTTTCAATTTTTGAAGACTGCATAAGCGTTTCAGTTTTTTTCTTCCCATCTCAAGTTTATTGGCCCCATCCCCAGAAACCTGGGCCCCCCCCACTCCTTCCTAAGCCCCTCAGTTTTCCCAAAACCCAAAATTTCATCCTTTTCCAAAAGGGCTCCCAATTTTTGGTTTCTTTGGGGTTTCCCCCCCCCCTTTTTTTTTTCTTTAAAGGGTTTTAAACCCCCCAAAAGATCTGCCCAGGGGCCGACCAAACCCCCTGATTTGACAAGGGGAAAATCCACCCCCACCCTGGAAAGGGGGGCCCAAAGAATTTGCCATTGGTTTTTAGGGCTTTGTTGGCTCCCTTTTTGCCCCATGATTTTGCACTCAGCCGGGGGAAAACATTTAAAAACCATACAACCTTTTTGTCACCCAAGATAAAAACCCCCCACACTAATGGTTCCCCAACTGGGATCCCCCTTTTTGATTCCTCCATCAATTTTTGCCTGGCTACCCAAAATTGGGTTTTTATCCATATTTGAAAAAAAACCCCTTTGTGCACCCGATAATTTTTCCAACAGAGGGTTGCCCCCCCTGGGGCATACGACAGGGACCCATTTTTGGAATTGGGCGGGGTTTTGGCCAGGAGGGAAAAAGGGACTTGCTCCTTACCCCCAAATAACACGAAATTTTTCCCATCCATCTCCGCACCCGAAAACCTTCAACGGGGAGGGCAAGAAAAGCCATCTTCCAGTAGTTCCCAAGACGTCGGGAACACTTTCATTACTTGATCTATCAACTTCAGCCCTCGGTAATTGCCTCTCTCTAGTGCATCTCCTTTGTTTTTGTAGAGGCTAACTATATAGCTCTCCTCCCACTCAGATGGAATGCAACCTTCACGAATGATCTCTTCAATCAAGTCACGAACAAGCTTAACACCAACCTCCCCAGCGGGTTTCAGCATTTCTGCTACTACTCCCGACGAACCTGCTGCTTTACCCATTCCCATCTTTGAAATGGCTTTGGATGTCATGTCTAGGGTGATTTGCACACTGGGACCTTCAATGGGGGGTTCATCAGAGAGGTCTTCTGGGTTCCAAGGAAATTCAACATTAAGCAATCGTTCATAATGTTGCTTCCAAGCTACTTTCTTGGCCTCTTCATCCATTGAAAGGACACCATCATCATTTTCACAGGCTTCTCCCTGCAACTCCCTGCCTTTCAAGACTCAGCTGTTTGGCCAACTTGTAGATGTCAGCACTCTTTGGGTCGACTTTCTCAAGAGTGAGTCTCTGGGCAGAATTTCGGGCAGCATACACGGCACGTCTTGTTATGCGCTTTGCAGCATTGTACGCCTCTCTGCTGCCTCCAGTTTTCCACACTTTATAGAGTTTTCTCTTTTCTTTCACTGCACTTTCTACTTGTTCGTCCCACCACCAGGTCTCTTTTCTCCAATGATGTTTTTTTGAAACACCACACACCTGTAGGGCGGCTTCATGCAAATTATCTCTTAACATCTTCCACTTTCCCTCTACTCCATAACTGTTTGTGTCACAGACCTTGGCATTGAACACTTTCGTGTATTCTTCCTTCTTGGCTGGGTCTCTCAACTTCCAAAGCTTTACTTTAGGAATGAATTTTCGTTTTGCAGTAACTTTGAAGTCTCCTACAAGCAAGCGGTGTTAGGATGCACACTCTTCTCCAAGGATGACTTTTACGTTTGTTATGTGCCTTCTGAAGCTTCGTCGGTACAAAAGGAAGTCTATCTGAGTATTTACATCACCAGACTGGTATGTGACTAGATATTTAGGCTGCTTCTCAAAAACAGAGTTGCCTACTACAAGGACATTTGCATTGGCAAACTCTAGAAGTCTCTCCCCCTCATCAATATGCCTGCCAATAGCATGTCCACCATGTATGTCCTCATATCCAGCTCTTTCTGTGCCAATATGACCATTCCAGTCACCACATACAAACAACTGTTCAGAGTCTGGGACATCAGCCACCACGGCTATTAGCTTTTCATAGAAATGATCTTTCATTTGGTTGCTAAGACCTTCTTGAGGGGCATAAACATATATGAAGGACGATACCAACTTGCCAATAACCATCCTAATTCGTAGATTCCTGTCAGACACATACTGAATTTCAAAGATCTTATCCCACCACTTTTCAGCCAACATTATCGCAACACCACCACAACTATCTCCTCCACCTGCTTCCTTTCCGCACCATATGTATTTGCAAAGAGAGTTTATCAGTCATGATATTGATGCCATTATTAATTGCCACATTGTATCATCACCATCACAATTGTAAACAAAGTGGCGCTGGACACAGTGACCTCACTATTGAGTTGCGCACACACTTGACTGCCATAGACATGTTTGGGGTCAAGATACATGTATGTCAAGTGCAGCCACCTGACGACAATTGGGCAGAACTTGGTCCTGGAGGGGGTCAAGAAGCTGGCCAAGTATAGAGGCATCACTTATTGTCCGGGATTATTAGTGTAAAGGTTAACATGCCCGCCTGCACTTAATAAGACCAGTCTGTATGGTAGAACAGATCATGAGTTTGATTATACCGTCATCCACGGCTTTACATTTCACACAATCATATCTTAAAACAGGTTCATAGGCAGTAATGTAAGATTGGTTATCTGGTGATCTAACAGAGAATGGATCGAAAATAGATCCCATAATCAGCTGGGCGCATATGGGGTTAGTCTTCGCCGCACACGAAATTCAGCTCATCTTGGAAGCTTCCAATGATCAATTTGTGATTACCTTAGTAGAAAAAATGTTGAAGAAAGTTTTCCATAGCTGGTACGGTCATCACATATATTTCACACTTAAAGCTTTGATGTGCAATTTAAATGCATAATAATAACAACTAAAAATGTCCAATTATTCTACTAACTATCAGGTAATACAGATGTCCAACTCCAGCTAGCGCCATTGCCAGTTGAAGAGCATGATGCAAACTGCACCACTAGTCGGATGTGTAGGCTGTGTCCACGTGAATATATGGGACTTTGAGGAACCTGACTGCCTGCCAAAGCAAACAGCCATCCATTTGGGTTGACAGGGTCATACACATAGAGCCAAATATGACTACAGCCAGAAACATCAAATGTCTCAAACGTCAGATTCACAACCTAGTGGGATAAACCATGAAAATAAATTTATACAGTTACAAGTATTCTAGATTTGGTGTGGATTTTGATTACCTGATTACAGATTTGTAGGAGTTTTGTGTAAAAATTCTTATCATATTTCTTGTAGGCCGCTACTAGAAGCAAATATCTGAAGCATTTTTAACTAGTAAAAAGGCATTGGTCACTAATTGTTCATATGGAATCAAATATGAACAAGTAGGGTGCACGTCTCTAATTTTTACATAGAGTTATATGACAGATCTCTGTCCTAGCCAAAATCTCAAAACTCTCACGCCATATATCTCTAAGCGTCCTCTGTCAATCAATTTCACTCACCACACTCTCAACTTTCCCCTCTTTCTACATACCCACACTATGCAATTGTCGAGGATATATAAACGTGAGACAGAGTGAGTGACAATATCTATAGCGGTATGGCGTTTGTGACAGATCAGCGCAGAAATATACTCATGGTCGATATAAAGGCTACTTAAGTAAGTAAACAAACTAGATCAGAAACCTAATTGGCAGTAGGTCATCACCTTAGCCTTTCACACAGACTTGTTCTAGTGAAATATAACACAGAAAATCCAACAGACCAACGCAGGGGATGTTGCTGTGATTCGCCACCTGCAGTCACTAGTTGCTGGGAATGCGCCTGTCCCATTTTCCAACCAGCCAGGAGTATGGGCCGTACCGGAGTCTGCAGTGATGTCCATGCCACCATCACAGGGGTCAGCGCCTGCCAGGTTAGATGGATTATCTGCTGCTACCATGATTGAAATAATAATGCCGGTGATCATAAAAGTTTTATGGAAAAAATAAGCCTTGCTATTTATATTAATTAAAATATCAGGTGTTATTATTTAGAAAATATAAATATAAACTGCGCACACTGTCACCATTGACAATTAGAGTACTTTTTACTTCATATTAATAGGACAAGAAGTGTTTACGTAAGTTTCTGGAGGAATTTGCATGTTTTACGTGGAGTCATATGATCATGATATAATACAATTTTGTAGCAATTAAAGGGCTCAGTGCCTGGTAGGTTAATGCCTTGAGATCTAGATGTTGATTGAGGACATATTTTTTCTTCTGTTTCAAATTTTTAACAAGTTACAAAATAGAAAAGTAGTTTTTGGAAAATTAATATCTCCACCTATATATTATTCTGAAACTTCAGAAGACTTTTGCTGAAGGGGATGATAGTTAATAAAAATAATTAATAAAGTTAGACATTATGGCACTTTGTGGAAGACAGGGGGAATACAAAATAATAGGTGTAATATTATTCTTGTTAAAAAATGAACGGAACTGCTATATTAGGTTTATTAGCATGTAGTGACTGCAGCCAATTATGCCTACATGAACAAAGTAATTATACAGATTTTCGTACTTCTCTTAGTTCTCTGTCTGTGGTCCTTCGTAATAGTCGATCCAATATTGTCTGCGTGTAAAACATCTTTGTTATATGTCTTCTTGTTATAGGCCTTAATGTCTTGAAAGTTTGGAAGTGACTCATTCCAATAGGTTTCAAAATGCTGACCATTTACATTTCTCGCATTTGAATGATTCGTCTTAAGGTTTGGTTTGGTTTCTTCAATTAAAATTGGTGATTTTTTACCCATTGCAGTTTCCCTGGAAGTCATTGAATAATACATTTGTACATCAAAACACTTGCTTTTATGGTTAAACTGCTTTGCTAGAATTATTCAAGTACGCATCAGGGAGACACATACTATTACTAATAAATGATAAATCATAAACACCAATCAACTGGTTACTATGAACAAATACATAAATGCACATAATGCAGTTAGCCACCTTTTTGTAAACCACAAAACACTTGCAATGAAATACTCATCAACTACTGCCCGCACACTGCCATCCAACACACACTATCATTTCACTGACCGCCCAAGTGACCGCACACTGACCAATCACTGACCACACACTGACAGGTCACTGACCACTCACTAACCCTCACCCCCACCCCCAATTGCACCTTCGGGACTTACTCCTGACCTAGTTGTAACCTGGAGAAGTCGTGGGTATCGAGGACTAGGTCAGGAGAAATATGCACATTTTTTAACATATTTTTTTCCATTCCACAGTCAGCCGTGATCAAGACCTGGTAACTAAATAAATAAATGTAAATGTCTGTTCTTCCCGGAAGGATCAGACGACTCTACATCTACACCAGGTCATTGACATCCTTGTCACACTATATCTTTCTCAACTCCCTGCGTAGCATACAGCACATCTTTTGGCTATGGTAGCGCAGAAGTGCTTATCAACCACATTTTCGTTCACTTGCTGACCTCTACCTATTTAACGTGTAGGTACTACGGAGCAGTGTGCAGTGGGGTAGGTTTGCTCAACACCAACCTCCAGACCCGACTGAGAATCGAACCCACGACCTTCTGGTCACGAGTCCGACTGCCTATCCACTCGGCCAAGGAAGTACACAAGTAACGACCATGTCTAGACTAAATCAGACAACAAGATTCCGACAAGATCCAGATATGGTAAAGACTTGGTCTCTATAACGTTACGGCACGGTTCAGACATTGTCCAGACGTTGATCACGAGTATGGCGACAAGGTAAAGACCAAGAAAATTGATCAGGTAAACTGGTTTTGATGCTGGTTACGATAGTAAAATTGGGATCCATACCAAGTTGTGACCTAGTCTTGAGCTAAAAGGGAATGTAGACAAGGTTCCGACATGGTCAAGACCAAGAAGACTAGGCTAACACTAGCTCCTGATATGGTCCAGACATGGTCCAGACATGGTTTTGACTAGGTTACAACATGTTCCCGACCTGGTGGAGATAAAGTATTGATTTTTGAAGTCTTCCTTGAACCACGGCAGCTTTTTTAGTTCTACATACAGCTAGTGGAACTAAAAAGCGGAAGTCTTCTGCGCATGCAGAGTTCACAAACATCAGAACAGATCTACTTCTCGACCATTACGACTATATAAGGACAAGATCTCACCATGGTTCTTTGTAAGTCTCGATCAGGTCCAGACCTAAAAAGAATATTGGCTAGTCTTAACCTAGTTTTCACCCAGGTAATGACAGTGCGATGGAGGGGTGATGACCGCCCACAGACACTGACCGCATACTGACCACTCGCAGACACTGACCACCCACTGACATCTCAGTGACCACTCACTGACCACCAATTGACCACCCACCTCTTCCTCCTGGCCGCATCGGTGCTGTTGTCTATGAGCGCAAGCACGCGCCCAAGGTACCCGCCCCCCAGCGTGACCTTGGACTCCTTGATACGGTTCTGGTTGCAGAATGTGATGGCAGGAAACTGCACCGGCTCGTACACAGTCTGGTGGCAGGAGAATACAAGCAGCATGGAGGGTGGTAAAATGTCATATTATGTTTAATTGACGTTGCTTAGAGTTATTCATTCACAAAGCAATATAAATGCCTTTAGCATTATTTCCGAATAAGCGTTTCATCTTTATAGAAACATTCTCAATTTTCATTACAGTTTACAAAATAATACTCGTCGCGCTAAAATGGTTAGAAAACAATTGAAAGATTAGAATTTAAAAAAAAAACAATACTTCTTGGGTTAAAGTACAGAGTGTCTAAATTATATTCTGCAATATAAAACTAACAATACTAATCAGGAAGCACATGGCATACATTCTGGTAAACAAATGGGTATTTAATTGGGGTTTGAGTTGTAATGTTAACACGAGATGAATGGACGCACTTGTTTCCCACCAGACTAATGTAAATAAGGTGCTTTTGATTGGCTTTCAGGCGCCGGAAACCTTTAGTATTTTGACATTTGACTAATGTCACAGACGACTTTGATCCTGGACCAGTAGCAGGTAGTGAAAAGCCTACAAAAGCCTTTCTAAGACCAGTCTAATGGAACAACAACAGGAACAACAACACCTACATGAAATGTATTTGTAATTTTGTTGTTCTTTAGTGCTACATCAAGCTCCAGTATAAAATTGTATATTCCTTTAATTTAGAAGAAAATGAAAAATGAATAAATAATAGGAATATACAATTATATCATATGGCTTGATGTAGCATTAAGGAACACCAAAACTACAAATGAAACCATACCCTAAATATCAACTACATAGATATAATGACTGCATGAAACGAGACGTTGAAAGAAGAAGAAAAAGAAGAAGAGGAAGAGGAAGAAGAGGAAGAAGAAGAAGAAGAGGAAGAAGAGGAAGAAGAGGAAGAAGAGGAAGAAGAAGAAGAAGAATATTAGTCATCAGGTCTCCATTGGACCAAATGCACAACACATTACATACATGAACAGAATAATAGGCATAGGCTGATGTCGGCCGGACATTATTTTATTAAGTTAATTAGATTGCTATTATTTTCTAAGTAATGTGTGACGCTCTGCTAAAATATTTTACGACTGCTACTACCAACAACAATAGTAGTAATAATGACAATTAAATGCACACAGCACACAAATTAAACACATGTAAATTGCATGTACACACTGACCCAGGTGCGAACGCCGATTGGCCGGTGTTTGAAGCTGGTGACGAGCGTCCCGATGGCCACCAGCGTGTACAAGATGGCTGCAAATGTGGTCAGCAGCCACACTGACCGCCTCGCCCTGTGGCCACTCAGCCCCACCTGCAAGACATAGGGACAATGATCAGTGGGTGGTTAGTGAGTGTCACACACGTGGTGGTCAGTGGGTGGTAGTCAGTGGGTCGTCAGTGAGAGTGGTTAGTGAGCTGTCGATGGGTGGTCAGTGAAGGTCATCAATGCGCGTGGTCATGGAGTGGTCAGTGGGTGACCAGTTGGTGGTCTCTGGGTGGGAGGTATATTATCATTGTATGTTCACTGTGTAGCCATAATTAGTCAGTAGCTGGTCAGTCAGTGAGTGCTCATTGTGTGTGGTCAGTATCTTAGCAGTGAGTGGGGTCAGCGAATGGCCAGTCTGCAAGCAGTTTGCTGTCATTGTGTGGTGGGTTAGTAGGTGGTTGGGCAATTTGCAGTGAGTTATGGTCCATAAGATATACATGTACCTTTTATTTATGTGATTAGTTCCTACTTGATAGATATTTGTAGGAAGACCATAATGGACGAATTTTCTATTTAAGAACGCCAAAACTCCATGAAATTTACTTTTTTGGAGGAACAGGCGGTCTGCCTGTGTATCGAGGAAAGCCGGAAGCAACATGTCCTAATGCCGAGGCTATTAGGAGCTATTAGGTGAGAGGCTGGTCATTGTCATTTGAAATTGAGGGGGAGCCTTGTGTGTTTTTCTAAATAGTGTTAGTCTCGAACAGTCGCGTAAACTATACTTGTAGACGACTGGAACGTACAATAAAGTTTGGATTAATTGTATGGAAAATGTAAATAGAAAATAATGCAAGTTTTCTCTGGTTATCAGAGTTGGGGCGACTAATTTTTTTTATTAAAACTAAACTAAACTAAATGACAATTTTCATGATTAAACTAAACTAAAGTGACTCAGGCAAATGTTATGATTAAACTAGACTAAACTAAATGATCGCTTGATTAACTAAACCTAAACTAAATTTTGCTAATGAAGGATTTACGAAATGAAATAACACATTTTTTGTTTTCTATTTCAACTATTCTATTTTAATGTAAATATACATATCATACATGCATACATGATATGGTATTCTTTGTAATCGATATTCAAACAAACCATATACTTCAAGTACTACTATTTCAACTAGTTTCAAGTAGGCAATATCTCTTCGATAACCAGTACATCATAAATGAAAACACACAATTTACCATCCTTTTATTGAACCAAGAATGGTAAGCAATCTATTTCAAGGCAGAATCAAAGAAACTGCTAAATGTATGGTCGATAGTCACTAATTATTATATCTTAACTAAAGTAATTAGAATTTAAGCTCACAGGAAATGGCCTTATTTCTATATCTGAACACAATAAGAACTTGCAAGCCATTAACCCGATTACATCATAGCGGTCACTTTTAGACAAATTTTCATTGATAAGCAGATTGCTATAAATTAAGCTCTTTGTAAGAATTATATCTGATAACATGTTTAGGCAGATTTTTTTAATCAAAACTAATCATGATTAAAATGTAAATTTATGATTAAACTAAACTAAACTAAAATGAAATTTTTAAGTTTGTTGATTAACTAAAACTAAACTAAATTACACAAATTCTGATTGATTAATCGATTAAAACTAATCTCGCCCCAACTCTGCTGGTTATCTTAACAAAAATGCACGGTGAAGAAAAAAAAGAAGCTTCTCCCTGAAATGTCAGTGGCTGGCTCTTAATTAAATGTCCTTAGTGGATAACAGACTGTTATCAGGCGGTGTCCACACGAATTACCGCTGCCCGTGCATGACAGCGTACAGAGACCACGTGGCCACCTGCATGTTTCACGCCACGTCACAGGCTGTCACGTGATGTTTTGAGTAACCAGCCTGTAGTCCATTAAATAGCAGTGAATTCGTGCTAACAGGAACAGGGCTCCAAAAAAACAGTTTAGACTAACGCCTAAGCGCTCAAAACAAACAAATTGACGTCTCCGCGTGCTCAAAACAAACGAAATTGACTGGCAATGAGAATGTTATGTTATTTTTAAAAATAAAATGGATTTTTAGTCATGATAGAATGGTGATTGACCACTTGATTGTCGTGTTAAT
>CM032668.1:29420929-29585001 GCA_019095985.1 Streblospio benedicti | reverse complement strand
TCGTAGAGTGTACAGTATGTTAACTGAGGATTACAACACAAAAATATATATTTGTATAACTTTCAATCCATTCAAGCTCAATTTTCACAAAGTCAGTACATTTGGGAAACATTTTTAGAAAATAATACCTTAATTTATTTATTTATTCATTTTTATATATGTATTTCTTTAGAAAGTCTGTACATGTGGGAAAAGCGTTTTAAAAAAAAAAAAAAAAAAAACATGTAATTTTCAGAAATCCAGTACCCTTGGAAGACGCTTTTTACGCCCTCGGCCTGCACACCTCACACCATGGCGGCGGCTGCCACAGCGTCAACCTGGCTGGAGAAGCGGCTGCGGCGCCTGTTCGCGGCGCACGGGGCCGTCGTGGCGGACCACTACGTGCTCTTCATTGCCGTGCCGCTGCTCGTGTCGGCCGTGTGCGCGGGCGGCGCCGGCTACCTGGTACGTCATACGTACAGCGCTGGTACGTCACGCGTACAGCGCCGGTACGTCACGAGTACAGCTGGCGAGAAAGCCGTTTGCCTGCATCCTTCCCAACATGTTTCGCCTCCCATCTTTTGAAATCCTGGCTACAGCCCTGAAGTCCATAACACCACGATGATTTGGGGACTCACATTTTTCTTTGTCTATGTGTGTGGGGGGATGGGGGGGGGGGTTCTGGCGTGCATGCGTGTTTGCGTGTTGCCAAGACTTTCAAATGCTTTTACCAATCCCATTGTGCTTTCTACGGGCTTGAATGCAGTAAGGAAAACTACAAATAGGACCTCTAAGTACATGAAAGAAACTAGCCTATATCAGAGGTCAATGTGCAGTATTGGACTGTGTCTGCAAGCACGAAGCCTGTTTACTCATCATGAATCTGCGGGCCATTTACAAGATACGCACAGCTGTAAATCTACTCTTCGGGATCAGATCTTATACAAGTCGCACAATTTCTCCATTTGAGTGCTATTGCCATCGTCGTGTTCCAGAAGCGTGAGACGGACATCGAGAAGCTGCTGACACCGCGACACAGCGCCGCCTGCCGCGACCGCGCCACGCTGCGCCGCCAGTTCACGGCCGCGCCGCAGCTCAGCCCCGACCGCAGGCTCGACCAGGTGGGTGGGGACTTGACCACAGCTCTCTCCAGACAGGAGGCTCTGCGTGACCAGGGGGTGGGGACTTCACCCCCAGCTCTCTCCCGATAGGTGGGTGCGGGCTTGACCGCAGCTCTCTCCCGACAGGAGACGTGACAAGCTCACCGGACTTGTCAAATGTGGTTTCTGTACAGACAATAATGGTTTGTAGAGTAGCCCGAGAGAATGTGTCACCTAGGTGGACGCAGAAGCGCCTCCGTGAGTCATTTTAACGTACACATCAAAACGTAAATAGTACTACTAATATGGTGAAAGATGATTGATTATTTCACAAATAAAATGTTGGTTGTGAGATTCCTTAAGTGCGCCCCGGCTTTCCTTTTCTATCAGCAGTGCTAACGCTGCCACCTCTGTCCATGCCCATTCTAAGTGTTTCTGGATCACCCAGTGAGTTCCCTCAGACTCCTCCGTCTGCCTGCTCTATCCATGCCCGTTCTAAGGCTGTCTGGATCACCCGGCAGGACCTGCTGGCGCGTGTGATCATCACACCCCGGCCGCGGCGTGTAGGGGACGGCGGCGGCGGCGTGTGGCAGCACCACGTCATGGACGAGGTGTTTCTGCTCGACCAGCACGTGCGGCAGCTAGAGGTCGACGGCGTCAGGTTCAGGTACTCGCATGTGGCAGCAGCGGGTGGCAGGCACGTGCCCACACCTATTGAGTATAACACTTTCTTTTGTGAAAGTAACATATATGAAATGTCCAGGGAAGCATGGGGATTGCATGAGCATAAAAGTCAAACTCCACTTTACAAAAAGCTTAGCACGGAACTGGATTGGGTCCTATTTCTCTCTGTTCACTTCAAGTGCTCCAAGCCACAGCTTAAGAATTTTTCTACCCCCACAAGTAATTACGGTATAACTTACCCAATGAAATAAGATAATGATCGTTCTGTTTACAATATACGCTCATATGCAGGATAAGCCCATGGAGAGCTGGAGGTCTTCATTTTGTTTTCAATTGCATCTAGATCAGTAGAAATGAATTTAATTGGATATTATGTGGTACTTGTGTACCAAAATATTACATTTTCATGTTTTGGGTTTTTTTTTTTTTTTTGTTTTTTTTTTTTTTTTTTTGCATTTCCATTATCGATCACTGGTACGAAACCCATGATATACTAGTACCTACACTAAAGCATGCAGCCCACCCCCTTTTCCCCAAACCTGGATCTGCCCGCGACAATTCCCGCCCTGTTAAACACGGCAGTTGTTTCGGTGTTTCAGTGACATCTGCCTGCAAACCGAGTCCGGCTGCTTTGACAACGGGCTGCAGTTGTTTGAGAAATCCATGAAATGGACCGAGCGCGAGATGAAGATCACCTACCCGTTTCTCAAGCTCAATGCGTCCTCGGTGACGCCTTCCCCGCGTGTCTTCCTGGGCCACACCCTGGGCGGCGTGGAGCTGGACAAGGACGGCGTGGTGACGAGGGTGGACGCCATGCAGCTACACTACTTCCTCACGGTGGGTGTTGATCGGGGTCTATAGCCTTGATGAAAATCCATTCACCAACATTTCTTTCCTGAATCACCAGTGATCAGTACATTTCCTTGTCTTTCACCAGTCCCCAGGAATTGTAATTGACTAGGTTGCATCACATTTTCATCACATTTTCACCACAGTTCACACACTTATAGGCAATATTCACAATTCACGCTCAAGCTTTAGGGCAAATCACCGATCACAGCCCTTGTAATGAGCAGATCACCAGTCACCAATAACAGGTTCCAGCAAATTTCACACGCTCAAATACATGCAGCTCCACTACTTCCTCACGGTGGGTGCTATCGCGGTAGTGTCGAAGCAATAAAAACACCAGAAAGGCAAATCATTGTCGGTTTACGGGCATCTCTTTTACACTGCACATGCATTTAGCGTTACCATTTCTACATATACTGCGTTTATAGCAGATATGATGATGGAGGCAAATAGAAAAGGCGCAATCTCAATAAACTGTCTCCATTGTTTTTGTCTTCACATATACATGGCAAGATGGCGTCTCACTATGGAATAGTGTATGCTAAGGTGCACACTGGTTCGTTTGTAACGGTTGGAAACCATGATAAATGATCCCATTGTTTTCTTTCTAGATTTCCAACTTAACACAGCTGTGGTCAGACTGTCTAAAGAGGATCACAATTTTCCCTTAAACTAAAGCATATCATATTGCACTATAGGCCATAATACACAGTCACAGTAGTGAAGTTCTCCATGTATTATCTATTATGTCGAAGTGTTTCGGGGTTTTGATAAAGATAGAAGCAAAGATGGATTTGAAACCATTGAATTTTCCCATGCATGTTAGTCTTATTTGCAATTCCCCCACATTTTGGTCTATCACAAGAGTTGAATCATAAATTCTGCAGAGTACGAACATGACGCGTCGCTGGGCGGACGCGTTCGAGGACGATCTGCTGCGGAGACACGAGTACGTCAACATCGACGTCAGCGTGTGGACGTCATACAGCATGGAGCGGGAGCTCGGCGAGAACACACGGCGGTAAGCGGTGTCCTACGGCATGGGGCGGGAGAGAACACACGGTGTTGTCCTACAGCGTGGAGAGCGGTGGCTCAGCCCGAAGACACGGCGGTAACGCCTGCCTTACACATTACTCAAATACGCCTACGTAGCTCTATACATGCACTGGCGAACTGGTAAATTTGTTCGGAAATTTTGAACATTTTAAAAATGGATAAATTTGCAGTTTGGTTTTAGTTCACAGCAAATAGTGATGCTGCGTCTGGGGATCGCAAAAACATTCGTAATTATAAGTAACGCTTTGGTTGACTATACGTTCAATGCTCGGGTGTGTGTGTGGGGGGGGGGTTCTTCAATAGTCCTTTTTCAACCACTCAGTTTCAGTAGGGGTCATGATTTCAACATTCCAGCCAGTTTCACTAAGTGAGGTTGAATCTCGAAGTTCTATATCTAACTCTCTTTTCATGTGATT
This sequence comes from Streblospio benedicti, assembly GCA_019095985.1. Lineage (NCBI taxonomy): Eukaryota > Metazoa > Annelida > Polychaeta > Spionida > Spionidae > Streblospio > Streblospio benedicti. The sequence continues at coordinate 29,580,914 of CM032668.1, read as the reverse complement.
TAAATTTGCGTTATTAAGCCATAAAAAAGCATTAAAAGTAAATATAGGTTGTAGAAAATCTTGTTTTCAATACAGTATCACATAGAATAATACACCTTGGTATAATAATACCCCATTGTTTTCATCAGGCGTTTTCACTTGGGGTATCATTTTCAGTTTCACTGGTTTCACTAGGTGGTATAATTTTGGACGGTAAGTGGCACGCCCCTACCCATTCAGCCCCAAAGTAGCGCCCCCCCCCCCCCAAGAATCAAACCAATTTAGGTGTTTTCTTAGGTCCTCTTAATGATTGTATTGTTTTTCATTTGTGATTCATGTTCTATATTATATATGTAATATTGAGAACAGTACTGTTTTGTTATCAAGTTAGTCCTTTTTGCATTATGTTCTGAGGATGACCGTAATGTCCAAAATATCTAATTAAAACGTGAAAGAATTACTAAAGATGTTGGTTTTATCAATCATAACAAACCAATTTTCTTGCACTTCCCCCACCCGCGTGTTTTCAGCATCGTGCCGTACATGGCCGGCGCGGGGGCCATCCTCACCACGTTCTGCGTCCTCGCCACGCTGCAGGCGGACCCCGTCAGGGCCAAGCCGCTGGTCGGTAAGTGACCGTGCTCGCGGGAAGGTCTGTACTGCTGCTCCTACTCCCTCTGTTCCTGGTTATAGTGTCGCTGCTGCAATTGCTGCTTTCTTTCTTTGTTCCTGTTGCTTATGGTCCAACTGATGCTGTTGTTGACACTCTGTACTACATTATACATTGCAAAACGGTGTTAACAAGCAATAACAATTTTTTTTGACTGAGCTGTCCAGTTTACACGTGTAACTGTGTAAAGAAATAAAAAAACGATTATCGATGGTGTTGGCTACTAGATCTATAACTAGCTCCCTCCTGCCTACAGGTATCTGTGGCCTGGTGTCCTATAGCTAGTTCCCTCGTGCCTACAGGTATCTGTGGGTTGGTGTCCTATAACTAGTTCCCTCGTGCCTACAGGTATCTGTGGGCTGTTGTCTGCCTTCCTCGCCGTCGTGACAGCGTTCGGTTTTCTCATGTACATCGGTGTGCCCTTCGTGGACGTATGTGCAGCCGCTCCCTTCCTCGCCATAGGTCCGTCAGTTTATAATTAACAGTTATGTAAAACAACCATGCTCATAATTATTTCTCCATATTTATTCTAGCATTGATGTTCTTCTATTTGCACAATCAAACAATTCTATGAGTTTTGTAAATGAGTTCTGTAAATATAAAGCTTTTTAAAACGTCCTTTTGAAGTATATGTTCAAAGACCACTGATTCGCGCTGTTTAGTAATTTCAAGTAATTTGCTTGAAGACATCCTGGAAAAACTGAGACTTGACTTGTGGGACAGGTGTGGGCGTGGACGACATGTTTGTGCTGGTTGCTGCATGGCGCCGCTCCGATGAACACTCCCCAGTGCGCGCGCGGATGGCGGCCACGCTGGGAGAGGCCGGACTCGCTATCACCATCACCTCACGTACGCACCACCAACAAGCGCACAGTTGTATTACTAACTTCATGAAGTCTATACACAGCATATGGTCTCATTGTTGGTAGTATTTTTATTATATTTTGAAACTAAAGCATAGACAGAAAACATGCTACCCAAAATTATAAGTTAATTAAATTACAAGTTGATTGATTAATTGATTAATTAATTTACTACAGTGGCCTTGTATATACAAATTATAAATTGCACATATATAAAGTAACCCCAGATTTTCAGGACTTAATCTATTCACTTATTTTAAAGGTCAGACTCGTATTCAGTACAATGCACCCACTTGATGTGAATGTTTACTGTTTTCCAAGTAACAAACAAGCAAAAGTCCTTGACATTAGAGGCTTCTTGCTCAACTCTATATGGCCATATCTCATAGCCTCTGCCGAGACTTGAATCCTGGACCACTATCACTGTGGCACCTCTAGTGTCAATACTTACACCCAAGTCATTGAATTCCAATATATCTATGCACATGAAAAAAAAGGCCAAATTGTACTTTATTTGCCTCTAGTGACCGACATAGTAGCCATTTGCGTGGGCGCCGTCACTAACTTTGAGGCGGTGCGGATTTTCTGTGTGTACACGTCAATCACGCTGTTCATCGATTACGTCTACCAGGTACCCAGAGCCACACACATACACAGAAACACACCCTCACCAAGGCAATATGATGCATTCATATATCACACAGTAACCATGATCTAATTGTTTACTTCGGGTGGCGTAGTAAAAGAAAATGGGTAAATATAGTATGCAAGGTAATGGTAATAATCAATTACTTTGCAAGGTAATGAACACAATCCTGAAGAAAAGAAGACACACGCGATATACACGTAGACAGTTCCCCATATGCATGCAGCCTGCTCATGTTAAAGTTGAATGCAGGAGTAAAATCTACTCCCGTTTAATTGTGTGATTAATGAACCATTGAAATGAACCATCCGGGATAAGTCTATATTAGGACTATATATAGTCACAAATGCACTATTTGAATAGAGAAGCCGTAAACCCACAAAGGTTCCCTCTCCCTTGCACATTCCTCACACAATATTGCTGCCCTCGATTTGAACCCGCACGTATTGCAGATCACGTTCTTCGCGGGCTGCATGGTTTTGTTCGGCCACCGTGAGGCGAACCACCGACACGCGCTCACCTTTACCAAGGTCATCCCAAAGTCGGAAGCAGGTGGGTGCTGTGGAGGGAAACGTGACTGTACAGTAGAAGCTCTCTATCAACACCGCCTGTGAGAGATCGTCTATATACAGTTCTACGTTAGTCTTGGTAGCTTTATGAAGGTTTGAAAGCGTGAAAAGTGATCTTCTCATAGAGGTGTTCTCATTAGAGTGGTGGCCTTATTTGGAGGTTTTACTGTGCTTATACTGATCCGATATTTCTTGAATGCTTTATTTTTTTGTTTCCTGCCCAGAACGCTTGTAAACGAGAGTCTGCTCGGCACGGGATAAATGTGCTGCCGAAGTGCTTCCTATCGAGCAAACCTGAAAGGTTTTAGAACAAGTCACAATGACTTTAGACGGTAACACATGAATATACCGTTCATAAACATTGGGAGTGTTTGTGTTTTGTTTGCATTGCATGGTGCAGGTGCACATGATAAGATTGTGTACGCTTGATATTGTGTTGTCTACGTATTACACACCAGGAGAAGAATTACTCATTGAAACTCCATTCTACTCCGAGTTCTACTCTTAGTCCGTCAAATATAGGGGACGGTCGGTACTACTCGAGCAGGTTGGCAAAGGTGGTTTGGTATAATTTTGAATGTCTCCTCATATACTGTAAGGACGGCCATGATAGCAAGCTCAGAGGAGTAACATAATGATTCACAATGGCAGGCAAGATGGCGGCTGCCCTAAAATAAGCCCAGTCACAAAACTCTTCATATTTGTTAAATAGTGAGTCACAAAGACCGAACCTATCCACCATCCCTACTGATAGAACTATTGTATAATCATTATTATCCATTTGCAATACTAGTCTGCAGTGATAGTTTTACTAAAAATCCTATGTATTTGGCACACAGCGCTTGATCTCATTTTGTTTTGGAATGTTCTTTTAAGCTGTGTGAATATGTTCACAATTGTTTTATTTTGAATTTTTATTCTTATAAACGTTTTCAAACTATGTAGGTTCCTTGTCAAAAACTAAAATAGAAATAGAAAAAAAAATGAAGCATTTCTATTTTAGTTTTTGACAAGGAACCTACATGGTTTGAAAACGTTTATAAAAATAAAAATTCAAAATTAGACAATTGTGAACATATTCACACAGCTTAAAAGAATATTACAAAACAAAATGAGTGATAGTTTTTAGATAAGCAAAGGAAGTCTCATTCACACAGTGTGCATTATGATGAAATTGACGTGTAAGTTCACACAGAGAGACCCACTTGTGCGCTGTGGTTGCAGTGGGTCGCTCCCCTCTGTACGTGCTGTGCTGCGCTGGTGGAGCGTCCCTCAAGTACCCAGACAGTCGCCTCGACGAGAAGCAGATGGTGATGATGCACTGGTTCCGCGACAGCCTGGGGACCGCGCTCACCTGGCCGATAGCCAAGGTGTGAGAAATAATATCATAATGACATGATCATAATGCTGGGAGGCGGGCATGTGTTTCAAATATTGCCAGGGTAGACTTTGCACATTGTATAACTCACTGTGTTTTTCATTTTACAATCACATAACTAGTTTTCCTCCCTTTTACAACTATTATTTTTTGTGCTTAATCAATTCAGCTGCAAAACAACTCAATATAAGAATTCAGAACAATTACTCGTAAATGTCTTTTAACGGTCTTTTGCATGCATTTTCATTCGGTTTTGTCTGTTTACATGAAGCAGATAACGTTCCCAATACAGAAGCCTGTTGCTGTTTCAGGTCACGGTGGGGCTGCTATGGTCGCTGTACGCCGCAGTCGCTCTGTGGGGCTGCATCACCCTACAGCAGGGAGTCCAGGTCCGTCACACCATGCACATTACCCGCTATCTCCAATAGTTGGGGACTCCATTAGAATGTTTGGATAGCCATTTCTTGAAATGACTAAGTGATATTCGGGCATGGTGTAGTTGAAGGGAAATAAAACTAACACTGAGATAACCGAAAACGTGAGATAAGCAATATCAAGATATTGAGATTCTTATGTAGTCTGTGAAAGTGAGCGTTCAATGGGGGATACAGGGTTTGGTTGTATGTTGTGACGTCTATACGCTGCATGTGCATATGCAAACATGACAATTTGTAATAAGGTGATGCCACATTTTGAGAAGCTCGCCCATGATTTTGCCTGTACAAGCAATCATTGATTTTCTAAATGCCAGTATTGTTTATACTTTTTCATTTTTGATGCAACACATCTATCATTATTTTTGTAATCCAAGCAAATAATAGTTTACAGTCAATCAAATTCCATTCATAGGTCGCTTAGAATTGTCACTAACTAACATTGATTTCAAGGATATCTGATTGGAAATTCAATGGTGTATTTGATTGTTATTTCCAGCTGCGCACGCTGGCGTCTGACCACACCCAGATCGCCCGCTTCTACGAGCTGGAGACGCCCTACTTCACGCACTACAGCTTCCGTGTCCAGGTGGGGCAGCCAATGGCTAAAGCCTGAATCTGCTCATATCTTTTTTTTCCAAATCACCCCCTGTTTCGCTCTATTCATTGTGTTGACCATCAGTCCAGTCTACATATTGGCTAAACTCGGTCGTTTAATGAAAATGAACTTTGGTTGTCCATTTGCTTTTCGAGCTGTAAATCCTGCCACATGGGTGATATTGTGTCACGTGACGAGTGTGAAACCTGCAGACAAGATGTCAGATTGACAGGTGTAACAATATCCACCATTTGGCACGTTTGTCTTATGTTTGGGTCTCCATGACCGCTAACATTGCCTCACTGTTACTCACATATATAGTGTGATAAGGATGCCAATGACCTGGTGTAAATATGTTAAGTCGCTAGAGCACGATAACAGTGAATTGGGACTATAAATAAGCACATTTACATTTTCATTTATATGGTAGAATTCTGCGTGTATTTCGTGAACATCACTCTATGTAATATCGGTTCCTGGTCTGCAAGTTTTGAGCATATTTATTTGAGCCCTTGATATTCAGGGTGGTGAACATATAAAACAAGTAAGAATGTTGGCCATCTTGATTTGAGAGGTGATCTAAGTTATGTCTTTGAATAAATCTTAATAGTTCACTCTAAGGTACTTTAATGCCAAAGGAAATGATTGTACTATGAAATGAAGGTCCAGGCCAATTTTGTGACCTTACTCTCTCCAGCTGTTATCTGATAAGTATGTAGTTTCGTGGGAATTTCATATAGATTTTTGGAAACATGGTTTTTATAGTGTATTATTATTGTTTATTTCACAAAAGTGATGGTTCCATTTTTTTTTCTAGGTCATCTTTGATATTCAGCAACCATTTAAAAATTGCCTTCATTGGAAATAACACATTTTGAATAAACTTAAATAGACTTGTATTGTAGCAATTCACCAAATACGTTTCAAGTCAATTAACTTATGAATTAATATGTTAGCAATCTTATCAAAACTAAAAATGTCATCATAACTGACACCATATTGAAATCTAATATGGCCGCCAAAGATTTTCTATAGAAATCTAATATTTCAAAATCTCCATGATTGTGGATGGTGCTCACATTAAGTAAGGTTACAGTTCCATGTTTATAAAAATCCATTTGTCTGTTTAGACAAAGAATGGACACTACAAAGTAAAAATGTCAACATTATGAAATAATAACGTGTAAGAAACTGCTGACTTTTTGCGTTTGTTGTCTGTATTCTGTTAGTATATAACCATACTTTTGATTAACATGCAACTTTTGAGGTTAAAACTTTATTCTTATTCTAAACACAATCAAATAAAATGTACTATAATGAGTCACTTGGCAATGATACATATGAAGACAAAGAATAAGCTGAAAAGCAATACTTAAAATACTAATATATCAAACTTACAATGTATATGAGACAGACTTAAACTATAAAACACGGTGCTTTATTACACAGAATGAATGTGTTCATCAACAGTCTATACATGGGAGGGATATAAACACACTCCGACACATTTCTTTCCAGTGTGTGAGCTTGAAGGTCTTTAGGTGAGAAAAATTTGCAAAACATTTCTCACATTTTAGCATGTACAGTCATGTGGTGCCGTTTGAGGTGGCCTCTTCGTGTAAAATGGCTCCTCTCTCACGTGTATCAGCTATTGTCACTTTAAAACAGAACTTCTAGCAAAGCATTTCCCATTCCTTCATTCATATGGTTTCTCTCGTGTGTGTACACGCATGTGACTTAGTACAGCAGATCTCTGGGTGAAAGCTTTTCCACACTCTCCACTTCCAAACCACTGTGGATTCTCATATGGATTTTCTTTTCTCCACTTCCATAGAATTACTTTTTACACACAGTACACTCTTGATTCTTTTCCCCAGAGTGGATTCTCATGTGGTTAGTTAAGGTGCCACTTTGACTAAAACTCTTCCCACATTCACCACACAAATAATTCTTCTCACCTGTATGCGTCCTGGTGTGTTCTGTTAGATGGTGCTTTAGCCTGAATGATTTCTCACACACTGTACACTCATACAGTTTCTCCCCACTGTGAGTTCTCATATGTCTAGTCAGTTCTCTCGTCAGCCTGAATGATTTCTCACACACTGTACACTCATACCGTTTCGCCTCAGTATGAGTCCTCATGTGTACTGTTAGATGTTGCTTCAGCCTGAATGATTTCTCACACACTGTACACTCATACAGTTTCTCCCCACTGTGAGTTCTCACATGTCTAGTCAGATCTCCCTTCCGCCTGAATGATTTCTCACACACTGTGCACTGATGTTGGTTTCTACTGCCCACATCCATATTTTGCTTTATATCGGTATTTTGTGAATTTGTATTCATTGAATTTACTTCCTCAGAGATGACCTTTTTGTCTTTTGTTTATTACCGCGTTTTGAAGCCTTGTGATTTATTGTTGTTGTTTTTTAATGTCTACAGCATGGGCGTGAAGGAAGCGTTCCAATATAGTGTTATACCGGTAGTATATTGTAGTATTCTTGCACCTACATAAACCTACGAATAATCAATATCCACCTTTACGCTATACGACCTTGCCCTTGAGCCCAAATCAATAGACAGTTCTGGGAATAAAATATATACATATAAAATGTTGCTTGCAGGGTGATACAGGAACAGAGGAAGGTGTAGATTGAGTTATGACCGGTTATTGAGTTATTAAGGCATTGATGTAGAATGCTTGGTGAAGGTATATAGTCAGTCTCGAAAAGAATAAATAAGCAATAGGTTTTATTTTTACATGATAATGATCAACCAATATCATAACATCAACTGATTTTTTTTTAAATTTTACTGCTTTGGTAAAGTATGCCGACATGTTGAAAACAAACACACAATGGCAAAATAAAAACTATTATTTTGAAAAATCTATGAAGCCTTTCATGGCACAATTCTTATATAGACTATAAATGTTCACGTGCAGCATAAGAATTAAAGAAAAATGTTTTACACACTTCTACTATCTTGTTACTTTTTAATAGAGGTCTATATTATGACTAGATGAACCAATGTTCGAAAGCCATAATAAGCCATAATAAGTGGGATCTAGTAACTTTTTAATATGCAGCATCATTTTCATATCTCGCGTCTACATACACAGCCGTGATACAACCATATTCAATTCTGTGGAACTTACAATCAGAATCCAACCAATCAAAATGTTCACTGCCAAAATGTTCAGTGGTAAATTCAATTGCCAAACGTATATTTCGCTAGATAAGTAAGATGAAACCGAGTATTGATTTTGTCGTTGACGTAAGTCTAACCAAAAAAAAATATTTTTCCACTTAAAAGCTTTACTTAAGTTTGCCCACGGGTCTGTATGAAGGACTTGTAAAGGCAGTGTGAGTTATCAACCCGCGAAAACCGACAATGATCCAGCATACATTGTATAGCAAACAACTTTAGTATCAAAAGCAATCATAAACCATATTCAAAAAGCTATTTTCATTTTTGGTGGGTGATAAAATGATTTTAAAGTCTTTTACTTCTTATCACTCCCTGTTTTCAAGGTATACCGTACATTGATGCATAATAAAATTACATATCATGCATCCCACCTGGCAGGTTGTGGTGCGCGCGCCCCTCACTGACCCTCACACCGCGGGACGCATGGACCGCCTGCTCAGCCACCTCGAGCACAGTCACCACTTCCACGGCCCCGCCTACTCAGACTCGTGGCTCCGCGAGTTCCAGCTCTACATGAAAGTAAACAAGAAACCGATCGTGTACGAAAACCTATTCGATGAGAATTTTGACAAGTTCATCAGCCTCCCCCAGAACGCGATTTATCGAGGTGATGTGGTGAAAGTCAGCGGTGAATACCGATACTTCCGCTTCCTGGTCATGGCTAAAGACGTGACGGACACAACGAGTGAGACCCAGGTGAGAACCTTGAGATCGATGACATGGATGCAAACTTTCAGCTATTTTAAAATTGATATTTATCCTTTAGATACATGTAGTTTGGATAAGTAGGTACTTCTTTATGTTATTCATTTGATCACAGTATCTATCAGAACTATCACACATGCAATCATTTTGCATCTAAAAGCGCTAGTCTTGCTGAGTTTCTAATCTATAATCTATCACAACATTACTGATGATGCTAATACTAATCACTAAAACATAAAAATTTTAAACAAAATAATGTGGTTTCTAATATGTTTTTCTACCGACCCCAGGACTGGTAATGAAATAAGCTCAAGAGATGGTACCACAGTCACTCTGAGTACCAGATGTCCTGAAGAGACCTCTGACACATAACTATTCTCATTAAGAATTCTGACCAACCACAGGCAGTTAATCTATATTCATCACAGGACTGTGATGAATATACATGTAAAGAGGACAAGTGATCAATCCCACCTGAGTATCAGATGGGTGTGGCGGGTTCAACTATCAGGTTGCTGGGTGTGGCGGGTTTACAAGTACATATGTAAACACGCTACATGTTAATCTCGTTGTATGTCACTGCCGCTATCAGGTGATGAAGCAGGCACGGGCGATCGCAGCGCAGTACCCGGACCTGAACGCCACGGTGTACTCGCCGCGCTTCGTGTTCACGGAGCAGTACCTCGCCGTGCTGCCCAACACCATCCAGAACCTTGCCATCGCCACGGTGAGTGCACCGCACGGTCAGCAGCTGGTCAGAATGTGGTCATTGGGGGATGGGGGGGGGATTATGACTCATAAGGAGTTAAGAAATCCTGTCTTCCCTTTTTTGCCTTATTTCCTACAATCCCTAGATTCTTTGGCCTTTTCCCCACATCCCACACATATTCAGGCTTTTTTCCAACATCCCACTTCCTTGAAATCCCACATCCCTCTTTTTTTGTCTATATTCCCACATCCCTCTTTTTGGTCTTTATCCCCCCATCCCACATCCTTATAAACTCATTGTGTGAATGCACTTTGATGGTCATATCACACCTTCTACTTGTACATCATTATTGACACTTCACTAAATCCAATCTGATAAATCATGAGATAATAAGTAATTGGCAATACGGGTACAAGTAATCCGATGACAGCAGACTCATAGTGTTGTGCTGCAGGTGAGCATGTTGGTGATCGCGCTGGTGTTCATCCCGCACCCCCTGGTGGCCGTCTACGTCACCCTCAGCATCATGTCCATCTGCGCCGGCGTCGTGGGCTACATGTCGCTGTGGAACGTCAACCTCGACACCACCTCCATGATCATTCTCATTATTTCCATAGGTCAGAGCAACACTTGTTTATTATGTACACAGAGATGTAACAATTATGATGGACCTTGGTGTCATCATGTGACATAGGGTACAGTAGCCCTTCGCTGATTATATGATTTATAAGAGCATATATTGAGCTTCCGTGTGACTAAAGTGGATGGGTCTGACATGACTCAAACCTGAAACCCATTGGTAGTGAGTGAAACTGGAATGCATACACCATCCCAAGCATGAAGCGCACCGGCAGCATTTTCACACTGCTCCTTGCAATGTTTGCACTTTTTGTTTGCATATTATGACTGACATCGAGACATGTATGTTTTGGAATAAACAACACCTCACTTCTGGGACGCCATCTGCCAGTTGTTATCTGTCCATGGCACCTATACTTCAGCCAATTATCACAGGCCATGATTACACTCCCCCTGCTGCAGGTTTCTGTGTGGACTACTCCGCCCACATCACGTACGCGTTCGTCACGTCGCGGGCGGCGAGCCGTGACAAGCGGATGCGTGAGGCGCTGTTCGGGCTGGGTCTGCCCGTGCTGCAGGGGGCGCTGTCCACCGTGCTCGCTGTCACCGTCCTCTGTAACGCAGACACGTACATCTTCCGTGTCTTCTTCAAGGTGAGGGGTGAGGAGGGGGTATATAAGGGTTTCAGAAATCCCTCATCCCTTATCATTTTGGCCTTTTTCCCACACTCCTAATTTTTTCGGTCTTTTTTTCAACATACCGTGGCACTTCTTTGTAAACCCGTCCCTAGAAGAATCTTCAATTCCATTCATTTGTACCAACCAAGAGATACAAATGTACTTTTAGCAATTATAATTGTTACTTTTGGGCATGCATAAGGTTCTCATGCAGTCCTTATATCCAAAAATATCTTTTCTTAACTGAAACAAATATGATATTGATTCGATGTTCCTAATCAGTGTGTTTGAGGTCCGATCCTCCTTATTCTGCTATCGCTATTAGATGCCCAAATCTGACTCATAACATTTTACTAGGAGTTTGGAGTGCATTGTAAAAACTGATTCTAATAAACCCACAGGTGATGTTCCTAGTAAGCATGTGTGGCGCATTCCACGGCCTCCTCGTGCTGCCAGTCCTTCTATCTGTGCTGGGGCCGAAGCGAGGGGGAGGGCAAGCCAAACACAGGTGCAAACACTAGTGCTAGACCATCATATAGCTCATAGTCCGGCTTATACTGCAGGCTGTATGCATTGGCTTTGTAGTCACTAACATTTGAACTAGACGTCGCTATATAATAGAATGTAGAAGCTGATGTTTAGCTATATTAATATTCTTGAAAAGATTATGGGTTTGCCACATTGCCATATTTGTAGAGCATGTCAGGGGATAGTGGGAGGTTGGGAGGGGGCGGGGTTACGGACACACAGAACAAACTAACCTTTAGCAAACTGAACTGTTTAAATAAAATAACCATGGTTTTATTTGCTGCAGGGACGTGGGCGTTCAGACCGCCATCACCAGCATATCATTTCTCCTTCACGCACTGGATGACAATATGGCAGTCATGTCACCTGCTGCGTTCGACGGAAATGGACACGTTAAAAGACCTACGTGTGATGTAAACGGAAACATTAATCCAGCTACATGCTATGTAAATGGGAACATGAGGAATTCATCACGCCTGTATGTGGCTTTGCCGAACGATAACAATAGGGTAGATAAATATGGGATAAGAAGCTCCAAAAAGAGGGGTAAAAGCCAACTGAACTACTATGAAGATGAAACAGTTGTGTGACAAACAAATACACAATCTCTCATTATTTCATTCTTTTGATGCAACTTTATGAATGCAATATGCCTATTTTCTGTGATAATTTATAGTGGGTTTCTTTCATTTGTGTTGACTTTGTTTTTGTTCTTGTGTGAAGCTATTTTTTGTGACTTGTTCATTCATTATTTTGTAATATTGTGAATATATTTCATCAACTATAAATATGATATTATAAAAGCAGTTTGATATACTAGAGGTATACTAAATTCTATTTTCTGCACTTTATTCAGCATGTTTAGAATGTTCAAAGAACGGTTAGTGTACCTACATTAAAAGCAAAGGATTTTGAAGATATTTACACAAATATCGATTTGATTACGCGTTCTGCATTTCTGCTTATCTGCTTATTGTTTGCGTTTTAAATCAGCAGATTCGCAGTTGAATGAAAATAAATATGAAATAAAATAATAAAACGTATCCCAGAGACAAATTCTTATACCATTAATATGCAATAACTGTTTTGATTTTGTCGTAAAATATTTTGATTCTAATTAATTACAGCTGTAAGATTTATCCGAAGCACCTGTTTATTCAATGCGGGATCAGTTTGCGTCATTAGCTACAACATGGATAAGAACATTTTAAAATGCAATTAACTATATTTCTGTAGTTGTAAATGCAGCAAAAATGGTAGACATGCTGCAAGAAGATGAAATGCATACTATGCGATCTTCTGAAATACACGAAATAGATGAACACAACCTCCAGCGGCTGTATGCTTGGGTAGATGAAATTCCACTGTCAAGACCCAAGAAAAATATGGCAAGAGATTTTTCTGATGGAGGTTAGTTTGTCATTATTTCTGGATTTAATCATCAAACTGCTTGTTAGAGAGCAGGGTCTATTTTATTGAAGAAAATAATACGGCATGCAATGAATATTTAGTAAAGGGCCAATTAAGTTCAAATTTCCACACCCATATACGTTTTTTTTTATATATAAAACAATATCAATATTGTTCATGTTTCCTAAATTCTTTACATTAGAGGACTCTCTCTCCGACTCTGGCGACCGTATCTACCATTCTACCCTTAAATGCTCGGTTAATATAGCTGCGATGTACAGTGATGGTGGTCTAGGGTTCGAGTCCCGGGAGAGGCTACGTGATATAGCCCTATATATAGACTTGGAGGGAGAGTCCTTTAAATGTTGATTACTTACACACAAGTCAATTAATTCCATGAATTCTATTCACTAAACAGGCTCTATATGTAAATCAAGTCACGCAACCACAAACAATGGCAAATGTTTTTCAGCGTTTACACAACAATTTCATATTTTCAAGGAATCTGCAACAGGAAAAAAGGATTTCTGATGAGTGTTTATATATAATCATGACTCATTGGATTGTGTTTTTACTGCAAATCCATGACAATATTTTGTTGGTGTGTGCTATTACTACCTGATTAATATAAAGTAAAAGATAGATTTTAAAAATCAGTGATGACAATGAATGATGCCAAGGATATTTTATAAAAACAGATAATCTAATATTTTTAGACGGTGGTTTTTTTGTATGGTCAGGATTGTTTGGTCGATGTCAATTGGCATTTTATGATGTAGACAATAGTATTTATTGAAGAGGATTTCATAGAATAGTTGATTTGTCATGGATTTAGTCCATCATCAAACTGGTAGCTTGTAGAAAGTCAAAAATTCAAATCATCAATTATAATATTTCATGCACGGTTGCATTTTCATATTATTTTCAAGGTGTCCAAGTATTGCAATTTTGAAATAACGCATGACTAGCTATATAATGAATACCCAACGAAAATGCAGGTTTGTCTATAGGAAAGAACTTTGGTTATCAGTTTGCACACTTCTTTGTTCAGTGACTGTTCTATAGAAAAAATGTTTAGTAAATGAACGGTGATTTCAATGAAATAGTTCTGTGTACTAGCATATCCAAAGCTTGGTTGGAAGGCTGGAAACACTAAAATAGTTGTATTTGCAAGATATTTAAATCAAACAATTATCAATTTTATTAACAATGTAATCGCTCTATTACTATATATTATTATCAAAGCACTAATTTTTTTCAGATTTGATTGCACATTCTTTCAAGTTTCAAACCTTCATTAGGAATGACCCCTCAAAAAAGTCATCAAAATATAACTTATTCTCTGATTTGAATCATTATATTTTCTAGTGACTAGCAATTATAAATATTTTCTAATATTTGTATGCTTTTTATTTTTAGTTCTAGTTGCAGAAGTTATAAAATATTTTGCTCCCAAGATTATAGAATTACACAACTATGTCGATGCCCACGCTGTCAACAAAAAAGTCACAAACTGGCAATTACTAAACAGGTGAGACATTGGAACAAATGCACTTTAGTAATAAAATTCACCTTAAATTCAACAAAATGCATGGAATGTCTTTTCCTAGTTTATATACTGCATGATTGTGGCTTTTTTGGAAGTATACCTCACCCTCATTAATGTGAACTTTGGATTAATATTATTGTTTGTGTAACACTTGTTTCAGCACAATATGAAAACCCAATGTATCATGAGATCTGTAACACTTAATTTTGTTATTTTGAAATGATACGTTGTCGCCTTCAATGGACGATATACATTATAAATGAATCCATTATTCATTGATTGGCATGGTACAATAGAATTGCCTGGGATCTCTATTCTTAAACATGTACCAATCAATAACCCAATTGTTCGATTTTTAATGAGTAGTGGAAATTGCCAATAATTACACAGGTTGATTTATGAGCAGGTTAATAATGCAGTTCCTGTGGGAGAATAATGTAAACACAACAACAGACTAAATATTTTCTTTGTAACATGTCGTTAATGTAAATGCGTAATCACATATTAGTTGTGTATGTCATGTGACAGAAAACAAAATGGTTACATTTATGAATGAATGATATTCATCTTGCAACATTTAATTTCTTTAAGTAGATACGTTTATTATTTTGTATAACAAATAAAGAGGTTTTATAGTATTCCTTGAAACATTCCATTTATATTGACGCTTCTTTGCTGCTTTCAAAAATTCCATGATGAATGAAATTCCTTTGAAATTTTATTTTGTTCATTTTAGTCATGGTTGCACAGGTGATAAAATATTTTGCACCAAAACTTGTCGAGTTGCACAATTATACAACCGCCTCGGCAACGATTCCAAAACTTAATAACTGGCAAATTCTAAAACGGTAAGCCGCTGGACCGGACTGCTGTAAAAACAAATTCTGCTTAACATTTGTGTGCCACTATCTTTATGATGTTGAAGTATTCTTTTCTCTTTTAAAATGAAATAAATTTTCATCAGCTTCTATTATTTGGTTAAATTTCGTACATTGTAGAGTTTGCGAACTGTTTAATCTTATAAGTAATAACTAATTGTAAGATTATGCTGCAATTAACTATAGTTAGATGATTTGATGTGGGAACTCATTGAATGTTCACTTTTAACAAGCTTATGGGAGTTGGATGTAATTTTTGGAAGAAAGTTGTAATAAAGTTTCATCACTGTATGTCTCTTTTAAGTTTTCAAGTACAGATCTTTGAGGAATTACAGTCACAGGCAAAATACTTGACTAAATTAATTTCACTGTTTTTTTGTTTTTTTTTAAATTTAGTGTGATAGATAACATTGTTGTAAAATATGTTTTGCATTTGTTTGATTTCACTTCTTCAAATTTATGTTTGACAAGCTTATAATACTAACAAAGCTAAAGTTAAAATACTGTTTCATCATTCATGGTACATATGTACCAGGGCCACAAATGGGAGAAAAATCATACTTGTCCATAGAACAGGTATCCTGAAAAATATGCCGTCCTATCTCAGATTTACACGTAAAAATAAAATTAAAATCCATGTAAATCCAATTGTGACTTGTATTTTGCAGTGACTGAGAATACTTGTTTAACTCAAGTATTTTACCTGTCCTGCCAACACATACCCATCTCGGGCAATAGGACGGGTATTTATCCGTGGCCCTGATATCCTAAAAGATCCTACATTGGTCAATCATTCAATTTAACGAAGAATTCATGAAACATTGGTATAACATATAACTCACGTATGACACCATAATTTTCTTGTTTCTCATGATGATATGCTTTACGTAAAACACACAGCCAGTGGTAAATCATATCTCTTATATAAAAAAAATCTAATAAATCTCTTTAAGCATAGAAAAAGACAAAAACTTTATAAAAGAAGCTCTTCAGCAGATTGCTGTGTTTGCAGGAAGGTGTTGACACGGCACTTCCGCCTGGACCTGTCCACGGACGTGGTGCGCGCCATCACACAGTGCAAGTCGTGGGCCGCCGAGTGCTTTCTCGTCCTGCTGCGCGACAGGATCGACTACTACCTCGCCACGCGCCGCGGCCGCAGGCACGACGTACAGGTCGGTGCTTCCCAGTAGTTCTACAATTCCCCTTCATTTGGCACATGTAACTTACAAATTGTGCTTAGCAGATTTGGGAGACCAGACATGTATATGTATTTCTTGTCATGGGCTCTAGACTTACATTTTACTTGTATGTCAATTAGGGGACTTTCTCACCAAGTCTATAGCGCTAAGCCTCACATAGCCTCTGCCCCGGACCACCACAACTGTGGTAAGGACCCTATTCACCTAGAACTTAAGACAGGCACATTAGCCCACTCGGCCATCCTGAAACATCTAAAAAGCTGTGTCATTCCAACTGAGAGAGTCAATGATCTGTCTTAAGTGCTAGGTGAATAGGTGCCACAGTTGTGGTGGTCCAGGGTTCAGTCCCGGCAGAGGCTATGTGATATAGACCTATAGGCTTATAGGCTTGAGAGAGTCCTCTAGTACTTACAACCAAGTCCATTAATTCCAATATATACTATGTGCTACTTGTATGTGTTTGAATCAATTTATTGTGTTTGGAGTCTTAATGATGTACATCTTGTAAAATCTTATTTTAGACAATATTGTAGTGTGCAATAGTACGCATGATCAATGACTACCCAGTCAGAAAAGCTTTAGACAGAGCCACAGACAGGGGAAAACCGTACTTGTCCATAGGACGAGTATCCTAAAATTTATACCCATCCTGAATAAGATTTACACGTCTAAATCAGCAAACTCAATGGAAATGTAATTGAAACTGATGTCTTGGTGATTGAGAATACTTGTCCATAGGGCAAGTAACTGAAAATTTTTTACCCGTCTTGACACCACAAATGCCCGGCTCGGACGATAAGACGGGTACTTATACGTGGGCCCTGTTTAGACCATTTGTGTTATATATTTTACTTTAATCAACCGAACTCATTTTTTGTCCCATAACTTTTTTTCCACAAAATGGATATCTATAAAAAGTGACACCGTTCGTTGCATAATTAGTGAGGGTAGTTCAAAATCATAGATTGATTGTCCAAATTCTAATATACAAATAGCTGTGTTGAGTTTTAGAGTATTATTTAGTATAATTTTAGAAAGTGCAGTAGTGTCAAGTTACGTAGATGTTCTAATACACAACGTATGTCTTGCGTAATCACTTGCGTAATGTATTCTAAATGGGTCAAGGGTGATATTGTCACATACAACGTATTATCTTCTCGTCTAAAGAGTCCACATGATTTGCTGACCAGCACAGTTACCGCGGTAACCAGTAAACAATCACACTAACCTCTTGGTAATAAGCCATGTAAACAACTGTATAACAGGCAGTTATTAATGACTTGTCTGTTTAACCTCTTTGAGAATAAGACAGTTTCATGCCTTTATGGAAGTGTTTTGTATAAGCATCTTTTAATCAACCGATTGTGTCAAGACTCAAGAGTTTAATAGTAGTCACTCTTTGGTATGGAGACTGAACGGGAGATGATATGAATTGCTTTTGTACTCGGCTGTGGGTAGTATCATCCCATAACGTGCAGGCAGCTGAGCTGAATTTGGATTTGACAGTCAGTCTCAACTTCTACTAGCCATTTGATGCAGTATGATCCTGAGTTTAAATCCCACCAGCGCCTATGTGATACAATCCTTTAGTATAGTAACATAATAGCATGTATGGATATATACAAAACATCAACATCATTTCAAAAATTCTATCTTAATTGAATACAATCAGCATTTTCAAGTTTGATAATTACTATTTAGGTGGTTCTGTTGCTGTAGAAGATTTCTATCCGTCCGGTGTTATACATGTTCCTAAAGGCACAGACTCCAAGAAACTTAGGGAAATCAAGTACGGAATTATTATTTTTCTTATCTATGCGTACTTTCCTACAAATTCATGTCTCAAAATATGTGGGATTATGTTAAGAAACAAAATGGGAAATGCAGCTGGGAAATGGTTATTTGCTTGAATTATCTATAAATTTGAGATATCAGAGTTTGAGATAAATTGATCCAACTGTTCAGAGATAATTTGTAACCAGCAAAATCAACAGAGTTTTCTCTGTACTTCCTGAGTCCAGACAATAAAGCAAAAATTACAATACCTGTCACATGAAGCTTGAGCCAATCCCCACCTCCTCTTCCATCCACCAAGATCCTATTTCAAATGGCTTTTCCTATATGAACGATCATTATTTTTTGTATTTAGCCAGCAGAGTCAGAAGTTCACGCCCCGGCGCGCTGTTCCCCAGAAGAAGGTTGAGATGGTACTACGAACCCTGCTGGCCGAGAAGGAGAAAGAGTGCGAGGATCGACAGCAAACCATCGAGGTCGCTGCCACCGCTGGTTCTCAGTGTTTTAATCATGGTCCAAATGTTTCAGAAGTACAAAGTATAACAATAGATTTTGAACGACCGATGTTCTAAATAGAAACCAAATTATATACCATACTGAACCTCCTTGAATACTAGAAATCAAATTATATACAGAACTTTTGATATCTATTTACAAGATGAATTATATATGATATGCATTTTTGTAATGAAATATAAAAGGTTCTTTTTTATTATTGTGGGTTCATCATTGGACAAATGAGAATTATCTCAAGAATGAGAATTATCACATTATGTTCAGTTACGTGAACCAAACAACATTTTGATTGCAGATTTTGCAGGCAAAAGTTCAGCGTCTCGAGCATCTTCTGCATTTAAAAGACATTCGCATCGAGGATTTGTCATCTCGCGTTGACGCCTTGGACAATCCAGCACCTACGAAATACGGAGGCAGCAAAAAAGGAGAACTGTCTCCACGCAGAGTCCCTCCGAGGGCGGTGGGAAAAACCACATATGCGAGATAGTGAGGAAAGCTTGGTCACGTGTCTACCGCTCGGTCAGACATGCCCGATAGTTCATGTCGATGCAATGCACTTGTTCTCTGCCATATTCTCATCGCAGGGCAGAATCATCCATTCTTTTTGCAAATTGCACGTGCGGTGCAAAGCAAAACGTCGCTACACATGAAGCGGTAGATTTTTTTTTTCCAAATTTTTTTAAAAACATTTGAATCATTTTACATGTTACTAGAAAAAGATAGGTCTCCCCACAATAATGATAATTTTTTAAAAGGGTACGCATGTGCGTATTGTGCATATATTTATGTTACCTCCCTGGAATCCTCTGTCACTATTTCTCATCTATAGCCTGTAAACTATCAGGGATGGCTAATATTTGAAAAATTATTTGAGACTGTGAGACTGGAGCTTTAAGTACAAATAGACATAAAGAATGATCATGCTGTTTCATATATCAGTGTAACCAATCATGGAATTGCATTCATCTGTGCTTGAATTAGGTTCACTATCTAAATTTTTAAAAATCATTAGAAAACCACAATGCATGTATGAAGTTTGAATATTGGATAAAATTTAATCCACATTTAACACATCACAATGCTTGTTTGTTAACTAAATATTTGTTCATGATTAATTATTGTAAAAAATTCTGTGAAGTACATTTTTAGAGCAGCTTATATTTTGAGGTCGACAAAAGCTTGTACAAGCGAAAAAATTAAATGCTTAACAAATCAATTTATCATGGAACAAATTTGAGACAGACTCACGAAGAGATGTCACTAAGTTTTTTCATACTCCTGAAATGGTGCTTTGTAATTTATTGAAATTAAATTCAGTTTTATATATTTTCCCTCTATTTTGGATATATGCGTATGATATATGTGGACCCCCATAAAAAGACAGCATCAAGAGCTAATGGAGAAAAAAAATATTTTAACGTTAGAATTCGTGCATTCATTTAATTTTTAAAAGCATTTTAATCATACTAGTTTCTGTTTAAATATTATACCTATAAAAGCATTTGGAGATTATTTTGTACAGTGTAT
This sequence comes from Streblospio benedicti, assembly GCA_019095985.1. Taxonomy (NCBI): domain Eukaryota; kingdom Metazoa; phylum Annelida; class Polychaeta; order Spionida; family Spionidae; genus Streblospio; species Streblospio benedicti. The sequence goes on along the minus strand of CM032668.1, from coordinate 29,560,496 downwards.
GTTCATTAATTTTGCAGTATACAAATTGAAACGTTTATTTTTCACGCTGCCACATGATTGAGAAAATAAAATTCTGTCACATGCCTACTATGTATCCCAAAAATATTTCTCACTGACCAATAAGATTTGAAAAATTTTCCGGCAGAGAAATTATTCCTGTGATGAAAACTAAAAAATTATTTTCTGTTACCTCATGACATTTTATTTTCTGAATTTAATGCTTTGGCTATGTTCTGGTGCATACATGTACTATTCCTTAACATTTCACTGTGCTGGAAACATTCTCTTTCTTTGACTTTTGCAGTCATGTGGCATGTTTTCGTGTTACTTTTAGCTATTACCTGGTGCTGGGTTTGTTGTCAAATATAGATATTATGTGTCTAGTCATGAATTAATGTAGTTTTTCAATTAATAGAACTAAACATAAAGATGAGTGATCACATTGAATGAACTCAGGAAAAGAACTTTTATGAATATCTAAACTTACTTTTGTAGAAATTGGTCATGGACAATAATACATTGGAAATATACATAAGGCGTGTACAATGTAAATACATGTAATAATAAATATCTACAGCAAAAACTTGTTTAGATTTCATCAATTAATAACTTAACAGTGTTGAAAAAGTTTCAACTTGTTTTAATTTATTATGTTTTCTACATAAATTCAAACAAAATATTTGATAATGACTTTATTAATTAGTAGTACATGTACTTCTGAAAAATAAGATATTTGAATGCCCCAACATTTTCAGATCCATCAAATACATTGACATAAATATCCATATCACAATTACTTTTATTGCTAGTGGAATAAATATAATATCTAAGATCTTCTACAGACATGATAGAATGTACTCAAAATTCAATAAAACCTAATAATAGTTTTCACATCACTCAACCTCTCATCATTTGACTAGTCGAAAAAATTGTAACAAGCAGATTTCTCATGTAAAACTTAAGTAATGTGGCACCGTGGTCCCAAAATATGCGCAAAACTATGTACAAATTAGAGAGCAAAAAAAAGAGAAAATAAAGCAGAAAATGTCCATCACTCATGGACTGTACAGGAAAACAACACATTTCAAATGTCTGTAAATTTAAACTGGAATCAATAAATTAGTTACATTTGTAGAAAATAAAGCAAATAACAACAAATAAGTTCCTCTTTTTGCAACAAAATGTGAATAAAAAAAATCTATATGAATCATGTATTAAAACTACGAAAAACATTTACTCCAAAGGAAAACAATCTGTACACCGGTTAGAATCATCCAATTTTGTAACAGCTACAGTACTCTACAGTAATCTACGAATTGCTTTGCATCATGAGCCTGGAGCGTGAATTATACTGATAGTTGGCACATTGTGATGTCAACTCACAAAACTACACAAGACATGTCAAGAAATCTAAATGGCTTTCATGACCTCACATCAACTGATCCTAACAAAATTACCATAAACATGGAAAAAAACATCAGCAAAATGCCAAGATGTAAAAAAAGCGATTTCAAGTGCTGCTTATTATGTAACATACAAGGCAATTACATCTACCTGTCACGCTAACATTCTGATTAAATAGACCTGCACAATTCTGACAGGCAAAAGCTGAAATAGCAGAACCAAGTGACATCCTCATTACAGCACTAACCTACTGTCACAGGTATTATTTGCATACAATCACTGCCACATATTTCAGTGGTGACACTAATAACAATGTTTCTATATAAAATGACACAATGAATTACTTCATCATGCTTAACTTGACTTGGGTTTCCTACTGAACGCAAGACGTCACTCACCACAGAAGTATCTGCACGTCTCTCTTACAACCAGCGAAATATAAATAAATGCCTTTGCTCTAAACCGCCGTGCAAGTCCAGTTGCATCTCCCAGTACTATCATTTAGCAGTTTTTTACTGCATTACAAGAACTTTCAACTTCCATTCTCTGTACTCTATAACAATAATTAGGTCTTAACAAATTACTAAATTATGAAATATTGAACATGCAGCGGTCATGTTCTAGAGAAGGGCAAAAACACCTCAGAAGAACACGTCTTTTCCATAATCTGCACAACATAACACCTTAGCATCGGTGCCTGTTTAGTCAAATAAACATCTATATCCACCTCCTCACATAGTACAAAAAATAGCTCCCCCTCCCTCCCGCCTCCCAACCCGTTCCGACAGAGAACAAAATGAAAAGCAAATAAGTTGTCCAACCGATAGATCACTTGACAACAAAATTCTCAATTCTCTGTAGACCAAGCCAATGCAATCTGATCATGAACATACAATTTTTGATAAATGCTTTGAAAAAAAGCATTCAAAAAAATTACGTTCATGCACACATTCACATTCAGCAGCCTCGGCCTGCGTTCACTGTGGGGGTGCGGTGTGGGTCATCGAGGTCGCTGTCGTGATGCGGCGCAGCGTCTCTGCGCGGCGGTGCGGCAGCTCAGATGCATCGCCCGGACCCCCGCCACGCTGAAACATGCACAGACCACGCTTACTAGACAGCTCAACGGAAATCCGTGAATGAACGTTAATTCCGATAATGTCATTTTAAACATTTCACATTGATACACTGAAGATATATTGAGCATCTACGTTCATGTTGGTGTCAAATACATTACGTTATGTAAAAATTTCGATGCTGTTTGAATGATAAAATTGTTTAAAATCACATCGGAATTGACGTTCATTCACGGATTTTCGTTCATCTGAGCTGCATTGTTCATTCTTCTGATCTTTTACAAACATCTTTCATGCACGCTTTTGAAAAATACACAAAAAAAAAAACAAATATCAAAAACGCATCTTAAGACACGCATTTCAGAAGAAAAAAAATGTGAAAGTTTTTCAATTTCAAAACCCGCAAATGTGTCGTCTCAAGGAAGCCCGTAATTTATGGAGATTTCTGCCCGTAATTAACAACAAAGCCTTGCTTACGCATGGTTTTTTGCTGCCGCCGTTGCCGCCGCCGGTGTCTGGGTCTGTGTCTGCGGCGAGTGAGCGCGTGCGCGGCGCCATGGGAGACTCGTCCATGTAGCAGGCCGGGCTCGTGGGAGACGTCAGGTCGTCCTCCACCGAAACCTCGTGCGGCATCTAACAACAACACAGGCGCGGTAGTGACAGCAGGAGCTTGTCTGTTTTTACTTGGTGCATGTTAGAACAGCATCGAACCATAACCAACAGACTTCTGTACAGTGGCTTCAATATGTAAATTAAACATACATGACGTAGAGTTCCTTACCATATGATTATTTTCAAAGTTGAAAAAGTGTTTTCTGCTCTATGAAAAATTGAAAGTAGAGGAATAAAAAAAACATTGATGCCATGATAATGCCATATGTATGTAAAAAAAACATGTGTGTGAAATCTTTGGATTGGTGCGAGACAATGATGACATTATACCAGCAGCGAAGGTGCCTTGAACAGGTAGCTGAAGGGGTAGAAGAGCAGGTTGAGGAAGGAGCCGGCGTACAGGTCGGCGAAGCGCTGCACCTGGTTGGCGAAGAACGTCTGGTGCGAGCCGGAGCGGAACAGAGAGCCCAGCATCTCGTGAGACACCTCCTACAGTAAACACAGTGCTCATATTATGTAAAAACTAGACTCAAAAAATAATGCCTTTTCAGTTGTAAGATTAGGAAAATAAGATTAATAGTATTATGATCTTGTGATGCACTTAGCCCCGTAATTCTCAGTTCCAGTTACATGAACTAACAACTCTATGTACAACAATTCAGTAACAGCTCCAACCACAGTAAATACGCATGTGCAATTTACACTCAGAAAACATCTGCAGCAACATTTTATACACAACACTATTCTACTCACTGCCTTTATTTCCAAAACTCAAAACACCTCAAACAATAAAGGCAGTGAGTAGAATAGTGTTGTGTATAAAATGAGACCTTATGCTGCATACCAGGTACATTCGATTTTACATCTGCAGTAAGTATCATGACATAAAGTTTTCCCATAAAAAACATAAAAAATTATCCTTTTAATCAAGGAGAAAATACAAAGCAATCTTGTTTACAAAAACCCATGTGGTTCCCTAAGTGACTTGGTGTATTTGCTGACTCACCCTGAGCGCAGCCTGGATGTCGCGGATGTCCGGCTTCTCCTGGGACCCGGAGTCCAGGTTTCTGTCAGGTCATACAAGAGGTAAAATGTGATTTACAAGTCCAATGGACGTTATTGAAAGTCACATACAATTGATTGCACAAGTAATAGAACTTTAACTCGGGTAATAGAGAGCTAGGCGTAAATTTCAACGAGGAAAGTGTGGTCTTGGTTTTTTAGTTTCAACATGTAGCATATATGTACAAAGTGCAATTAGTGTACTTTCAATTAATATTTAAACTTTGTGACATTCGTCACTTTTTCAACAATCAATTAAAATTTGTCTTTACTCTTGAAAAGCTGGCTAGTGTCATGAAATGTAGATACAAAAGAAATAACATTTACTATATTGTTTTATGGATAATATTGTCTTTTGGGGGATATAGCGTAGCAAACAGAAAGAAGCACTCTGTCTCACCTGTAGGTGTTGGCCAGCAGCAGGTCGAGTTTCTGCAGTTTGGTGTAATAGTCGCGCTTCGACGTCCACACGTGCAGCTCGTTGGACAGTTTGGGCACCACGAGGAACGTCCGCCAGCCCTAGACACCAGATCAGAGCACTTTTTGATAATCTGGGTATTACCATGAGTAAAGTCGCCCTTTGTCCTCCAAAATGTGGACCAACACCACAAATTTATGACAAATTTTTTTTTTATTCTTAATAGATTTTATCAAGATGTTTCCATCTTAATGTAATCTCAAATGCAGGAAATATGTTTTCGTCTCATCATAATTTTCTATAGACCTAAACTACAAAAAACTGGATGGTTTAACTAGAAATACATACAAATCACATCATAACTGACATAATAATTAATTTTGCAAAAAATTCATTTAAAACTTAAAACGCTTGACCATTTTTGTGTAGCTGTAGAATTCCGTCACGAGGTGGTACAGACAGATGACAGATTGTGACAATACCCGCAAATGTTCACACGCTTAAAGTTTTAAATGGATTCTTTTGTTGCCAAAATTGATGTCATTTATAAATAGAAATGCAATAAGGAAATTTTTCAAACAGACCTGGATCTTCTTTGAGCGGACAATGTCTCCGTAGATGTGATCGCCCACGTACAGCACGTCTTTGCCTTTTGCTCCGATCAACTTTGACACGACATCGCACGAGCCTAAAAACAACACACCTGATTTATAACACTGTTCATATTCAATACTTGTACAGTGCACACAGAGTATGAACAATGAGAACGTACCGCCGCTGTAGATCTGTCCGGGCTTCAGCGGACCCGTGTGGAAACCGAGCTTCTGAACACCAGTGTCCTACAGAGTAAAGGTGATTGTTATGATGCAAGAAAATCATGAATCAGTTTATAGATGACATTAGATCTTTCATTACGCAATATTGTCACATAAACACAATTTTTAAAAATCAAAATCGAGGTATTTCCTCAATGTACATTCCAAAGGCGAGAAAGTTACATCGTTTAGATTTGTTTACATTGATAAATGGAAGTGTGCACCTTTATGAAATCAAAAATGATTTTAAAAAAAATGTCCTAAGGACTTACCCTGTCGATTTGGCGCAAAATTGTTCCCTCGCCGAAGAAGAGCGGTTTTCGAGCATCCACGATGATGTAGTTGAAATAGTCGACCCATGCTTCTTCTGGCCCGTCTGAAAGTTACACGATCACTACAAATACTGAAACAATCGTTCACAGGCGGCGCCAGCAGCGCTCGGGGCAAACTTGGTAGTAAATATTTTGAACAGATTGTAAAAAGATATCTAATTATTGGTATTATAAAACTCAAATTTTTAAATCATTGACATTATTTGTATGAAGTCTTATCATAATCAACACACTTACCTCGTCTGGGAAATCAAGAATGTACGTCATGATTTTCTGAAAAAAAAGAACAATATTTGATCAATACTCTTACAGACAATTCAGTATGCTCAGCAAGAACATTCATAACTTTGAAAAGATATAAACAATCCTTAATAACCTTTGTGGCCGATGGGTTTTTAGGTTAAAGCTTGTCAATATATGGGACGCGTCATGAAGGGTACTTCATGTTATTTCAAAGAATGTAATAATGTATTGTTGTGTTGTATATTACATGTATTTACGCAGGAATAATGGTCATTTATTCCTGATTTATGTCATAATGGCAATATTTGTGCAGACTAGAACAAACGTAATATCTTACGTTGGTGTACTCATAGTCGCTGTTCGTGAGCGGGAAGGACTTTGCTCCGTGTGCGCGGATCCGCTCCAGGAAGGTCGGCAGCCGCTCGCAAGGTCAACACAAACTTGTCCAGGTTGTCGACCGTGTGCTTCTTCAGGGAGCCCTGCAGCAAGAAATGGGTGATACTTATGCGAAACAGCACCACAGTCTACACTGTGCTTTGATTGATGATGCAAAATTTGACAAAACAACGTCTACAAATTATTATAAGTGAATCTACAATACGATCAATGCAGCCACTTCTAAAGATGACCAGATATTTATCCACCAGTAAAAAATCTAATAAATGACTACATCATGCTTCATAGAATTTGAGAGCCTATCAATGTTAAACAAGCTGGACAGAAGGAGAGCTTCGTACCTTGATATGGACCCAGTCAACAGCGTTCCTCACGTCCTGGAAGATCGACTTGTAGGACATGTAGAGTTCGCCGCATTTCACGCCTTCTTTCTCTCTACAACAACAACACACACGGATACAGCACAAAGTACGCAGCGTGCAACTCCCAAAATGGAAACATTAAAATGATTTTACATTTCACAAAAAACACACAATTGTTTGTACTTCTGGAATAGGTCTGCAAGATTAAAATGTAAAATTAGCAGGTTTCCAGTTGAATCATATACTTTTGTAATATTTTTTGCAAATATAATAAATATTCAGTGCCCCACAAAGTACTTGTCTACTAGTCAGAGACTAGTATTAAACCAACACGACAAGTAAGAATTTTGAGCTTACCATGTAAAACATGTAGGACAGTTAACATTATTTTACGACTAGTAAGTTTTTTTCAATTTTAGTCCTACTAGCCTATTTTAGCCTACTAGGCTATTATGGTAAAAAGTTTTCTAGGGCACTGATAAGTATTCCTACGATTTATCAATCCTATGATAAATGTAAATATACTTGAATGATATTAATGCTAAAAAAACGAGTTATAAAAATTTGGACATTATCATGGACATGGATTGATCAGGGTTCACAATCATAATGCACTCGTGTGCCAGCAAACAAACCACCATATTTTAGATTCTCGGAAGTCAGGGCAAAATGTCAAGCTGGGAGAAACATTGCAAACAAAGCCAAAGCCTCCTAACAGGTGGAGAAACCATTGCCATGTCATTACAGTTGTACATGTAGAGCTTCTACTCAATTTCTAATCACATACAATGGCAAAAAATGCTTCACTTGACCAAGTATTATGCACTGATAAATATGTAAAAATAAAGCACTTTCAATAAACAAATTTCCTCAACAAATACCAAAGTTCAAATCTTGTACCAAATGCTGGTAACACATTAAAAATGGAAAAATTGTTAAATATTACTATTATTAAAATTGGAAGGTTTAATCGGTTCACATATTATAGAACAATACGGCAAATAGTTCAGATGTTGGTTGAGGTAAATGGCAAATTCATCGTGTACTGGGTGTGCAAAAATATTGCTTATCAGAAAGATATATTTCATGACTTGCACATGAACACAACATGAGCATGCGAGTCGATGAGAATGCAGGTTCATACGCAGTTAGTGGCACACAAAGACGGTTTGTTACACACAGAGATTCGTGGTCACAATAGTTACAGTGCAAATCTGGGCTAGCTCGAGGCACTGTCTAATATACAGACGAAATACTTGTATTCATAACAATTTAAGTCATAGAAGAAAAAATGATAAAAAAGATCAGTTTTAACAACAATTGAAGAAGAAATGTAATTTGAACAATTAATAATTTTTTGTTAACTGATAAATATGGGATAAATCAATCATACTAGCAACATAGTTATATGTTTATCTACATGAAATATGGAAAAATTGTAGAATAAGATAAAAGCCTACTGTAGAGCTCATTGTGTAGTATGAAAATATCATGTACACAAAAGTCTAAATCAATGAAAAAAAATGAGAATGCTAATCATGATTTTTTGCCTGAAGTAGCCCAGACAAACAAGTAGAATCCAGAACACGCTGACTCTGGACAGTACACGGGGTTTGTACCCACCGTATTATCTGCACAGGTTCTGTGCTACTGCAAAATAATTTCTAGTTTTGACCCTTTTCTGGCTAAAGTGGCAATTGGTCACTACACTAACAGCCTAAAATAAGCTCAAATATTACGAAAATGAAGTATCAAGTGTTTTGTTTAGTTTTACAATAAGACCCGATAATGAAAACTTGAATTTATGGGAGCATTTCAAATCATGTTACTTCACATTATTAATCACTCGGATAGTTCCAATTTTCTTATAAATGCAATTTTTATTCACTAGCTCAACTTTGAGTTACACAAGACTGACTACATCAGCCTGTTTTACGCTGCAGTAGTAATGACTAGTCACTGCTATAGTCAACAAAGGGTTAAATTCAATGTTTTTTCAATGCAGAAATCTAAATGATATGTACAAAATGAAATTTTGCATTTAGTAATCATTGCTGGTCATATAAACTATCGGCCAGACATAATTTCACTTAAATGTTGCTACATTTTTGCAAAAGACAGTGATACTCTACATTTGTCTGTGGTTTAAAGGCCGTTGTTACGCTGTTGAGTTACTTCATTAAGTTAGAAAATGTGTGTAACAATATAACATGCGTAAATCAATTGCCCATGATGGAAAAATAACTGCAAAGCACCATTAAAAGCGGTAGTACACTTAGACGTGTGTGTGAGAAGCGTGAAGACTTACACCATGTACTCGGCGGAGCTGGTGAAGAAGTCCACAAGGCATGCCAGCAGGTACGTCTCTACAACAACAACAGTCACCATTGTACGATCATATAGATATAATTGTGTAATATGTCTATAATTCATCATGTTTAAAGTCTCATAATAACTATTTAAAAAATCACTAAGATCTTTAAAACACACACACACACCAAACTACACAGTGTCCTAGCACTACACTATCATGATAAAGGCTACTTCAGATGTATGAAAATGCGATTCAACGTTTACTACTGTATATATATGCATCACCAGACATACTATGTGACTGTTATACTTCAATATTTTCATTTACAAAGCTGACTAAATCATAACCGGAGGAGAAAAAATAGGAAGTCTAAAAAAATAACTGATTATAGAAAATATGTCAAATATGTCAGTCTAAAGTGTCCTCTATCTTGATATTACTGACCTACATATCAGGTCAAAATGTTTGCACTCTAAGTGCATGACACCAAACCAACGGTAGCTGCGGTCATTGCTTGAGGTCACTGGTCAGTCGCCATAATGACCATTTAAGGTAAAAAGAGCACACAATCTGTTGGTTGAGGATTTTCAATTCCCTTAGAAATTTCATAAACTTGACATAAAGGATCATTTTTAAACACATTATTGACCTTGGCACCTTGTATCTTTACAACGCATCATGAAAATATGTGAACATTATTCTGTTTTTTACTCGACTTAAGAATGTTAAAAATTCTATGCATATCTCTTCATAGTTGAAACAAAACTACATAGACTAACAGCATATTTAAAGCAAAGCTGACCCAAAGTTAGAAAGTAAACAGCAATCATATTGACAAGTGCATTAGTCTATATTGTTGGACATGTTTGTCGCTGCATCCATGTAACTAGCAGCAAGATTTACATGTGCATTGTTCACCTATGTCTTTGTTCCCAACAATCACACATTGTCTTTCTAATTAGCAAAGAATTCTTAATACATTGTACTATATAATGGTCGGAATATAAAGGTTAAGTAACAACTGGCTTAGTTCTCATCAATATGCCACATTCCACACAACCACTTCAATTTTTTCATACAGTAATCTCAAAGACTACTTTAAATTAGCATGTGTCTTAAAAACGTGAATTCAGAATGAACTGGGACCATTCACGAAATAGGACAGAGCTATTAATAGTGAGTGCAATGACCAGAACTAAGGACAGAGGCCCATGTTTGACCACTGGTCAAGGCTCCTCCTCATGCGACCTATCACGCGGTGACCTAGTTACAACAAAGCCCTCCACATGGTGTCACAGAACCGGAGCGGCTCTTGTTCTCATCACACAAGGCAGCGAAACACGTCAGTTTGGGTCAAAACTCGCTCACTTGTGTTTTTACCAGAATAATTCACAAGTTCTCATCATGCTTTACCATCTTACTGTACCGTGGAGGTTTGTTATTTATTTTTAAAGTTCTATTTTCTTGCAGAGAAAAAATGTAAAACAACTATGAGGAAGTGTGCATGTGAGAAGTTTATCAAATAGCATATAATCATCTAATATGAATATGTAAGTGAATGGATGGTGTTCATTTTTTTAAAACAATTTTTAGGACTTATATTGCATTTTAGCTCCTGCCTCATCCATAAGAACTTGTTTAAACCAAGTGAAAATGTGAGATATAAGCATCTACTTTAATCACTTTCTATTGAGGATGACCAAGCGTTTCACAAAACGCAGGTTTCACGTTGCTGACAAGCACAATGACCAGGGCCTTGTATAAGGTGATAAATGATAAAGTGTGGTCACTTCAATGATAGCGGTCACCATAACAATATGCTGGTCAGTCAGTGCGAGGTCAAAACATTCCCAGTGTTTGAAATGCAAAGTCTTCCTGGCTGTAAAAATGATTCAGCTGATTTTAACTAACAATGTTAACTCACAACATTTAAATACTGGATACCATCAAGAATCTATGCATTATTCTACCCCCTAACAAAGCTAGGATTGTATATCACCAGTCATCCACATTTTAACATTTGTTTTACAAAAAGGTCTAGATATAGACACGTGTGTTTTTAATCACTATCAATCAATGGCAGACGAGATCACACAATAAACATTCTTCTCTGGGCAGATTCATAATGCACTTTCAAGTAGCCTAAAAAAAGGTGCTTTAAGAAGTCACTGAAGAGACTTTTGTTGTTTAGAAGATGACTGAAATAGTCAAAGGTATTTAGAGAGTTCATTTCATTCAAATGTGAGGTAAGAGAAATTCCAGAGCAGGTGGTGGGGGGCTCCCATTCTTTCACGCTATGGAGTGGGGGTTTCTATTTTTTCAATATTTTGGTGACCCATCCTACCAAAGAGCCCAACCTTATCTACAGCTGGTTTTGGTCTATTCAAGAGTTTGGAGAGTTAATTTACCTGGCAGGTTGAACAGGGTGTTGAGGACGTATATGCGAGACTCATCCAGTGTGACAAACTTGTTGGGGTACAACTCGCGGATCTCCTGTCTGAAAGTACGCTTGCACTTTACATGTACAATACACGACAGAGAATCATCACATGAAAATTATCAATTACATTAGTGAGCTACATAGAAAATATAGAACACGCTATCTTATTAAAAAAAATCATCTCACAATGACTCATGTGACGTCCAATTACACTATACAATTTACACAATACATAATTACAGTATACAATTGATATTGTTCATTTGAAAAAGCATTGTTAATCTTTTCTGATAAGTATTATAAAGTACATGATTCAATAAAGATCATTAAATTGAGATTATCAAAAACAATAGGCTATTAGAGAGTTGATACAAGTACAAGTGTTGATAGGGGAGATTGTGTCAGCTGCTTTACACAAGGTCATAAAACAAATAAAAATTTACGAGATTGCACCAGGTTGCATAATAAGAACTTCCAACCCAGCGCATGCGCTTACAGCAGACAATTTTCAATGTGCATAATAACAATACATTACTTTATTTCTGAGGAAGTTATTATTGGCAAACATGTAACGTGCAGTTTTAATTAGACAATGACTGTGCTTACGACTTGAGGAACTGGAACCCGTGCAGACAGACGAGGACATTCCCATGCGAATCGACCTTCAGCAGGTTTCCATAAACCGTGTCGAACCACAAGCCTCTGAAAGCAGGTGATGAAGTCATGAAATGCTCCAGTCAGCACCCTGTCTGCTATCTTTAGCCAGTTAATTGTTGGATCTTTGTTAGGACGGCTTTTGTGCTGTTCACTGTGATTCACAGTGTTCTACATTGTGCCGAACTATTAATCGCATGTGTAATTGGGTATCATATTTTTTTCATTATAAAAAACTATTAAATCAGTTAGCAAAAAATGACACATTGCCTATGATGAGGTGGTGAGTGATAACGTAATAAATATCAAACTTTAGCTGCATCATGGATTATGTATGAGGCTTTAATATTGATAACTTAGAATGGCATACCAGTACGTTGTTTTTTGTGTTTTTTTGTTTTTGGCATAGTAGTACGTTATTGTGATGGTTTCATTACATGACTTTTAGCCTTCACCCTACAAGTAGCTTATCCCAAATTTACAGAAAACACCCTTACATTCTATAAATGATATTTACATGCAGAACATTTACCGGGTAGAAATACACTAGAAAAGGTTTTTAAAAAGAGACTATAACTTCAATAACAAAGTTGTATTTTGTTTCTTCTCTTTTTTGTCTGTCTCTATTTTTGGGCCTTTCATTTGGTGCCATTTTACTGGAGCCGGTTGTGACAGAAGATGCACACACAGAAAGTGCTTTAGGAGAGAAAATTACCATCCATTGTTACCATGGAGACGGGGATTGGGAGCCAATAGGCCTTGCCCCAGTGACGCCAACAACCATCTTTGGCTCACCACCTGCTAAAAAAACCCGTGTTACTGCACGAAAGTTACAAGAAACGTGGTCGAATTCCTTCAGCCGAACTGCTTTTTTTAAGCTTTCTAGTTGACGGTGGCACACTCCTACAATAAACAGTTAGTTACGCCTCTCTAAGATCCGGTCTGCTTCTTGCCGCGGACAAGTTATCAATGATTTTACATTTCATCAATATTGTACAACATGAAAAAGAAATTCATTGTGAAAATTAGACGTAGATGATTAAAAGAATGATAAAATAATGGTAAGGTGCATTCTTAGAAAATATTGTACAAAAATGTATCAAATAATGTGTAAGTACTCTACCTGTTCTAGGTCGCTGGAAAATCAAAGTCTATTAAATCAAAATAATGTGTGTGTACAAGAAAAATCTAAAAGGTTATAACGTGTGATTTTATACTCACCGAACAGGGTACGTGTAGTCATACTCAAAGTCGCGAATCGCCACGGGGTAACCTTGCTTGATTAGTCGCTCCACAATCAGGCCAAAGCTCATTTCTTCATACGCTGGAGATTTGTACACTGAAACACAAAACAGACTATTATAGTAACATGAATGAAGCATCTCACAATTTCAACTATAAAGTGAATTCCAAACATTACAGTGAATATGCTAAAGTAAATATAAACATATCCCCATCAATGTACCAGGTGACCTTATATGTCAGCAGCTATTTACATGAATATCTCAGTCATGGTCACATCGGATTTGATCTAGTTTTATCACTGGGTCTTTCTTCTTTTGCATATTTAGGACATTCAATTTTTGGATGGGTCATTCCAGTAATCAAATTATTGCATAAATTACGGGCAATCATGATGTTGGAATGTCTGAGAAGTCGCAGTTCACTTCCATTGGGCGATACCCATGTAAAAGTTCAGCCCAAAATTTTGACTAAAATCTAAACATTTACAATTTATAGTATACATTGTACACACATTCATGTAAAAATCCACTCGGACTCCCTCCATTGAAAATTGTAAACTCGCCCATGGATATAGATATCGCAGTTTTCAGTGTACAAACGATTACAGAAGATATATTCTTTTCCCACAGGTGAAGTCCTTTTTCCATAAAACAATTTAAGAATGTTTCCTACTTCATTTATCAGTTTATTGCATCACATATCTACTCAACAAATGCTGCATAGGTTTGGCATTTGGCACAAATTGATACATGAAACATGAAATCGGAGGTTATGAGTTTTCTGGAGAACATCAAAGTAAAACATCAGTGTTGGATGCATTCGAGTTAGTACATAATTTTGCATGGATTTACATGTAGCATAAATTATGAGAAGAAAATAGCTCCAAAGAAACATTAGTTTGACCCACTTCAGTTGAACATTCAAACTTGACAGTATTAGAGTTCAAGATAAACATGTGCAACTGTATTCTACTGTTGACAGGAAATAATACAAAGTATTTCCCATGATGTTACACAAGAGGAAGATGAACGTTCACTTGCCCAGGCATCTGCTCACTTTCACATGCTCAACGCAGTTTGTTTTCCTGAGTTGAGTTTCTAACTAGGTCAGTGATGCACTTTGTAAAAAGTAAACAACTTATATTTAACAGCAATTATAACCTGGACTTTTCGAACTCTCTAATTGGATAAAGAATTCCTGTATAAAATGCTGACAAACTATAGCATATTCGGGAAACTGATGTTACTTAAAAAGACAAAAGCACCAGCAGACTGACATTTTATGCCCATGAACATAAATTTGTTATTTATTTCTTTGAACTTCTGCGCAGTTACTTGTTTTATGATGGTTTTCTCGATGAAGTATATAAATATATCTTGCTTTGTTCTAAATGTATGTGCTTCATATTATATAGCAAACACGTTCTTTTTAATATGGTGTCTTTTTATTGAAACCCCACCGATCTTTCAAGTGACCCAATTTTTTTATTTGAACATTCTATAACATAGGATAATTTGTTACATTGTAGATTGCCTTTCTTTAATTCATTGTACTTTCAGCATACAACACAAGTGTAAAATCTACAATAATATTTAGTCCTACATTAAGAATGGCCAAAATGAAACAGTGGTAATGTTAGGGTTAGAATAAAGCTCATTATGTCATTTGAATCATTTGCCTACCTGCCATAGTGTAGTCCATGTCAAATCCATAAAATTTGATTTTGTCTAGATGCAGACTTCTGTTTACAAACACCCTACAAAATATCAAAACAAAGCATAAGCTCACATTTTAAAGTATTCTATTCGAAGACCACCAAAGTAAAATATAAACAATATATACAAAGATCGTATAAATCCATGATAAGAAATAAAAAAGTAGATACATGATCCATCTAGACTTGAAATTCTTAAAATTGGAGAGGATAGAATGTTGCTGCTTAAATTCGTGAGACAACAACATTCCAATAGCCTTAGCTGTAGCACTGAAAATATATGCTATTGGGGAGAGAAAATTGAGTAATTTTTGTATCTTATTGATTGGGCACTACAAAGTGAGTCCCTTCAGGCCAAAATGGACAATGGCCATGAGATGATGGTCCGGCCGATGGTACAGCAGGGATACTACTAGTATTACATGTACTTCAAATGTCTGCTTTAAAAGACTCGATTCCTTGTTTGAGAATGCTACAGAAGAACTGATGAAGTATATATTGGCGCAAAAAGTGGATGAAACCACAACCCAAACACCCACATAGTTTTAAATCATTAACCATAGAACAGGAATAAAAATTCACATGAACTAGCTAGACTTCATGTATTATCACTAGTAAATTTTATTTTGAAAAAAAAAAAAAAAAAAAAAATAAAAAATAAAAATCCATGGTCAATAAATACTTGATTTTGAAAAAAAAGAAGCATGCAACAGTTTTATTAAATATTATCATTGGATATAAAAACTCAATATGATCAATCTTTTACATCATTCAAAACGCTGAATCTATAATCAATAGAAACAATTAACCACCTACCTATGTCGAGTTTCACGTTTGTATCCTTTTAGCTCTCTGCTATCCCCCATCTTTTCTAAGAGAATTTCGCTACTCTTGGATTTTGTAACACTTCTTTTGCTGGCTGCAGCCTCTGCGTTCTGACCAACTGGCAGTTCCATCGACATGATTCGCTTCTCTTTTATATGGGAAAGTTGCTGTAGCTGCTGCTTCTGCTGCTTGCTGAAGAGTGATAACGCTAATATTGACTTAGCTGCTGAATGATTCCAGAAATAAAGAGAAAAACTGCTCCAAAGTTCCTAACCCACAACAATCATGTCAAAAGAATCAAAACTTGTTCATTTTTTCACTATGTTTCGTATTTGTTATATATGGAAATCAGGTAGACAAATGAGACTGCCAATCTGCACAAGGACTGGTAAACTTCACTAGGCATGTAATTCTTGAATAAAGCATGCCTGAAAGGCAAGTAAATTTCACAGGCACAATTTATAGATGAAAATAAAGGCATCAGTGGCGACAAGGCTACATGTAGCTATAGAATGTAGCTACTAATGAATTTTGGCCAAATTTACCAGACATTATTAACATCAGTGGCAACTACAAGGCTATCTATAAAATATAGCCCTCGTGGTAAATTTCACCAATACTACAAATACATTTTCAAGCACTTAGAATTGAACAATACATTGTTTTTCATCAAACGATATAGATTTGCATAAATGTCTGGAGAGCAATTTAACAAAATGCTGAGTGCATCCGACTTAGACCAGTGCACACCCTTCCCAATATCTATTTTTTAGTTAGTTTGTTCAGGATTTAATGTTCCTAGGATATCACATGAAAGCGTACATATAGTATTATTTATTTACAATGTGGTCCTGTTTGTTTGGCAGGTTAGGTAACCAACTGAGCCTCAGGGGTGGAGGGATCACACTAGCTATTGTTTTCAAGCTAGGTGAGTTCTTTCATGTGCAGAGGCGTGGCTCTCCTCTACGCAAGACACGCCTTTTAACGTAGCTTCTGAACCTCAGGCTTGGTGCCGCCACCATCTAGTAGTGATACTGTACTGTGGCAACACACCGTGTGGAGATTGGCTATACAGTGGCAGACGTACTACATAAGTGTTTGGTGACACTGAGTCTGCCGTGGACGGGCTGCAAACTCATGACGCAGGCAAATCCCGTTTGTTAGTCGTACACTCTAACCACTGAACCAACAAGGACTATCAGCCATCCAGTATGTTTTTATTTTAAAAGAAATAGCATCCAAACAAGTACCAAATAAGATATTACTACCACAAAAGCTATTGTTTTCCCGGTGTTGAATTGTAAATGTAAACAAACATAATACAAACCGTGTTCAAATTACAATGTATGGGCTAGCTGTGTATTTTCGGAAATACAGCCTGTTAACAAAATGCACCATAGATCAAGTAATTTTAATGAATCATAAGAATTGTGTTTACCTCACTAAAATATAAATATGTAGCTTTATTTTGTCACCTAAAATACGTTTGTTGGTTCATTAATAGCTGTGCTACAATGGTTTAAACATAACAATATACAGGATGAATGTGCACTGATCTACAACTTAGGATTTTTCACAAAATTTACAATGAAGAGCAACCACAGTCGCTTGCGATTTTTTTTAAAAGGTTTTTTACTACTAGTCTAGTACTTGTAGCAAAAACCTTTTAAAAAGTATTTAAAGTGATTGTGATTTGAACAGAAACTATTAAAATTGTTGTTTTTTGCAAACAAGAGCGCAAAACAACCTTCGTCGCACTTTACCATCAAAGCCTAAGCAGGTGGAAGGCGCACCGAACATTCACTTGATGCAGTCAATTGATATGGATGATAGAAGCATCTGAGTAGGTAATTGTTCCTTCTTCATTTTTAAGGATTTGAAAAATATTTTTTTCAAAAGAAGAGGTGGACTATGAAACACCTCCCAAAAAGGGTTTTTTTAAGTTTCCTGAAAAAACCTTTTTTAAAATAGCTAAACATAGTAAAATTGTTGGCAAAACTCAATCACGAAGTAAAGCAGGTGGCCCAGTACTGGCATAGTTCCTTATGGTTATAATAAAGTTGATCATAGCAAATAGCAAGACAAATAATTTTCTGCCCAGCTGGCATAGTATATGGTACACAACGAGTTATTGCTCGAATGGCTGTGACGTTTTTGCATAGGACCAGTGTCTGCTCACTGATCAAAGACCTCAGACTAAGTCAAACAAAGTCATTGACATTGGATTGGAGTCGAAACTTTACTCGATTCTTGCCTTGGAAAAATTAAATATGAAAACAAAGTAATAATAAAGTGAAACAAAAAGCATTATGATGTGATACCTTTTCAATGGCAACTATAACGCCTTATCGTTTGGGTGAATAATATAGAAACAGATAGATACTCAAATCACAAGATCTATGTCCTTTTTATTAGCTCCTGTCAATTATTTCCATTCAACTGTCCAACAACAAACCATATGTATGTTAAGTAGCAAAACAAAGTAGTTCCATCTAGTTGCGCAGATCAGTAAACAAAACGTAATTGGTACGATTAATGTTACAAAGTGCTAATAATAAGCTATTTAAAATTATCAAATACAAAAATATACACCAAATGATGATTAAAGATAACATTTATGTCGACATATTAATGCATATTAATGCGCAGATGTGTATGTAAATTCAATAACCATACTAAAATATTTCTAAATAGAGTTTAAATTATGTTTAAAATATTTCGCCAAATACAGCTGGGTTGTATGAAAACAAACGCTTCATACATTATTTGATGATTTGTGGGACAAAATTAGGAGCATCAAAGGTCATATATTACAAATTACAACTACTTCAAATACAAAAGTTTAGTAAAGCAAACGTATAACAAAGGCACTTGCTTTTTACACCTGTCAATGTAGTCTAATTTGCAGATTGCTCCCTTATTTGCAGCAGATGTTCGTTAAAAATATATACACCATTTCAATGTCTTCGTGATTTAATATTAGTTTAAGCACATGAATGCACAAAACAGTAGACCCTATATAAACTATTTTGAAATAAAAATCAGATTTGGTTAAACAGAAAGCAAAATCCTTTTAATGATATAATCCGCAAGTTTAGGATTACACCTGCCAAGCTGCACAGCTCCATCAGCCGGCAAAATGTACGCTCAGGAGCAACAAAAATACTTTAAAACACATAACAAGACAAAAGACTGGGGTTATCACAGTTCTAAAGTACACAGCGTTGGTTGGAATTGTGAAGGAAAAAGATTAGCATCGGGTTCCTTCGACAAGACAGCATGCGTTTATGTATTAGACAAAGATAGATTGGTAAGCCTTTATTTTCGCCCATTGGCAATGTCTAGATCTAGTCAATAACTGGTAGCAAGGGTTCAGGTCAGGTTGCTCATAACTTAAGTGCCCGTGTAAGTGTGCCCGTATTGATGTTTGAGATAGCGCCGCATGGCAGACTGCTAGATTTTGAATCTAGTCAGTTAATTTGATGTGTTCTCGTCCTAATTCAATCTGAGATTCAGAATTGATGCTTTTTGTTTGAAAATAAAACTAAATATTGTTGGCCAACCCGAAAATCCTGGCCTATATTTCGATAAATCTTCATTGTAATAGAATGTCTACATTGTATGTAATTGTAAAGACGTATTGGTATGGTTATTGTTGGCCTAAATCTCTTTCAGAACATTAAGTTAGAAACTCTTTGAATTAAGACACCTATATGTAGTTACTACAGGTCAGGCGAGTGAACGCTCATGTGAGTGATTGGCACGTCTGCGCTATGGTAGCGATGTGCTGTATGCTCCCCAGGGAGTTGAGAAGGATAAAGTGTGACAAGGATGCATATGACCTGGTGTGAATGTAAAGTCGTGACACGTGAGAGCACTAGAATCATGACTATATACCAGCACTTTTACATTTAGAGCAAAGCAACAATATCCGTAGCTGCATATCTTATGGACAGCCAGCCTCCGCCAGCTGATGTGGAAACCTATTCCACTTCGGAATATGGTGCGATTGACCGTGGGGAATTTCGTCTTACCCGCTCTTGCTCTCTTTGCCCTGAATTTTTGCTTACGCGCAGCTCGTGTACGTTTCTGCTCCCTTCACACCTATGTCCTCTGATATGATGCTGACCTCTGGGTACACAAGCTTACAGAACATGTTTTGTAGGTGAAGGAGCATCTGATGCGTGGCCACAGTGACAGTGTGGACCAGCTGTGCTGGCACCCGTCCCACCCCGACCTGTTTGTCACGGCCTCCGGCGATAAAAGCATCAGGATCTGGGATGCCAGAGCCAACAAGTGTGCCTCAACTATTAATACAAAAGGTGGGACCATATTGTGTAAAACCATCAAAAGAGTTACTTTCACAGAATTGTAAAACTTGTCATCAACTTAGATATGTTCACTAGCATAGAGCAAGATACAATTTACATCATGAAGATTAGAGATTCAGGTATTTGATGTTACAATTCAATCACATCACTACTAATATTCATAGTAGATTGAATTATGAATGTTTAACTCAGTGCCATAGACAATTGATAAACTAGTTTACAAGATTGTTTTAGCAGAAAAAGTTCCTCGTCCTGCAAAAAATGATACTCGTCTTACATGTTCTAGACATTTTGTCTTTGAGAAAAGATGGTCATCTAGAGGACGAGTAAGTTAAAATCCTTACTCAAATACTCGTCCTGGCTTAATACTAGATGGTGGCTAGCGGACAAGTGTTTATCTGGGGCATTGATAATTAACCCTTTGGTCTTCTCATTTGTTATCATGCAAAATATGTGATAATTTAACCCCCCAAATTGTGATTTGTTAATCTCTTTTGTTAGTCTAGAAAATAGATTCCATATGTATAGATCTCCACCTCTAGGTGAAAATATCAATATCTGCTGGTCGCCGGATGGGAAAACAATCGCTGTGGGCAACAAGGAAGATCTTGTGATGTTCTTTGATGCCAAAAACCACAAGTGTAAATTCGACCAACAGTTCAAGTTCGAGGTGAATGAGATCAGTTGGGACACGTCAGGAGACTTGTTTTTTGTCACCAGTGGAACTGGGCAACTCCACATTTTAGGGTATGTGTATTACCGATTGAAATTTGAGTAAAAAATTAGCTGTAGTACTTAAAATGTTCTTAATATAGATTTGGATGGTTCATTGATTTGGTATAACACAAGAAAATAAATTATAACTAGCAAAATCCATCCTATGTAGTTAGAGATGTATTGTGTAAATGAAAAAAAAATCCCTACAAATACTAGTATTTTTGTTACATATTGTTATATATATACATTTAACTTCTGTTGCCTCCTTCGAGTCTGTTACACTAGATAGGCTGGTGTCATGCAGTTTTTTCCAGGACAAAATTTATCTGGTTATTTTTCACCGATTCCACGTTTGTTTTCATTCAGTTATCCCAACATGAAGACGGAGGTGTCCCTGAGCTGCCACGCGGCCACGTGTATATGCATCGAGTTCGACCCTCAAGGCCGCTACTTTGCAACGGGCGGCGCTGATGCTCTAGTCACTCTATGGGACTTGAACGATTTGGTGTGTGTCAGAACCATGTCACGGTTAGTATTTGAAGTTTTCTTACCATAAACTTTGTTTCCTTTACGTGGCACTATCCCCTTAAGTTAGTATGTGCAAAATGTATTTTTCAATAATTTATGTTTTGTTTTGTTAATTTATAATTTAATTGAACTATCTCGCATCTTGATTGTCTAATTTATTTTAATTTTTATTTTAACAATTATTGTCATGAGCTTTACATTATAAATTATTAACTTTGTAATTTGAGCAAACATATTTCATATATTTTTGCGCAGAAAAGCACATATTAGTTGATTAATTTGATAACAAATGTCCACAAAGTTTGGTGGGAAATTGCTTAAAAAAGCATTTGTGAAAGTCAATTCAAATTTGTGCATTTTAATTTAAAGGCTTATATTATCATATTTCAGGTTAGACTGGCCAATTCGAGCACTCAGCTTTAGCCATGATGGTCGAATGCTTGCCTGCGCATCAGAAGATCTCATCATAGATATTTCTGATGTTCAAACAGGTAAGTATTTTTGTTCATGCATACTGCAACATGGAAGAAAATATTTTAATAACACTGTTATTTGTGGCCCCGAGGTATATGAAAAATTTGAAAACACCTACTTAACTTATAAACATTTTTCTGTATGGCTATTGATGACTAACGCATACTTTATAATTGAGTAATTTAAGACGTGTCATTGATAATTTGCAATACCACAGCATCACGCTGCTTGCATTGTCAACATTCTATCCCCAAAATTATAGATTTAACAACTGACATTTTGTGAAAAACAAAATACAAGTCCCATTTCTTTTTTAAAAAATCACAACTTATTTTGTTGTATTTGTTATTTTAGGAGAAAAAATCATCGACGTCCCTGTTGAAAGTCCCACTTTCACTTGTGCGTGGAACCCAAAACATCATCTACTCGCGTTCGCTTGTGATGACAAAGACAAGTACGCCAGAGACAGGGACGCGGGCACGGTGAAACTATTCGGGCTCTCCAGCGATTCGTGAACATTGTAGTTGGAAAAAGTCGTGTTCCCGAGTGATCACTAGTGCAATTTAAAAACAATATGCGAGTTTGTATGACTGTTGACGATTGAAGGATACTGGGTAAATCATGAACAGTGCAGTAAAAGTTATACAGGAACATATATATTTTTGTATGTGATTCGTATTGCTGTAACGTGGGTCATTAGACTTCTTCTGTCTTTCAGAACTAGTTTTCATTTTAAAAAGATTGATGGATGAATTTTATGAAAATCCATAATTTGCCATGTCTGAATATTTTTGGACTTTCTATGTCCATCTTCTGAGACTCCCTTCTGACTCTAGGTGGCACCACGTGACATTGAAGGAAGTCAGTCAGTATTTGTTGTGGTAAAATATGTATTTTCACAAAAATCAATCGATCAATCTTTATCAAAAAAGAAATTCAGTGAATCTATTTAAAAATTAGTTTTCATTTTGTTTTTCTGTTGGGTGAAACTAGCACTCCTTTGGGAGCAATACTTAGTGTAACTGCCATGATTGTTGATCGACATGGTTCTCATTAATACAAATCTGGACCATGAGAATTTGACATTTAGCAAAGCCTGCAAATGGTACCAGTATCATAAACATATTCAGATTTTTTTTAATGTCGTGTTATAAGGACCTTATATATTCTATAATATTAATTAAGAAGTGTAACAATCAATTTTTATCATGAGCTTAATTGTTTCAAGGTTTTCTGTACATGTACAAGGTGTTACATGTCATTATTAAAATGTGTATTTTGCTGTGATAACTGTGATGTTTTCACACCAAACAGTTTTAAAAGTAATGTACCACAATAAAAGTGTTATTCAATCAGCATTTCTTTCATATGCATTATGCTATTTGTTTTTAAATGACAAATGACTGTTGCCGTATAAATTTTTTGATTCCGAAATTACAAATTTACTTTTATGAAACCATAACTAAAGTAGGAGTCATTTGAACCCTTATGCACGGCTGGCCTACTAGCATATTATTATACATTTGTAAATCTATTTTTGGAATGAAAAATATTGACAATCTTAGGAAAGATTTCCATCAATTTTTCTGAACCGTTGGCATTCATGATTCTGTAGTTTTTTTGACCAATTTTGAGACATTTTTTGGTCATATATGCTACCAGAATATTATGAATAATATCTACAAAACCATATATATTTTTGTGTTGTTAATTGTGTTAAATGATGAACACAGATCTTACCATTTTTCCACAACAGCCAAGTCTCATTTGAACAGAAGCTTGTGGTCAACTTTATTAACTTCTATAAGAAGTCATCATACAAATCCGTCAACATTAACAATTTCACAATAACCTAGAGAATTATTGATCAACAAAACGTCGCTTTTACAGTTGGACCCGTTAAACTCAAACATGACAGGAATAAACTACCTCCATTATAACAAATTTCAATCTATCAGAACCACATGGCATGGAGTAGAAAATAAAAAATAAGAAAAACATTTATTTAACTTTCCATAAATTTAACTCATCAAAGTTCAAGAAGAATGGATCCCACTATATTTCATGACTTTAGTGAAAAAATGAACATTCCATAATTAGATGCGCTGCAGACTGATAGTCTAGCGCTTCCCTGAGAAAAGTCCGGAACTGTCTGAGCAGTGTCTGGTGTTGTTTGGTCCGCGGATTCGGATAGGTCTTCATCTTAAGCAGTTTATCCGCCAGGTAGTGAAGCCACAACACATTCGTGTAGGGATGGAACGCACCCCATTTATTCCTAAAATGTAAAAGGAAGAACATTTAATCACAATTTAATTCACATTTTCCCAAGTTATGAAGTAAGTTACATATTGGCTTTGTCATAAAGCAGTCAAAATTAGAACGCCAGGATTATTTCTAATACTTTTCAAATCCTCCAACAACAACTAACTGGGAAAGCGTCAATCCAATAACTTACTACCCCTCAATTCCAATTATGCCGGGTGTGACCTTGGTGACATCGCATCAACAAACATATTTGTCTATCAAAAAGGCAACTGCATCAGTGGCTCTGATTTGTTCAAATCAATCAGAAAGAGTGATCTCATTCAAGTATTAAATCCAAAGTTCTAAAGTTCACTTATGCGTTGACTCTGGTCAACCATAGGGCAATAAGCGGGCTGACCGGAGTCTGGCTACATACCCGTTCTCCTCCTTCATGAGGCGGTACACCTCGAACTGGTAGTCGCCCTCGCCCTCAAACAGGGTCGGGTCGGTGGACAGGTCGCAGAACACCGAGCAGTGGTCTGAAAATAGCCGCAAACACTGCGAGTAATAAATTTGAACGAGACATCTTGAAAGGGAGGTAAATAGTGTGTGAAAAAGTAGTCCGGCTGAGTACAGGCATGATACTCATAGTATCAGTCTTGTTCGAACCCTCTCCAGGTAATGGGATACTTCTGGGTCATGATAACATGAAATTACACAAGCGAGACCTAACGATGTCTGGACCTGCGTCGCGTGTAACAGGAATGTTATATGAATAACAATATATACCCATCTACATATATACGTATATGAAGTTCTTGTTATAAACCAAGTTTCATTGCTGTATGTTGAGTAGTTTAAGAGGAGTAGCAGACAAGCTATTAGTATAGGAGGCAAAATATTCCTCAGTTCAAAAGAGGCATAACTGCTATAAAAAATTGTAGAATATAACATTCAGGCTAAAAAGAAGCACAAAATTTCTAAGTTCAAAGAGGCATAACTACCATAGATATATAAATGCATATGTTAGTTACTCACTGCTAAAAGTCTCCAAAAATCACCCCTTCAATAGATGAGATACAGTAATCAAAAGAAATATGATATTTGTACATAATGTACACTGCTTGTAGTCACAAATTGGGAATAGGGGTTATTTCTAAGTTCAAAGAGCCATAACTCCCATAAAAATTTGAGAACCAAAAATCCCTGTGAATATGCACATCTACATATAACGTTCTTGCTGTATACCAAGTTTCATTGCTGTATGTTGAGTCGTTTAGGAGGAGTAGCGGAGACAAGCTATTAGTATAAGGCACGAAATTTCTAAGTTCAAAGAGGCATAACTGCCATAGATATATAAATGCATATGTTAGTTACTCACTGCTAAAGTCTCCAAAAATCACCCCTTCAATAGATGAGATACAGTAATCAAAAAGAAATATGATATTTGTACATAATGTACACTGCTTGTAGTCACAAATTGGGAATAGGGTTATTTCTAAGTTCAAAGAGCCATAACTCCCATAAAAATTTGAGAACCAAAAATCCCTGTGAATATGCACATCTACATATAACGTTCTTGCTGTATACCAAGTTTCATTGCTGTATGTTGAGTCGTTTAGGAGGAGTAGCGGAGACAAGCTATTAGTATAAGGCACGAAATTTCTAAGTTCAAAGAGGCATAACTGCCATAAAAATTTGAGAATCAAAATTCCCTGTGAATATGCACATCTACATATGATGTTCTTGCTATATACCAAGTTTCATTGCTGTATGTTGAGTCGTTTATGAGGAGGAAATGGAGACAAGCTTTTAGTTTAACGGGCGGACGGAAGGATGGGCACAAAGTTTCTAAGTTTAAAGAGGCATAACTCCCATAAAAATTTGAGAATCAAAAAATCCTGTTAATATGCACATGTGCATATGATGATCTTTTTTATATATACCAAGTTTCATTGCTGTATGTTGAGTCGTTTAGGAGGAGTAGCGGAGACAAGCTTTTACTACGGACTAAACGGGCGATGGGCGGGATTGACCCAGTTCCCTAGACCTGCTCTTGCCGTTGGGTGCAGGTAATAAAAAAAACAACGATACTGACCTTTACAGAGGCGCGACAGCGTGAAGTCTATGACGGCTGCGCGGACGCCGCTGGTCTCCACCTGGAAGCTGACGCCCTGCAGCGAGTACTCGAGGGCCTCCTCCGTGGTGCGCTTCACCAGCACGTTGCCCCAGTGCAGGTCGCGGTGCTCGAACTCCAGCGCCGACTCGGCCACCGCCAGCGAGCATGCCACCTGCGCCAGCACCGACTTGGCCTGCTCCAGGCTCGAGAACTGAGGACGGAAAACACGCCGGCTGCAGCTTTTTTACAGAATCTAATTGATGAGACTTTTTTAAGACATCCCCAGAAGCAAATGAAAAAGCTCTTGAACTGAGAGGGGCAAAACTTGTAAAATTTGAGCTTTTTTGGTACAATAGCAAGTGGTTTTGTCCATCTTTCCTGTTTATTAACTCTTTCTGTCTATCATCCAGCTTTTGTCATTTACGTGATACACTTGTCTTATTTGTCTATCCTCCTTTCATTTTTATTCCTTCTTTCTGTCTATCATAGCTATTTTACAAAGTGATGAGTTTCGTGATTCAAGACCAAAACAACTTATGCGCTTCAACAAATTCGTGCGTTAAACATAAAAACATGAAATCAAACGTAAATAACATAGAGTACATTATAAAATCGATGAGCATTTTTCTGCAGTACTACTTTACAAGGTAAACTCCCGTAGTAAAAATAAACATATAAATTACAAAAGTATCATAATGGTCTAAGATTTGTGTTGCATGCCTAAACATAGGTTGAAAAATATAGATTCTGGATAACTATACATTATTATTGTTGTAGGTTTCAGAAATTAGTAATCTTGATTTTGCTTGTATACCGAAAAATATGGGAACAACCAGTAGCAGTCGGTGATACTAGTAATTCCAGTATACTGTTACTGTAAAATTGGGTTAAAAAATAAACAGAAATCCAACAAATTCATTGCAAATTAGAATTTGTGAAGAAAAAACTTAAGTTCGCCAATATCAATGCCTGTAACACGTGTACGAGCACCCCACACACCTCAAAAGCTTCCAGATCGCAGCCGCATTCTTCAAACTCAAACACGATGAAGAGCTGCTGGTCGGAGAAGACGTCAGGACGGTCGTTCTCGGACACCTTGCGCTTGTGGTAGAGATCCCACTGCTTGAGGAGCAGAGGCGGGTAGCAGCCCTGCACCACAGACACACTGCAAGCAACAACAGACTCGGCATGCACAAGGCTAGTTAGCACACAACACGTACAGTGAAAATCCCCAACAAGGGAAGATTTTCTCATGCATTACCTATTACATGTACTAATGCTACGTGAATTAAGGACTAAACAACGGAAATCTTCTACAATGGAAGGATTTGTAACTGTAAATTGGGTTCCCTTGTTGAGGATATTCACTGTAGCATGCGACCAACAGGCTGAGATACTCTTTTAACGGCCAAACGTTTTCAAGTTCTATGTTTTGATGGGACTGCACATAGTTACCAACATTTCTTTTTACAGCCAAATTCTAGATTAAAAGAATAGCTTTGATATTAGCATGCATGTAATGTATGTAACGAAACACAGACTCAATAGAAGACTGCTGAAAACATGCAAGTTCAATCGAGAGAAATCATTCCAGCAAATTAACAGAATATTCTACTATTATTGGATTTTGAAAACATTTAAAATAAAAATGAAACGGTTATACAACTGCAAAAAAAATTTTTTTTACTTGAAACATAGCAGAAAAGAACAACAAAAATATGAATCTGGTACTAGTAAATTTCTATAGATTGTTGCATACAGTCAATATACATTCAGAACTTACTTTTTCACATGCACAAAATTATCAGTCCAGTTTTCCTCACAATAGCGTAGATCACTCAGCTCCTTGGAGATGACAATCTCCGACAACATCTCACCAAACGTTTTCTGGGGCTCGTCGTTCACATTGAAGTCTCCCTCAATGGGAATTATCTGAAACAGTATAATATCATTTTATTTTAAATGCTAGTAGAAGTTAAATGTCTATTTCATTTTGTAGATCTTAGAATTTAAAAAATATTTCGAAATGACAAGAATTCCCTGAAGGAAACAAATCTTAAAATTAAAATGCTACGATTACGATAAAGGATCATAAAGACCATTAAATTGATAGCACAATATCTATTCTATTTTTTTCTTCTGGGAACCATATATGTTTTTTAAAAAAAAGAATGTTAATCTAGAATAGGTAAACCTAGTGTTTCAAAAGTGAAATATTTCCACATAATATCCACTATATATGTTTTGTACTATTTCCTTTACCAACATGTTACGTGATATAAAAAGTAAGTCTACATAAAAAGTAAGTCTCTGAGCAAAGGAAGGGGGCTATCAGCGACCACGTGATATCATCCTTACCTCTAATCACATAAATTGCATCTTATAACATACAAAAAATTCCTCTTAAGTTTATAGTTTATTCTTGTGTGCTATTTGGTAATCTTTCTAAATTTTGCTATTTGGTAATCTTTCCAAATTTTTATTGAATTTTTAAAAAGATTTGTACACTTTCTTACAGATTATAAAACAAAACAAAACAAGATAATGTGCTGTATACCATATAAACCATACATTGAGGGAAAATATTCACTGCCGATTCGCGCCGCGGTTTGCGGCTGCTGTGTTACCTTGAGTGCTACGGCCTGGTGCTGCCCCCTCTCTGTACGGAACACCTCCCCGTACACCCCCTCGCCGATCTTGACGCACTTCTTTAGCATTGCCGGCGTCAGGCACGCGCTGCACAAAGGGGCGAATACTTATCACTCAAATTCAAAACATATTTTTTAAGCTTCTCTCTCACATCTCTTTACCATAGCAAGCATATGATGTGAGAGAGAGAAGCTTGAAAATGTATTTGCAAGCACTTGGAAACGCATATATATATAAAAAATATATTACTTTAAAAGTTAATTAGCTATGTATTCTAATTTACAAAATTTATTTTCATTTTATTGAAACTTAAGTTATCTACAAAATTAATATTGCAACATTGCAACAATATGTCCATTCATGTGTTGAGAATTCGAGGCTACATAATTTTATAAGTAACCTCAATTCCAACATCAAGACAATCAACACATTAAATGTCATTATTCATTTCACCAATAGTAAAAAAAAATGTTGAGATTGTCAAAATGAAATTTCATAATCTTTTTTAAAAAACTTTGCCAAACCAATGCAGATGGTAGATGTTTCGTAGGTAATTTAAAACTCTTTGTTTGAAGCGTTTGCTGTTTGGCTGTGATCTGGTACCTGAAGGGCTGTGGTGCGTCCTGCCCACAGTGCAGCAGAACCTTCTCCCGACCAGAGAGAACCTTCCCGTTGGCAGCGCGGCACTTGATCGGGGTCAACGACTCCTGCAAATACATCAGCAGATCTCACATGGCCGCGCTACAGTCTGCTCTTCTGCTACAGACTTTTAGCTTTTAATCAGAACTAAGCAAAGTATTAAAGAAAAAAGATTTTAAGAAACTGTATTATTGAACTGAAAATAAATTACCATAAAAACAAAAAAATTATGCAGAAGAATGAAAGGTAACTTGACCTTATTGAGTCACTTACCTAGTGTATAATGCAATTCTATATATGACATTTCTAGTTCTTTTAGTCTATGGTCTTAATTTTTTGGACACTAGCAGGATCTTGGAGACTGGCATTTTTGAATCAACCAATTAAGAGTATATT
The DNA here is from genome assembly GCA_019095985.1 of Streblospio benedicti. Lineage (NCBI taxonomy): Eukaryota > Metazoa > Annelida > Polychaeta > Spionida > Spionidae > Streblospio > Streblospio benedicti. The sequence continues at coordinate 29,530,490 of CM032668.1, read as the reverse complement.
TTCTTTTAAATATCAGACGAATCGAAATGTCTTTGATTCCCTTCAAAATTTAACAAGCCCAACTCTAACAAGTAACAAGGGTGTCAATATTACCTCAAAACCAATGCACTAATCAAGAACTAGGTAACTTGCCAAGTTAAAAATCTTTAGCACTCTAACACTATCGTGTTCTACCACACTTGTCCTTACCTCAAAGCTGAGCCGATTCGTTGACTCTTCCCTCAGTATGTCCATCCTGCTCTTCTTCTGCCGCACAGGCGTCGTCATGGTGACGGCCGTGCCGCCAGCCGCTGCCGCGATCGCCGCCGCGTCCGCAAACTCGATGGTCTTCCTGCCGTGGTGCGACTTCCTGGAGGACAGCTTCCGTGACTGACGACCAAACTTACGTTTATCGAAAGCGGCGGGCACGTCCAAGTGCTTCTCGAGATCGGCCACTTCCTTGGCAGTGAGTTTTTCTCTGAACACCTGCATTTCATCATCTGACGACTCTCCTTCTTGGGGAACGTCTCCCGTTACCATTTTCTCCTCTCCCCTTTTGCCGCTGTTGTCCGCGTCCTGCGTTACATCACCCGAGCATTCCACATCCTTTCCTTCACTTTCACTCACACTGTCTCCGTCACACTCAGCATCACACACGCCATCCTCTGTACAACAATCACTACGACTCTCCCGCTCATTCTCCCCGCATTCTAAATCGCTACCCATTTCAGACTTGTCCTGATTTCTCGAAGCGTCGTCTTCACCGGCAGTTTCTGTATTTTGTATTCCACTTGGCTCACTATCACTTTGTGTTGACTCTGCATCTTCGTCATTGAGCATGTATCTCACATTTTTACTGTCTTCGCTCTCATCATTTTCAAGTTCTAAATTATCTTCCTCCTCATCTTTCTCGTCTTCATCATCATCCTCCGTTACACTTCCCAGCGAGGAGTCATCCTCCTCCTCATCTTCCGTTACAGTTCCCAGCGAGTAGTCATCATCATCATCATCTTCAGAAGCCGCGTCTGAGCAGCTTGCATCTTCCTCCTCCTCCTCGCCATCCTCCTCGATGTCACTGAGGTCCTCCTCGGCCGGTGACGCGGCACTCGGCACGGCAGCAGCCGGCACACAGCTCGGGTCTGCAAATAACCACTTGTCAATTATAGTGATATCACACACAGTCCCTAGATTAAACTCTGGTCCGCTAGTATTGATGTCAAGAAATCAGTCAATATTGGAGTCTATGCGGCTTTGGTTTGCAATTCCAAAAACTGATGTGTACTATAAACATCCATCAAGACTTACTAATAAATACAGCCAGGCCAATATCGCTCTATATTACTACATCTGATTTACCCTCACTTCGCTTGGGTAAATCAGATGTCATCATGCTCAATTTCACGATTAACACGACAATCGAGTGGTCAAATCCTACAGTATCATTTAGCCTGCAGTTAATTAGTTTGTTTTTATTATAGTGACGGTGCCCACTTCACTTGCGGGTCAGGATTATTAAGCACTTGTTCAGTAGAGAAATAAAATGTTACTTCTGAAGGATGAGTGAATTTGTCACGAAAATAAGGCTTATTATCGAGTTACATATGGCACTTCCTATCTCATCTTGGTACAGCATATATTACACAAAATACTAGCAATAGTAAATTTGACCCATATTTCAAAGAGCAGAATTCTTGCAAGAGAACAGATACTTAGAATTGTAAAGTCGTGAGAGCAAGACTTGATTCAGGACTATAAACCACCACATTTACATTTAAAATTGGAAATAGAATTAGAGTGACATAAAAAATGTGCAATTTTTTACCTAATGAATGATACGTTTCAAACAGACTCTCTGAGGCGTCGAAGGCCGAGTGGTAGCTTGAGTCGGACGACACTGAAATCAGCACCAACAAGTCAATAAAACTGGGAGTTTGCTTTTTACCAGCTGAAAGCCGCCGGTCTCAAGGATCAAGTCAAATACGTTTCAAAATATTGAAAGCAGCATAAAAACAACAGGTCAGATGCGTCATACCAATAAGTCATCTGAATACTCAAAGAACATAGTATAAGCAGTGTATTTACTGAGAATATTTTATTTTAAAATTGAATAAAAGGCATCGTTTTTAAAAAAAAAAACATAAAACAGACTTGATTGCCCAAACATAGTAAACAAACAAAGGTAGTAAATAAAGCTGCCAATAAAATCAATCAAGACACAGAAAAACATTTGATAAAGAGCTTCACCTCCTGTTTTTGCGTCGCGTTTCTGGTCGCTGCGACTCTCTCCACTGCCGCTCAGACTAAGTCGCTCCAACAGCACACGGCACTCCGTGACGCACTCCTCCGGTGTCCGGCTCTCCCCCATCACCCGCAACACAGCTGCGCCGCGTCTGCCCGTCACGTGCCGACTGTTGTTGGCCGCCTTGGTGCACGGAGTCACCAAATACGTGCCGCCGCTCTTACTGACTATAGGCGGCGACACCAGACGGCCGCCGCGTTTATCCAGTTGTGCTGCGTTGCTATTTTCCACGTGAAAACTCGGACTTTGCATGATGCTCGACATGTTTCCCATCGGTATCACGTCTAATTTAGAGCGCGACTTCTCTGCGAGCGACTGTCCCGGTGTGTCGTTCTCGTCGTCCTCCTCACAGATGATGTGCGGTATGTGCTCCAGCGCGGGGCTCTCCACGCCGTGCTGCGACTGGGCGGACGGCAGGCGGGGGTGGTGCGGCGTGCTCGTGTACGCGCCCGACGGAGCAGCCGACTTCTTGCCCGTTGACGAACCGGACACAATCGCTGGAGAAACGTTTAGCCCTGGTTGAACGTCCGGCGACGATTCCATGATTAGGCTGTATTTTTCAAATTCGCTGAAGTTTAAACTGTTGTAACTAAGTGACTTATCCACTGATTTTGAACTGTTCGCTTTACAACTCCGTGTGACTTTTTTTGAAGCGCCGGGGGTTCTCTTGATCACTGGAGGTTTTCCTGTTTTTCTCGTCGTCCTTCGAGTTTTCATTGATGACGGTACAGCTGAGGTTTTATCAGTCGTATTCAAAGTGTCTGTTAACGGATCTTTTGGTCCAAGTGCAAAGCTGCAATCACTCTCATCCTGAAAAACAAGTAAAGTTTTTTCTGCTAAAAATAAACAAACTTAAGTACAAAGACATCATCAGAAAATATTTCACTTATATTTTGCTTTTCGCAATGCCATTCTGCTTTAAACCATTGGCATTTGTAATGTATTGTGTTAAAGTTAAAGAGCTCCTGATTTTTTGCCACAAGTGTTCACTCAATCACATCCTAGAATATGCCATGGAGCCAACTATAGTGGAAGCAGTTCAGCTATAATCAACAACACTCAAGTAATCATTCTCTATATAAATGTATTATGGACTCACAAGTTTAGTTTGAGCGGCCTTACGTGTGGACTTCTTGACAGAAAAAATTCGTTTGTTTTCTTTGTTGGAAGTCTTATTTTTTCTCCCATATGACTTGAATGATTTTCTGTAAAAAACAAGATATTTTATTTTTGTATTAGGTAAGAAGAATTTGCATACTAAATATGATGTAAGCATGATTAATGTTAAGCATATTACATGTATGTTAAACACTTACATGATGATCACGTAATTGTCTTACGGATAGTAATAAACCCACACAAATTAAACAATAAAATAAGTTAACTGCAGATACTTGCTTGTCAGAAATAAGCTGGTCAAAGCTATCTTCATCAAAGGCTACAGAATCATTGTGCAGTTGTTTAGTTTTGGCAGCCCAAAGTTTTTCATTCTTTTCTCTAGTTTTCTTCCGCGTGCTGAATGCAATACAGTCACTACAAAAAAGGATGACTATTTTAGAAATGAAAAGTATGCATATTACATTTGAAAATTTATTTAAAACCAGGCATAATATCTATATTTGTCCATATTAAAAAATATATTTAGACCTCATGGTCAATACATACGAAAGGATTGAATTATCAAAACCCATGTAGGGCCTAAATTCATGTAAATACCTTACTAATGAATGGCATTGTGTTGTGGTTTCATTACTTTGGACACAAATACAAAGTCGGTATGTTTGGTATCATGATTTCTAAGTTTCTCATCCAAAACTATATTAGAAATTAGTACCCACTTTTTAGCTTGTGTTTCTGGCTCTTCATTGTGGACAGAGTCGTTCGAACTGAAGCTTGAGAAGATATGTTTGGACGAGTCTCCAGACGACCATGGATCGACGGACACGACACGCTGTCGGTGCCGACCGTAAGTTACAACGGGTCGCTGTGTCGTCGCCATCCTCTACACTAGTCTAAAATAAATCATTACCATTTAAAGGGCAAATTAAACATGGAAAGGAAGAGCAAATAAGGTTCTAAAATGTTTTTGTTAGAACACTTATAATCCTACTTAATAGCAGAAGTACCAGTACAAAATAGGCCCATGTGAACTTGCATTTACTAAAAAGATACGGTAGTAATATCAAAATGAAAAGAGCCAGAGCATAAAATAGAAATTAGTTTTAAATGTGGAAAAAGTAAAGCTTCCCAGCTAGTTTAACCAGTTAATTTTCAATTGGACCTTATTGATTTGCTTAGCAATGTTTATACTTATATACTTATGAGGAATATTTACTTGGGGGTCGACACTGACAGTGTCAGTGACAGTGTCAGTGTCATTGAATTTTGAACAGTTGAATGTCAATGTTTTTCCTCGTCACTACCTTCTATTTATTTGAATACTACGCTACATAAACATTGCAGAGAATTTCATGCATTAATAGTCAGGTAAATAAACACATACGGATTTTTAACTCCGAATCAAATAAGAAAAACAAAAACTGAATCATTTTTACTTTTTTAAATTTTGCACTCTGAACAACTTTCTTACATGTATTTTGATTGGCTAAATTCTGCGTTATAGCGCGTTTCTAGGAAAGAATACAACTTTTGCCAAATATTCGGAAAGGTCAAGGCCGAAAAAATTTCAAGTGAAAAATATTATTTTTATTTTATCTTGTTATGTTATCAACGTAAGTACATTTGACCTCTATGGCATATTATTATGTTTAACAATGTTCGCTGAGGCATGAAGATATAGATTTAGCCATAGGATAAAATCTTAAAGCCCCATAATGATAGATTTCATTTGCATCATAATTTTGTTATCCTTGCAAGTTGCTATTGTCGTATGCTGTCAACAAAATTTTGTCAATATTCAAATGTGAAGCAGTCAAGATGTTTTGTTATTGTTTGTATTTTTGTTTCTTTGCAATTAATTGTAGAATAGGCATATGCCAAAACGTGATAGTATTGTCCTGCATTATATATTCCCCAATAATTGTGTTTCCTTATCACCGTATCAAAAGTAGGCCAAAGTCCAGGGTATGTGACTTAATCAGATTAGCACTCGCCAAGTGTGGCGAGTGACTTTATTACACTCGCCATACTGTTTCACACATGCCAAAAAATGTTGTCAAATCTAAAGACTCTTTTTATCATAAATGATGCCATGAATAAACACTTATAGTACAAACATTTATTGTTTTCATTCAGAGAATCTCATCAAAATCTCAATCATAGCCTAGCTTACTTGTTGGCAAAGAGGTTTTAGAATCAAGTTTTTTCACCCCAGCAACGTGTCACCATATCATGAAATGAATGGAAAACAGTACTAGCACTTCAAATATTGAAGTCATTACTTGAAATTAGATCTATAGTGTTATTAGGGGAAGAAGAACACGGTATCAAAGGATCTAAATTCTGCATATCGTTCTACAATGTATGTATATCATAACAGTGTGTCTATAAAAAACGGAAGCCATATAGATTTCGGTGGCGGTTTTTGTACCAAAGTATATAAGTACATTTAAAATTTAAACCCATGTGCAAACAATATTCAATCAATCAATACCGAGTAATTTTATGTGATAAAACTCATAAAAATGACAAAAATTACACTCAAGCGAGTCCTGTTGAGTAGTTTTGAAGTCATACGCCAGTGGGAATTTACACCGGCCTGAGTCGAGTAGCGAAGTGTCTAAATACACACTGAAGTCCAGGTAGAATTTAATCATATAGTTAACAGCTGTTTTCATAAAAGCATTACAGCAAACAAGTGTTCTTTCTTTCAACCAGAACTTTAATAATTTATATTTTTGAGGACCAGAAATCCCATTCATACATTCTGGTACGTGATCCACGGTACTCATACTGGCCGTTCACAATTCTTTCACTATAGAAGAAATATTGAAATAAAAACTTTACCTCTCATTTGTCATTCATCATTTTATCGAATAAATATTCTATGTTGCACACCCTAACTTTTTATTTAATATCCAAGGTTACGGATATAAAAACAAACATTCGTATTCAATACTAGTGTTGAAACGATTATCGCCGATAATCGATGAATCGTCGTTCACAGTGATGCGATCCGATAATCGATTCCAATTTACCAGAATCGATTCATCACTAGACATCGTATTTTTCAATAAATTGGAGCTTTACTCGCTCCAATAACTTTTTTACAGTTTTCCGCCCAGGCTAGTTTTATCTTTTACTAGTCTGCATATCATTGGAGCTTTAAAAGGTACGACCACGTTACACAATAAGATGATCTATATATGGGTGCGAACTTTTGCTTTCGTTTTTGCTGCGTATACGCGAGCGAGACATGTATAATCTATTAGTAAAGTTATTCAACCAATCTATAATGAATGCTTTCCAGAAAATAGAAATAATTTACTTATTTTGATGTAGAAAATATACACAAGCATGTTTCCGTATGCCAATGCGCATGCTCAGTAGTTTGCATTTGAACCGATGATGAAAGCAGTAGATCTATACAAGTGATTGAAGTTTCTTTCATAATACCGGTAAACCATATGTTATGACATATACGCCCAGGAAAGTTACTTTCGGTGAAATTACGGTGCCAAACTAAATTTTGGCTGAAAGATATTTTATATGTTTCGCCAAATTGGCTAGGATCAATTATTTTTAATTATAGTCATCATCTTTTTTAAGACGGACATTTCGATTATTAATGGATTAATCGATCGGAAAGGTGTTCAGATTATTCTGATTAATCGATTCTTGTTTTCTAGCCGATTCCCCATCACTATTCAATACTGTTTTTATTGTTTGAATCGATGGAAATCAGTACTGCCAACGTGGCAGGTACTATGTTTATTTTTCCACAAACCACGTGTTGTGCGCTCAGTTCTTGGAAGTGTAGGCTAATCTCTAATAGATGACGTCATGGAATGGAACGGGTTTCATATAATAAGTCTTTGCAAGCGTATGTAAATCGTTCGGTACTGTTTTCCATAGATCGCGAATTTGACGTGAAATGTAAGAAAAATGACTGGAAAAAGTGAAAGTGTATATTTTCTGGTGACTAATTTGTATTGGTATATTAGGGGATGGGCTATAGTTTGATTAGGAATGGTTTTGGTTAAAGACTGACGCTTATATAAAGCACAATCGAATGAAACCTATAGTAAAAGAATTGTGAACGGCCAGTGCAAATCAGTTAGCCCTTACATGCATTGCACATACTCACAAATAAACCATGATAAAATAGTATATTGTACAACAAATCCATCGCTTGAATGTTTATGTTCCTGTCTGCAGCTCACACCAGCTCTAAAACTATACATCTGGGTTGGTATTCCGCCGGCGCGCTAGTTTTATTTAGGTGTTTTATTTATACAGCACAGAGATAATCTTGGGATACACATCTCTAATTCTTTATCTCCAACGATAAGTGACAAGTCCTGGTCGTTGGACGGGCATTTGAATTATGTATCACTTACATGTATCTCCAACACAGAAATGATGAACAACCTCTATAGTTTTATGGTCATGATAAAAACTAAGAAAAAAAATAAAAAATTATTTCAATATGTTGACACAAGTGCAGTTGATTCTACCTATAATCACCTCCCAAGTAAACTATATACGGTGGCTGATCCCAGTTACTACAGGGCCTTATTGAAGGGCATTATTGTAAAATTTTAACAGGACACATTTGCATTGATAACAAATGATATCTGCAATCTTTTGGACCGTATCACTATTTGTTTCTGTCAAGTGCTATGTCTGCAACATGAGTCAGGTGGAGAAAGCAGCAGAAAATATGGGAAGATTCAAATAAAACTTACATAGAATGAAATATAATGTACAAATTTTTGTGGAAATGAAAACCAAAACAGTCTTTGTATTCATCATCTTTAAAGAAAAGTAACCAAATATAATACCCACACCGATGTGGAATCATACCTTTGATGGAGATGAATCAAGCTTGATCTCACTGTCTGTAAATCTCAATAGATTATTCTGATTTTTTGTAATTTGAAATGTGTGTATATTTTTAGATCAGAAAATGTCAGAAGCGTTATTACCTGAAGATGCTAAGTAAGATTTACTTTCTTATAATATGAATAAACATATATTTGATAAGTTACCTGGTATGTTTTCTGGTCTCATCCGGATAAAAAGTCAGTAAAAAATCTGCTATAAGAATTAAATTTGTAGTGTTTTTAAAATAATATTTTAGATGGTTGGTCTCATTAATTACATTACTTCCATCCTCCCAAGAAGTGTTCAACAATTTTTTAAGAAAACAATAGTTTTGGCTGATTCAAGGCTACAAATTAACTTAATATATTATATATTATTAATAATATTGGCAAAAGGTAATAAGTGCTAAAAAAAGTTAATGGCTAATGGCTTGATTTTTGAGTCATCTGCCAGGTTTTGGTGCAAAGTTTAACTAGTAGCTTTTTGCAACTACAAATATTGTACACTGGCAAAATGAGTCAAAGCAACTGGCAAATTTCCAGTTTGCGAGTGCCAATTTCAAACCTGTTATTTTTTGTGAATATTACATCTTGTTCCCTGCAGTCGGTCGTGCTGGGTTTGCTTTGCCTCTGACGAAGACGACCGCTCGGCTCTGTGGGTGAAACCGTGCCGATGTCGCGGCACGACAAAGTGGGTGCACCAGGTACGCTACTCAGCCACTCGCTCAATCCTACTTAATGTCTTCATTTCGCAAAGTAGGAGGGCAGACAGGTGATGCTTTGGCTCCGGTGTAAGTGTCATGATCACGATAATTCAATGGTCATCATGTTTTGCACCTCCAAAGAATGCTGCTGTCCTATATTTTTATGTGTCTGCCATATGTACAGCCTGCCATTGTGAATCCTCAGGCAAAGCCCCTTGTTAAGCACTTCTTTTTACATACATGGCGTTCTTGTCGCATATGAAGGACGTGTAGTGTATATAATATTATATGCACGATGTTTGTTTTGAGTCATGACATATAACATTTTAACATTTGCCATTTGCATTCATCTTGCCTCTATCATTTCTTATCAAATGTGAACACTTAATATTGATGACTTGTGCTATTGCAGATATGCCTTCAGCGGTGGGTGGACGAGAAACAGAAAGGAAATAGTACAGCGAAAGTGGCTTGTCCACAGTGCAACACCGAGTACCTAATCGTGTTCCCCAAGCTAGGTCTGTTTTCCAACGGTGATTATAATGCATTATATGCATTCTTTTATTTCTAAACAGATGTACAATGTTGTTTATTGAAAAGATTCAATGCATCGTTCACTTTGTTTACATTTTGTAAATAAATTTGTAAGAATATTGCGTCATAGAGCAATAAATGATTCAAACTAATTTAGCAAGCTTTTGAATTACTGCTCCATGGAAGTTTTTATTGAAACAAATAAAAATCATAGTGACTCATAAATTTTGAACAGCAAATTTATGACCTGAAAATGCAGCTAGTGCATTTTAGATTTTGGTTTAAATGACTTCAGCATAAACAAAATAAAATGAAAAAAATATATATTTGAATATCAAAATTGAAAAAGAAAATGAATGATGAAAAGTAGAATTATGATTCTTTTAGTTCGCAATATGTTGTGTAGCTGTATTTTTTTTTTTTTTTGCTTTGTGTGTTTAATTAGAACAGTTTTGTATAAGTTACAATAAATTATTACTGAGAGGTTTACGTTTAAGAGGAGCTATAAATTTTTAACCACTAGACAGGGGTTGAAACTCATGGAATTTGCTCACGGACCAAAAGGCCGGCAACTATAAAAAGTAGCTGGCCCTGATGGAAAGTGTCCGGCCCTTAGTTATATTGATATTGAGAACTCCCAAAAACTAGCCTACCCATCGGGCAATGAACCTTTGAAATGCAAATGTCTGCCATTGCCGGGTAGGCTATGTTATAGAGCATTTTTGCGTCTAAACTTTGTATTTTGTGACACATGCGTGGAAAGAAAATAAGCAATTTCATAAATTTTTTAATTATATTTTTTGCAGGCCCCATAGTGTACGTTCTGGACATCGCGGACCGGATCATCCAGAAGACGTGTCCGTTCCTGGCTGGCGGCATTTTCATTGGCTCCGTGTACTGGACGGCGGTCACTTATGGAGCGGTCACAGTCATGCAGGTGAATCATGGACACACAGTGTCTTGCTGCGATCCTTTAGTGGCAGCAATCTTGTTCACGAAAACTGAACGATTCCCAGTGCTCCCATATGTAGAGTAGATAAGATTTATTCAGGATTTGAAAAGATGGGCAATCAAAATATAAATAGAATATAATATCACATATACGTACATGATATAGTCAAAGATCGTGACATGATGTTCCTCGGATGATACAAGAAAGCCTACACACAGTACTGCGTATTTACATTGTGGTTGTTAAAAGGTATCATATAACTGCCGGCACATGCCTCATAAAAAAGACAATAATAAAATAAGTTAGAATAACAGATTGAACAAGATATATACCTAATAAATTAAAATCTAATGATAAATAAACTCATTTTCTTACATACTCTTCAATTTATAAAAAACATTTTTCATTCCAAAGTTGAGTTTCTGTGTACATGTAGGAACATTTACCCAAACTGGCCACCCTTTGAACCGTTTACACCTCGTAAACTGAGCCTGTTATTGTGATCATGACAATTGTCAATGGATGAAAACTGATCTTTGAGACAAGAAAGTGTAGGATTATTTAGTGGTGTGATACCTGACGTGTTTGGCTGTGCTGTGTGTAGGTCCCGACAGTACACTTGTTCGTGTCGGACGATAGGACGGCTACTTATCGGTGGCTTGCTGTCTAGGTGCTGGGCCACAAGGAGGGCCTGAACGTGATGGAGAAGGCGGACCCACTGTTCCTGCTGATCGGGCTGCCCACCATCCCGCTGCTGCTCATCCTGTCCAAGATGGTGCCCTGGGAGGACTACCTGCTGCGGCTGTGGAGGAAGCACTCGCCCAAACTGCCTGTCCTCAGCTACCTGCTCGGATCAGGTACGTTACCAGGGGAGATGCTTCATGCATTCATGGCCGTGAAATACACAAACGTTTGAAAGCTCATAGCTCTGCCGCCTGACCAGATAGGAGGCTCATGGCAGAGATGTGAACTTACGTTTTTTTCCCGTATTTTTACGACTTTTGACCCCTGAAAATTCATTACGTACGGGACATTGGTTTATTACGGGATTTTACTAGGGTCAGAGAAATATGTAAAACTTGTACTTTTTTTCTTAAAATACCAATGTTTTTACTCGCAAATATGGGCGCAGCCATTATTAAAATAAATGTACTTGATTGAACTACGCATCCGTGTAAGGCTTTCACCGGCTTGCAAAAATGTACTCATTTAAATGACGTGCTGTAACATTTTAGTCTCGATCAGCAAGGCCCAGTTTATGCGTGCTGTCACTTATGCGGTAGACAGCCTCAATGACCGAGACTAACAGTTTCTGCTGGTTGTCGTAATGTGCACAATGCACCTGCACCTGCAACAAGACCTGTCAACGGCATATGAAAGTGAAACTGATAAGAATTATTGAAAATATATGAATTTGTGCGTTCTCCAGTAATGTAATGGTGCAAAAATACAGGGACAAGTATTCAAGAAAATACAATGATATCACTGCATTGAAAAAACAGTGTGTATCACGCTCGATATTGGGTGATTCTAGTATCAAGCAATTATCTATTTTTAATCACGATGACTGCTTCAAATGCCATTTGATGGACTTGCGTGATAAAGCGTGTGACAGTGGGGTAAATGGCAAATGCTTGTTTAATCTAACTCTAAATATTTATCATTTCTTATTGGATTTTGGTGATCTTTTTTTTAATTGATTCCTGTGATATATCTAGATTTTTTTCCAGTTATTTTTTTTCATTTCATCTTAGATTAGTTTACAGTACTAGTATACTAGTATTGCCCTTATTATTGTTTATTATACGTAGAAAAACATTAAGATTTTATTAAGATTTTTTATATTTTTATGAAGATTTTTGCTTGAAAATTAAGATTTTTCATGCCTGTGATTAAGATTTTTAACGCTGACGGGTTCACATCTCTGTCAGGGTGACATATTCACCATGGTTGACACTATTTGATCTTGAATAAATGCATGTATTTGTGAGGCAGGAACTCTTTTGCATATTCTGTGTACAAATTGAAAAGCAATAACTGTTTGTACGCCACATCATTTCTCGATTTACAAATCACTGATATGGCTTAATGAGGGTAGACTGTCAATTCATCATTGCACAATTCTAAGTGGAGGAATCCCGTCTGCACACGCAGCTATTGTGCCAATCTCCCCTTCACCATGTACCACTTCCCTGTTTGACTTCTGTGTAATCCTGTCCCCCTGTGCGCTGGCAGGTCTGCGCGGGGGCGGTAGCGGGGGGCGGTCTCCCGCCGACATGAACACGCTCTCTGACCCGCTATCCGCCACCCGCGTGCTCTGTGGAGCCCTCATCATGCCCACCTTCGCCACCATCGTCGGGAAACTCATGTTCTCAAACGTCACTTCCAACTTCCAGAGGACGCTACTGGTGAGTGCTTTTATCTTGTACTTCAACATTAGAAAACAAGTCTTTTTTACAAATGTTTACTGAAAAATTCCTATTTTTCACTCTATTGCTGGCCAAAAATTCTTATTTTATTCCTATTAATTCTGACTGAATATTTCTTATTTACGTTCCTTTTGGGGGTGGATGAGTCCTTGTTTTTTTTTGTGTCTGTATGGTTATCATACAGATATACCAATTGTACGAACAACAATCTTATTGATGCATGCTCATTTCTCCCGGATATTATAGTCCAAACCACATATTAACTTTCAAACAGGATCACATAATACAACAATTACGTTGAGCTTTCAACAGGAACTCCTGCGTTGATGACACGAAAGATAAAACTGTGTCAAACGTGCGCTGTTTCTATCCCTGATTCCCAGGGAGGCGCAGTTGTATGTCTTTATTATGTAGCTTTGTCATTAAATAGTGAGTAAGAACGACCTAGTCATTATGCAATCGCAAAGTATTAACCTTTCTTTAGGCTTGCATGAAAAATGCCATTTATCTCGCTGACTGTGTAACAAAAAAAAAAACAATTTTTAGGCCTTAAATGGTTAATGATCGTACCCTTAGTAAGACTAATAAGCTGTTGTTCCGCTCCTCACCACCAGGGCGGCGTGGCGGCCATCACCATCAAGGGCATGCTGCGCATCTACTTCAAGCAGCAGCAGTACATCCGCCAATCACAGCGCACCATCCTCAACTGGGTGGAGCCGGCTGCTAACGACGCTCCGCCCCCAGCGAACCCACAGGCTCCGCCCCCAGCAGAGCAGCAGCAGTAGCAGCTGCCGCCGCCGCCAAGAGAGAGCAATGCAATATGACGTCATAAGTGTAGTTACTATTCTCAACCATTTGTTCTTGTTCACTGTGATAATTTGTGTTTCCGTTTGTATTGGACTTGTATGTACCTTTAACGTTGCAAATGGACATGAAAAGAAAAGGTGCACCATTGAAATAGTGTTTTTGTAACTTTGTTCTTAGAGCGGAGACTCGACAAGTGCATATGGTGTGGATTCTAAGCACTTTGACGAATAGAATAATACTGTAAATACGTTGTACAAATTTGTACAGATTGCTGATTATTACATTTATATGGAAAATATTGAAAGGTACATGCACTACTAGGGAAAGGTAGTTATCCGGGTTTTTAAGTAGGACTGGAGGTAATTTTTAGAAATACGTCGAAATGAACTAAATAAGTGAAATTGACGACATTTTGTGTCCGTTCTTCGCGGTCATGTGATGGTTGTATTGGGAGTAATGGACAATAATAGATGATTTAATTTCTTTATTTTTGGTAAGATTTTATCTTGTAAGTAACTTTGTAGTATACAGGATCGCTAAGTATTGGAGCAAATAGGAATTCTCAAAATTATTTAAAAGCACTTGGTCAAAATTGAAATGAAAATGTGTAGTTTTTACACGATGAGAAATTTTGCAAATGATCATTAGAAATTATTTCTTTCCAGTAAATTAAATCTAAATAAATCTATAAGAATTTCTTGTCTCATTCTATGAATGATTTCTGTTATAATAAGAATGACATATAGTATCAGAAGAAAATCATTTTACTGAACTTTAGTGTTTTGAAAAGATTTTTGAAAATATTTTAGTAATTATAAAGTATTCTAGTAACTTGGTATACAGCATATGGATTCATGTTATCTTGTCTTTTCTTTCTTTTGCTGTTCACTATTTCAAAAAACACCTTTTCATTTACATATCTTTATTATAACATGTTTCAAGTCAACTGACTCCTTTTCAAATTTGTTGATGTTTACATTATCATGATAGTACTGAATAGACCACGATATACAAAATATTAAGAGCTATTCAGAAATATGACAACATTATCACTCCAAAGTATCACTTTTGAATAAAATACAACAATACCAAAACTTCTACCATTTTCTTCATAAAGGATTATCAATTATGCATTACCAAGATAACATTTTAGTAATTAAATGTACTCTCTGTTTTCAAAGAAACTGCATTTATTTGATTACGTTATGTTACGTTTATGAAATTGTTATTTAATGGAAATATTCAATGTAGATTTCGCTGTAGATTTATCATTCAATAGCCATTTTGAAAACAAATGTTAAGAAATATCTAACATTTTTTCCTTTTGTTTTAGTTGTGTTTTTGAATGACACTGTAAATAAAGTATTGTTGAAAATATTATTTTCCAGACAGATAATTTTAATAAAAAAAGCAAGTCACATTGAACCTTTTGTCTGTTGTTTTTTACATTTGGAACCCATGATGGGAACTTTGTATCACATTGTTCAAAGCTGATGTAGCTACCTGAGTTTTGCTGCCCTCCCGGTGGTGTGTAGTGTCCTGAGTGTGGTGTTGTACTAGAGCGACCACCACAAGCTACAGTTTGCATAAAAATGCTTTGTTCTTTTGCAGCTCAGTACAGAATCAGTTGCCAGAAATTTCAAGCAACTACCTCTGTCGTCCAAATAAAAGATATGTATTTTTCACAAAGCCGTAAACAGAACAAACTTGCAGGTCTCAACCCGAAGCTCCTGAAGAGTCAACCTGTTGAATTTCGTCCTCCTTAAACTTAAGAACGCAGACTTTAGATTAATATACAGCTGCTAACAATATTTATATTATTTGAACTTCTTAACGAACATATGACTTGGAATTGGAAAACCAAACATCATTAAGAAAAAATATACACATTCAGCAATGAAAATTTTAAACATGACATGCTTTGGTCGCAATGATGTGAATAAGTGATATGAAAAAAATGATTGGGATTAAATCTGGTCACTAATGGGTGGATTCGAGAGCATTTTTCCAATACCAAAATACGAGCTTCCCATACCGTAAATTCACTCGAATGGGCACTCCCAGTCGTATTTAGACTGGAATTAATGTGTATTCAAGTGAATTTGCGATATGAGAATCTCTTATCAATACGAGTTTTTGGAAGAAGTATGCGAACGCAGCATGAGTAAGCACTTCCTAAGGAAAGACTCAATTATCATAATTTAAGGGATTTCATGAAAAAAACCCTATGAAAATGAAGTATTTTGGTGGGAAAGGGGGGAGGGGCGTGCCTCCTGCGCCCCCTCCCCTGGATCTGCCAGGAGTAAACACACATCACATGTCATATCACAATATAAACATGAAAACCAATCAAACAATCAAACGTGAGTCATTGAAAGTGATAAACAAACTTTGTCAAGAACCAAAAACATCTAGCTACCTTATTAATTTGGAAGAACTCTAATTTAAGGGAATGATCATAAATAATGATACCGGGTGGGGGTGTTGTCCAAAAGGTGGTGGTGGGGGGGTTGTCAAACTTTTTCTGATTCCTTTGGGGGGTCGCTGAACTTTTTTATCAAGCTATAGTATATTTTTTTCAAATATTTTCTTTTAGAAATTGTCCATACATACAATGACTATGTAGAGGAGTTTTGGTTTAGCGAGGGGGGGGGTCACTCAACCTTTTAAAATGTTGATGGGGGGTCGGTTAACTTTTTCTTTGAGCCCCCAAAAATGGACGCCCCACCCAGTATCGTTATTTATGATTGTTCCCTTACATATTGACTACCTGTATAGTGTGATGATAATACATCGGCATCAAAGGTTTAGTTATTTTTCTGCTTTATATTTCTGCTTTATGATATTATGTTAGCATGTTATATTAAGATACCAAAAGTGCAAAAAGTTCAGCGACACCCCTCCCCAAAAGGAATCAGAAAAGTTGGACGACCCCCCCCCCTCCCTTACCTTTTGGAAGACCCCACTTCCCCAGTATCATTATTTATGATCGTTGCCTAAGTCAAAATTAAGTGTTTTGTTATCAATATCAAGGACTCAAAAAGTCTAGTGCATTGGTCTGGTAGGTCAAATTGTACTACCCAAGGTTTGCATAATCAAATTCTACAGGTGTCATTTATGCAATAACATACATGATGGACGGTATAAAGTGTTTGGATATTTGTCTTCTTGAAACTCAGTTCGATGAGAAGATTTTTGACATTCTACACAGCATTAGACCAACTTGGAAACGGTCTGATATACAACTAGAGGTAGGTGGTTTATTTACTTTTTAAAAGGTGAATCACATCTACTGTTATTACATGTCATGCTGACAATATAAACTGAAACAAATTTGCATACGAATAGCTAGGACGTATGTGCATATGTGGCTTTACAATTTTGATTATTATATCAATTTTTTCATGAAGTCTATTCATAGCATATGGTTGTGTTTCTGGTATTGTATTTTCTTTTTGTGTTATTTAAATATCAAATATCAAAAAATTCCTAAATGCAACATTTTCACTAAAATTTAGATTTATTAAAGTTTTTCAGCTTTATGCCCTAATCACACCCAGCAAAACTGGGGCACATCACTTTGCATATTGCCACAGAACTGGGGTGATATATATGTGTAATGCCACAGAACTGGGGTGTCTAATCATAACAATCATAAATTTTAAGCTCTTTAACATATTTCTTTTATTACAATTTGTAAAACTAAATAAGAACAAGAGATGATTTATTTCAGATATCGGACAATATTTGCAATTAAAGCATAGCACTGTTATTTAAATCCTATGTGGGGTAAACCAGCCTGATGTCAACCCCTTCAGTTGAAGCCAGTCCTAGTATAAAGGTTCCACTGGGACCATGTATATTTTAGCGGACCCAAATTATAAGATCGATAACTTGCCAAGAAAAACATTTGGAACCACATTTCTTTCTCTATTAGAAAGAGAAACTTTTTCTGTGTGGTTCCAAGATGTTTTTATAAAGATTGACTTACATTTTGTGCTTCCTCTGTTTTGATTCAAATGCCTTCTTTTTATGTCTTGCACGAAACAACAAAAGGGGGGCATGATCCGTTCCACTGTATGCATCTTGCTACGTCGCCATCAAAGATGTGTGTAGATCTTTTTAGTTCACGTTACTTAAAAAGTCTAGATATTAGATAAAGCTACCGACAACACGAGTTTTTCCAAACTATTCAAAAGGAAGTAATGATTTTAGTTTGTGCATATACAATGGTATTCAAATAGGTCTAAATTAGAGCGCATTTTGGTTTTTTTCAACCAACTAAGTTGGCCGATCGTTCATCAAGTAAGAAGCCAATGTACAAAAATATATATAAATAATGTATATTCTACGGCGAGGAACAATGGCAATGGATTTTAGAGGAAAACATCCTATGATTTATTTGAAAGCTCTTAAGATAGAAAAATGCATTGAAAGCTGTAGAAAACACCACACGATACCATCAAAACGATTGTAATTCTAAACCATTTGTATTCGCTCATGGCCTAAATGCCGAGAAAATATAAAAGATGTTCAGCGAATAACCTAATGAAGCTCATATACAAACCATTATTCAAAACAAGTACATCCAGACCTTTCGACTAGAACATTATAACTTAGGAAATCAAGAAGCATCCTATGCACAAAGGTGACGTTTTTTGATTTTTGAGAAAACCCCTACATCTGTGAATCACGACACTGGATAAAACTTAGAAAGCTACTCCTTAGAAAGCTACTATTGAAACATGTAAATTAATCACAAGAGCACCCTGGACCTGGCCCTGGGCGAGTGCTTACATTTTGCAGATGTAATTCTTTGACTCTTGGCCAGTGGCGGCCGCCCATTGGTATGAGTAAGAACTCCATGCGTAAGCGTATCTATTACTGATTGTCTTGGGATAACCACTACGAAAGTAGTAGTACGTGAGCTCCTGGACGGTGGCGATGTCCTCCCATGTGCCTGGCACGACGTCTGGTGTCGACTTGTACATGTTCAGCCAGAAGTCGCCATACCCTAGGTCTACAACATAAGCACGGTGCGCACACGATGAGAAGGGGTGGGGGTGGGGGAGTAAGTTATAAAGAGTCAATCAACCCCCATCCCTATTTTTGTAGCTGTAGCTTATTTCACACATCCTACACATTTTAAGGCCCTTTCTTACTTGAAATCCCACATCCCTCTTTGTTTTCCCACATTCCAGTTCACGTTAACCAGCCCCATGAGAACGTCAGCCACTCTGAGAATCAGATATCAAGGTATGACACTGACATCTCGTGGTTGCCAGCACAAACTGTTTAACAAGCATCATACTTCCTATATATTAATACGCTAATTTTTGGACTTTGTTCCGCTATCTCCTCTTTAACCTGACTAGCTGGACACCATCTGACAACAGGAGATCGTTCATGGTACTGTGCAGTTTTGCACGAATATGTTTATCATCGTCAAAATGGCTCTGATGGTTGTTAATTCGCGGTTTTATAACAAAAATAGCAGACTAGCAGACAGCGGCAGCCATGACAGCGTCATGTGGAGTAGTGTGATGTCATAAAGACGCCAAAGGCGTCACATGAATTCAAATACTAGGGATTATCACCACTTTGCCAATTGGGATATATGTGTACATTAGAACCTTCAATCAAGGCCACCTCTATTACTACACCACCTCTATTATAAGATAATTTATAACAGTCCCAAGTCTTCATAAAAAGACCATTGCAAACGTCCCTAAAGAGACCACCCCTATATTAAACCACTTGACGCCAGTCCTTGAGCAGGCTTAATAGGGATGTTCTACTGAAGTGTGTGAGAATATCTGTGCGAAGGAGAGCATTATGTTCCCATTACCATACACACTATTTTTTCATATCATAGCTTTTACATATTAGATAAGATAGATAGATAAAGTTTATTGAAAGTCGATATAGATTATAACAATAAACACAAGCTCTAAGGAGCTTTTGATCGACTCATTCATACACAGTCACCCGTGCGCATAATACACATACACAATACATTAATTACAAATAATTAGAGCATAAAGCACCTGACGAAGTAACACAATTAATTAGAGCATGCAGTGCATTTACATATTTTCCCATTCCAAGATTGTAAGAGATTATAGTGAATTGATTAAAATTCCCCACAGATCTTATATATTCAGGCAGGTCATTCCATAGTTCAGCAGCACTGTACCTGAACGATTTTTTCCCAAATTTAGTGGTTCGTACCCTAGGTAGGTCAACAATATTTGAGCATCTAAAACTATAATTACTATTTTTAAAATGAACCAAGTCATGAAGACACAGAGGAGCTAATTTGTACAAAATTTTAAATGTTTCTGCTGCCATTGTTCTCATTCGTCTGACATGAAGGGAGGGAACACAAGCAATACTGAGAAGTTGTTCGTAAGAGCTATCGTAATCATTATAGATGAAACGTAGTGCCCGCTCTTGAATTTTTTCGAGCTTTTTTGTATTGGTTTTAGAACAAAAATGCCAGGCCAAAGGGCAGAAATTAAAATTTGATAATATAAATGTATGAAAAATAGTAAGTTTGTTTAGCCGAGAGAGAAATGATCCAATGCGTTTTAGGACATTTAGCTGTTGTGATGCTTTACGACACAAACTTCTAATATGGCTGTCAAAGTTTAGCTGGTATTAGATGCCAAGTGGATTTTCAGTAAACATATCATACTTGATACTTTGTAGGTGCTACTTCGTCAGTACAATGAAGTGTGCCAATTTTATTTATTATTTATTTGTATGTACTAACTAACAAAAGTGGTCAGAGCCAATCTTACAAAAAATCGCCCATGTCCACAATTTTCTCAAGGGTGCGTGCTGGAGAAAAAGAGTGCTGTACTCATTTCATACACTTTACTCAATATATCCCTTTCCTATGTCCATGGAAGGCATTATACATAACCACTAACTTTTCTTTCCTTAGCTGCGACTAAAAAGACTTGGCTTCAGACCTAATTTTACACACATGTACAAGTAGTGACTGTTCCTGTAGTCACGCTATAGTAATCGGGAGTATGGATGCTTGCAGGATTAATATAATTTACTACTATTATGGTTGGACGTAAAGGACAGAACCTAAGTATTAAAAGGACTATATATGTGTATTGTGCACGTATCAAAATGTGTCTGTATCTGGGCTATGCCAATGTGTAGGTGGCTTCAAGCAATGTTGTACCGGTGTGTGCTATCAAGTCATGGGTGCTGTCAGGATGGGAAGCATGCTATCAGGACTTGGCGATCGGTGTCAGACCTGGGGCTGAGCGTTTTCAGGACAAGGGAGGGTGCTATCAGGACGATGGGTGGGAGTGGATGGTGTAGACCAGTGGTGAAGCGACGAACTAGGTAATATATATTTGTTGTTAATTAGTGGTCTGGGGAGGGGGATGTTGGCAGGTACTATCAGGAAGTAGGTGGGTGGCGTCAAAATGCGGACATTGCGGAGTGGCCTTTATTTTTAGATGGTTGCTGTCTTGATTTTCTTTTCATCATCGACTGTTGTTATATATTTCTGAAAACCTCCGCCAATGAATCATACTTGATGCTTATGTTTGCTGTGTAGTTAGTGTGTTAACATTATTTATGTGTTTGTAGTTTGTACTCTCTGAAAAAGAATACTTATAGCCAATGTTAGGGGAAAATCACAATGCCTTGATTTTCACTGGCTATTACAGATGATGGTCACCCTGCCATGTTTACATAGTAAAAAAACTGCCTTTCAATGAATGACGTCTTGGCTTGATCTTGGATGTTGTGTGTATGGGGATGCTGTCAGGGTGCTGTCAGTGGCGTCAGGACAAGGGTGCTTGAAAATAAAATGCCGTAAAAACATATTTATACACTCATCAAAATATGTCTTTTTTCTATACCCATGGAGGGCATTGTGTTCCCATTTACATGGTCACTAACATTTCCTCCCTTAGATTTTCACTTTTCATGCAAAGTCAATGGATATAACCAATGAGTTAGTTGGGATCTACTTATACGATTATGTAACTGAAGTGAATCAATGTGATTCTCAGCATTCCTCTTTGACCACACGGGTATAAGCCAGTACGTAAATAATATGCGCCAGCGATGTGTACATTGAAATTTTGATTTTTAAAAATTTAAATTTTGACTAAATATTAATTTTAATGTTTTGGGAGCTCGAACACGGTTAAATTGATAAAGTCAAAATAATTTAAGTTTAAAAAAATCCATGTCATCAAGAGTACAGCTGATAAATAACACTATACACTATGAATAATGTTTAAACATTGAATGTATGTATGTATTGACATGAATAGTTACAAGGACGTGTCAACCGTAATACCATAATGCCCATGACGGTACACTCTGATGTATAGAATACCTTCTAATGAGATGAGCTAAAACATAGATATAATACTGCACCCCTGTTTTCTTTTAACATGATCTAATACAAATATGCGAAAATGGGGGGAAAGTGTGTGTGTGTGGGGGGGCGGCACATGACAAAAACGCAATGAAAATGAAGTATTTTGGTGGGAAAAGGAGAGTGTGTCTGCATGTGTTTAATCCCTATGTCCCCCTCTGAATCTGCCTATGGGTGTGATTTCGCTCCCAATTTTGCTACCTATTCACCTTTTCTAGTATGTGAATAAACAAGCAAGTACTCACTGACGGCTCGGTCAGCAACAAAGGTCTGCTCCGTGGCCGAGGTGACGGTCAGAAGGTCGGCGCCGCCTCCCAGACTTTGACAGCGGGCGCGGCAGACAGCCTGGGTGCACGTGGCATTGTGCGGGGCGAAGTAATAATACTTACCAGAATCCACAATCCATTCTGAAACACCGTCAACACATGATTATTGAAATGCTACTAATCAATAGCATGTGTTAAAGAAAACACTCATTACAATTTGTGAATGTATAAATGGTTATTTTTGTCCGCAATTCATTGTTATGATGCTCGTGCCATTTTTACATTCATACCAAGTCGTTTGGCATCCTTGTCAATCTATATTGCCTTTCTCAACTTCCCGTGGAGCACACATATTGACAGTGGCAGATATAGCATTTTGCATACGGACAGCCGAGCATCAAACTGGTCACAAAATGTGTGCTCCCTAAGAGCAGCACTTCTAGGGTCTAAAGAAAATCCTGACAAGTTCAGTCCACATGGACTGGGGCGCCTGGGATAAAATATATGGACGCACTGGCAATCAGTAAATGTAGTACAGTAAAAGAAGAATGTACATACGTGTACATTTGAGTGCTGTTGGTGTAAGTTTGGGCGAGAGGTTATTTTGGTTGGTAATATACAGAGTGAACATCTGTAGAAGAAACATATGGTAGGTGACTAGGTGTCCACTATGAGTTTAAGTTATCTGGCACTACTGTGCACAGGGACACCAAATACAAGCATTTACTTGGATTTGTTTCACCGTATCACATGCAAATACACCACAATAATCCGTGTGTACTGACCTGGGCCAGTCTCACAGTTTACGCCAGTGACACCAGGTATGCACGAACAGCTGTATGAGGATCCATCGGCGCTGGGATTGCAAGATCCACCATGCCAGCATGGAGATGAAAGGCAGGAGTCTAAGAGCAAAGATCGCACATTTTAAGACGGCTTAATTACAGAGGCTAAAAGCAATTGGGATATTAATATAGTCCTCTAACCATAGGTCTACTCTGGGAACTTCTCCTTGCTGGTATTCTGACTTTGACAATGAAATTCAAATCTAATAACAAAGTACCAACCATTGACAATGCAAATGTGTATATATTACTTGATTCTGTTGACTTGAAGAGAACTTATGCCCATACTCATAAATACGGGCCATTTGTCCCCGTCTACGTCTACTCTATTTCATAGGAGCTAAAACATGAACATGCAGCCAAAACATTCAGCAATAGTCTCATTATATGAAATGCATTACTCTTGGGAGTGCAGTAGGCTGGAGCAACAGGGTGGCACTGTTCACTGGCTCCTTGGAGACAGGCCTTATTGCGCAGTGTCATCTTGCGCATCTCCACGTGATTCCCCACAATGCTTTGGGCCCCAGGACACCTGAAGTTGCCCTGAGCGGATACTTCTACCACGAAAAGAAGGGTGAGAATGACTCCCACCGACCTGAAATTGAAAGGAAATGGTGTATATTATGCCACTTTTATATGTAATATATGCTTCGGTGAACAAGTGGATAGGTCTTGACTTGCTCACGACCTTCTCTGAGGTTGTCGCGTTCTAGCCCTTTTCTAGTCTTGTTAGTCGGGAGCTAGTGCTGTTTTGCTCTTGGCCTAAAGTCACCACATGGATCCAGGACTTGTGCATCGACAAAGTGGCTGGATAGACTTGCAGTCCAACTAAACAAGTGTGTGTGTCGACCAAGACCAAAAATCAATACTTTTATACTTTTCGGGACCATGTCGGTACCAGCTCCCAAACTTGTCCTAACCATGTCAGGACCATGCGGGAAGCATATCTAGAGCTAGTTTTACCCCAGTCTTGTAAGTCTTGGCGATGCCGGGACCTTGTGTCTATTTCCTTTTAGCTCAAGTCTAGGTCAAGACTTGGTATGGATTACCATTCCGCTAACTTAACCAGCATCAAACCCAGGTTAGAACCTGCCAATTGTTCTTGGTCCTTACCTTGTCGCCATGGTCGGGATTATGTGTGGACCATGTATGGACCATGTCTGGACCATGTCATAGCCTTATCAAGACCAAACCGTGATCGTGTCTGGATGTTGTCTGGATCTTGTTCCCCGATTGAGCCTGGACTTAGGCGTTATCACACCTTGACCATGTTGCATACTGGAATGGGAACTCTTTTTTATGTGGCAAGACTTTGCGTATTTATCATGACCTTGCCTGGAACATCCACGACATTTCAAGTCCAGACGTGGTTAATACAAGATTTAGATAACAGAAATGGGTATGTTCCTTCAGTACTTTCATTAAGCTAACCGTAACTATAACACTATAATTTGGCAAGCTTTCCTACCATGGTCCCAGTTTTGTTAGAGGGGACGGGGTTATTTACACTGTCTTCACTATACAAACACTATAATATGAATAGTGTTTGTATACTAAATGCAGTATATTCACACCCCCCCCTCACAATGCTGGTCCCATGGTCCTACCTTGCAGCCGCGTTCCTGCCGGATCTTGTCAGCTCCATCATGTTGTTGTTGGTTTGATGCTTGAGAACTGCTCAGCCTATGGACGGTGACTGTTGGGTCGCTTGTGGTTTATGGGGTTCTGTCCCGGGTTCTGTGTTTGTCGACGCCTTTGTCTCCAAGGTGTCTTTAGGTGTAATGCGAGTCACGTGAGCTCTGTCTATTGTTCTATGCACCCTGTTGCTGTGGTTTGTCTATTGGTTTATGCTGTTGCCATTTGTTTAGCCGTTGAATCACCGACAGTCGATACCCTCTGCTGGGGTCGAGTCTCGCATAAAAAACTCGTGTATAATTGATGCACGGCATGGTGGTTGTAAAAGGTCGTAGGTGCTATTCATTATTCTTTAGTTCTATTTCATTTTGTTTTCTGTTCTACTTTTGCTGCTTTATCGCGGTCTATATCAAAATAAAATCAAATTTATGTTGGTCCAAATTTATTTCCATTTTTTTGGAACTGATATTTGGAAAATTTTGATTTAATTTGAAAAGGACACTGGCGGTGTCGAAACATATTAAGGAAATAAATTTGGACCAACATAAATTTGATTTTATTTTGATTTAGACCGCGATAAAGCAGCAAAAGTAGAACAGAGAACAAAAGAAAATGCGACCACATGCTGCATGCCATATTTCACAAATCTTGTATTAGCTTCTACTGATCTCCTCATTCACAATGCAGTGTTCCCCCCGTATTTGGAGGCGCTCTTGTGGCGTCTCAGTAGAATGGGGCGCACGCATATTTAATGCAATAAAAATATCCACATCCTTACACTATCCTATTGTCACTATAAAATTTACAAATTCCTTCTCTTTCATCTAGTCTCTCATATCTTCCATTTTCAATTTGAACGGGTAAAGTACTTGATCTTAATTTGTCAGTGAACGATCTCCATGTAATGGGATTGTTAGAGATGAGTTGAAGGAGGCTTCAACATACATCTCTGGACAATGTTTAAAATTATCATATAATCGCTTTAACTTACTGTTAGTTACAGTGAAAGAAAGAATAAAAACCACTATTTGGACAGGCTGATGTGTACGTTCATCAATGAAAATCAACATTGCAATGAAACCAGCGCCTCAATATTTCATGGGCTGCAAGCTCTCGACACTGACAATAAGTATCATAACTAGTGGCATATGTAATTGCATAGAATAGGATATTTTCATATTTTTTTCTTTGCATTGTCGACAATTATGGCTATTGAAATCGCTAAAGCTCACCAGATAACCAAGAAGTTGGCCCAGATCAACAACTCAAAAATCCATAACGAAAAAATCACTTCTTCAGAGAAGTGATAAAAATCTTTGGAACTGATGGGATAGATACTTCTGCTTCCTGCTTCCATTGCTTTCTATTGTAACCATACTGGCTGCACTTACGTTTATTCTAACCTTTCAGGAGAGGGGACATGTTTTTAGCTCAGAAACAACCATTCCTTACCGAACTAGCCGCATCACTCCACATTTGAGGCCAGATCTCACACAATTCACATCGAAATGACCCTTAGCTACTGGCGTCATCTGTAGCATCTGGAACTACCATCGTCTATGTGAAATTGGGCGTTAAGAAACCACCAGGGAGTGCAGACTAATTCACCGCATTGCTGGTCCACAACCAAATTAACAAAACCCGCGGGTGAAGTAGATTTCGGCACAAAAACACAACAACGCAGTCTTAATATTATTTCACTTGGAATAAACATAATTCACGGCGAATATATATAATTTACACCTGGTGTTAAGAAGCACTATATGAACTGGTATCATTAATTCAACGACACATCAGAAGATAATGGAATAGATCAATAGCTAATAGCTTACACCTAACTTACACCTATACATATACATGCAATGTATGTAGATATTTTGACATTTGCGGAGTGGATCCCATTTTCATCCATTGTGGTTGAACAAAATTGAAATCTACCCCTTGGTGTGAAATCAATACATAACTATCGACGACACCCGGCGACGACAGCTCTGTGGTGCATGACTCCCTACTCTATTGTGTGCAGAATTCGTTATCAGATATGGCACTCGCCCTCATTGCAGATCCATTTTACAGTGTGGAGAACATGCACGCGCACGCACAAGTAGCACACCCCGGCCACCACTTCTACTCACCATGAGTGTGAGCAGGCAGCTGAACACAGGGGAGCCGCTTAAATGAGACCACCACATGGACTAACACCAAGAAGTCTCAATAGAGAACTGATTTCAGTACGAAGGTTCCTTGTGGACTCTGTGCTGTGATTTGTTTTTGCGATATATGGTCTTTTTATAGAGGTGTTGTCAATAATGAGGTGGTCTAGTAACGAGGTTCTGCTGTGAGACCTGCGGCCTCACTTTCAACTCGTATCTCCTAGTGGACGCTATTAATATTGATGACTTTTGTCACCATTGTTTTTAGTCCATTGTGCGGGGCAAAATGCTGTGCATAATTCATTAAGATAGACCAAGTACTTGCATGATACCGGGTATGTGTTGGTATGAATGCGTGAATACGTTCGTGATGTTAGTACGTGCATGAGTGCCTGCTACATTTCATACGTTGTGTATGAGACAGTTATTTATGAGACAGTTATGAGACAGTTATTTTGGGGTAAACTACGAAGATAGGCCTAATACTTGCAGAGCTGAACACCTATTACAAGTGTTCAACAGTGGGGGGGGGGGGGAGTCAAGAAATCCATACGTCCCTAAATAATGTGGTCCTTTACCCCCAAATCCCATACATTTCCAGGCTTTTCTCCCACACCAGTGGGGGTGGGGGTGGGGGCTCATTGGGCATAGAGTCTGGGGCCCCATAGGCCAACAAGATTTTGATGCTCGGTGGTGCATTTTCTACAAATATTTTTTGCCCCCCCCCCCGGCTGTTACGACCCTGACATCTCATACACCACTTCTTTTATAGCCCACCCCATTTATAATCCCATGATTTCCCCCACGTGCAGGCTGTGTCTGGCGGGTACCTGTGTGGCCTGTGGCGCGCCTCCCACCCTGCCCACCCCGCGGACCGGGTGCTGGTGCGGCGCTTCAACTCGCACTCGGCCGGGATGGTGCGGCGCGACGTGGAGCTGGCGGACGTGCAGCCGCTGCTCCACAGACACGGGGTCTGCCAGCCCGTCTACTGCCTGTAAGACAACCTCTAGTAACAAACAGGATGGACATTTTGGGAGGTCTAATTTCTTCGCATTTTTATGCTAATCTAGTTTTCTAATGTGCTTTTTCAAAGTTTACTTGTGGATTCAATTATCATTACCAAATACAGAAGAATCTCTCTAGTAAGTCAATTGACAAAAATGTCCTGAAATTTCCCTGGTCCAAAGTCATTATAAGACTGCGACTCTTGCGAATTATGTTACGGATAGATACGCATGTTTACATATGATACGAATCCTCGCAGATGAGTATACAAGAGAATAAATATGGACGGGTTTACGTATTTTAGGCCTACATACATGTAAGAGTTATGTATTTTGCATGCATTTTATGTATCTGTGATCCGTAGCAAAGTTTTGAGAATTTCAAAATTTTCCTGAAGGATCTGCGTATATCTGTGTATCCTGTGTATTGAGTTACGGAAAGATACGTATGCCCGGACGTATGCTTACGGAGGATACGTATTCTTGCGGATGCTCATACGTATTTGGTATCCACAATCATGCTATTCCTTCAAAAACAAGTTTTGTTTTGCGTCCGTTCACAGGTTTAAGAATGGGCTGGCGTATCAGTATGCCGAGGGCGCCATGCTTGAACCACGGCAAATGCTGCAGCCAAATATCTACAGGTAACGCTTTCTCTTTAATCAGTATGCCAAGCTTAAGCACACATCAGAGTATGAGCAGAACTTTGTGATTCGTATGTGGAGGTTAACACCACAAACAATATATGAAATAAAGAAAAATACAGAAGGAATATCAGAAAGAAAGTAAAACAAAGCCAGAAGGACAGTTTTGAACCTTGAACTTAATGAAAAAAACACAGCATTCATTCTGCTTCAGAAAGTGAGTATCCTAGCTAGAAAGTTTGATGTTAAAATATCAAACGCTAAGCAAATTATCCCTCTTTTTTACATCAAAAAGTGCAACTTTGAGTCTGTGAATGGTATTTTCAATTCTATGTCTTAACCCATTGTGATACAGGAAGAAAAGCTAAAACACACAACGTCTTAAGACTATTTCAAAACCAAACCAAACCAAAGCAATATATGACCTGTTTTCATGCCAATTACGTTTGTGTACGTGTCCGACTGTCAGAATAACGCATCTACTTACGTCAATAACACACTGTACTGGATGTATGACCATGACTCCCTGTTCATGGTAACCGTGCTTCTGTAACCAAGTGGATAAGGAGTTGGACTCGTGACCAGAAGGTCATGGGTTAGATTTCCGGTCGGGTTTGGTGGTGGGTGTTGAGCGAACTCATCCTTAATTAGTTGCATACAGCACAGTGGCAACTATACATTAATTAGGTACAGGTCATTGGATAAAAAGATTGAGTGATGATTCAGTGAGTGTTCAGCATTGTGCACTGAATGTGCTGCCTGTGCATGTATGTGAGAAATGATCAATTGATGATCAATGCGTGCCAATGACCTGGTATGAAATGTAAAGTGGTGAGACCAAGGCTTGGATGATGACTATAAACTATGAACTAGGGCTTTTCGTAAATAGATTCATTGGATTACTTCCTTTATATACATTGATTGATTGATTAATTTTGTGAAAATTCATTTTAGCTTAGCTTACCATCTCAATATTTTCGGACATCTTTTCATGCCCATCTTCTGAGACTTCCTTCTGTCACTAGGTGGCAGCACGTGACAGAATGGAGTCCACAACCAACACTGACCAATGGCCGAACCCGGTGTTTAGAAAAGGGGGGCGCTCTTCAGGGATTTCATGGGTTTCATACTTGCGATAGATGGCGGATGTGTAAAAAAACCCTATGAAAATTAAGTATTTTAGTGGGAAAAGGGGGAGGCGCGTGCCCCCTGTGCCCCTGGATCTGCCTATGCTGACATGGAGCTCCCATTGCAGGCGGATCATCGCCCGGCTGCACGCGGTGCACGGCGTGCCTGTTGCCGGGGACGCGGCCGGGCACCTGTCGTCCGTCACGCGTCAGGCCGCCGTGCTCAGCCAACTCCTACAGACAGAGCGGGTGCGGGCTGTGGACCGCAGCACGTCGTGAGGGTGGTGGTGGTGGACCGCCGTCCATGGTGAGGTTGCGGGGGGTGTGTGTGGATGGCCACTCGCGGTGTGTGTATGTGGGAGGGGGTGGGGGTGGGGGGGGGGAGGGTTTGTTTTGCTTGTTGCCACTGAAGAACTTCATTTTATTGCCATTTCCCACATTATCAGGGCAACGCCACTATTTTTCTTTTTTTCTTTTTTTAGGAGGGGGGGGTGTTTCTCTTTCCCACTGAACACTTAAATTTAAGCTTAAATCGTTGCTCTTTTCACACTGTACATTTAATGCCTATGACAGTTTCCACTTAATTTTTAAGCAAATTTCCCACTTTGTATATAATTTTATAGCCATTTCTCACTCCACACTAAAAGGGAATCGGCATCCTCAGTATGGGACTTCTACGCTGTGTCATGCGTAACTAGGGACCGTCATGGGAGTCAAGTGTGAACACTAACTTTTGGTAAAAAAAAGAGACACAATTCATAGTTAGATTCATATGTCTCGCATCATATAGGACAAAAAACAAGAGGATTCCCAATCTGTGCCCAAATATTTCTGTCTGTCATCTCACAACATCAGACAGTGAAAATATGTGGAGATTTTGTGGATTACTACATAAAATCAGAAAATAAAAATAAAAATAAAAATCTAACCTGGTCAAAGATATTGATTAAAAAAATGTATATAATACAAATTGCGTTTAAATGCGCTAAAATAAAAATAGGTTTCTCATTCCTACCATTAAAATCATTTTTGGTTCACTATGCACCCTACATATATAGAATAGCTAAACAAAATGGAGCCTGAAATTCTGCATACACTGACAGAATGCTGTAATTGTAGTAAATGGATGCACACATCAATATTAAAAGTGGCTTGGAAATCTACCTATATTACGATGCTACATGACACGTCTGCTAATATGTAGCAGTGTTTCCGTTAGTGTATATAAAAAGCTGTCTTTTTGTAAGGTACCAGGTGAATCTGCCGAGTACCAATGAGCTGGTGTCAAGACTGCAGAGCGCGATGGACGACTACAACAGGTCGGTTTGCTGGATATTTCCAATCATCACATTTACACCAATTCAAATTCATAAACCTTCTATTTCACAATCCCAACTCTGTGCATATCACGAGCACATGCATCGTAGAGGGCAGAGGCCAACTGAGACTAATGAGTAGTCATTCAGAAAACAAGTTAATTTTTACTGTTTATACTAAACACAGAGCTGCCATTACTAGCTAGAAAGAAGTGTAGGGTAACTGGGTACATAGATTAAGAATATCTACAAACTGGTCCCTTTGTTTAATTTATATCTTCTGTTGGTCATCCTTACTATAAGTAAACAATGAAGAAGACGCATGTGCCCGTGGTGCATATAACATTTTCTAAATTGTATGCAACGCTTTTTGTTGCGTTTGATATTTATTCAAACAATGTAAATAGAAAATCGAAATGAGACATACTGTTGTTTAGGATATTACAAATACACATGAACAATACAGAAAGAGACACTTGGAAAACAGTAGTAAAAGTAAGCATTTATTTGAAAAAAGCAATTGGTGGACTGACGATGCTGAAGTGTCATGAGTGCACTCCAAAGTCATCTAGATGAAAATGTTATTTTCATAACTTTTATTTATCAATGAAAATAAATGTGAACATACACAGCTTCCACTAATACGTTAAAGTGGAGAAGAGCAAAGAATATATATTATGTAATTTTCTTGTTAACCTCCTACATCATAAATTTCGATCCCCCACCGGCGGCCATCCGAAGTTGGATTTCTCAAAACGCTGTGAGATATCTGGGTAATCAGAGCTAAAATTCATTATCAAGTACACTTCTACCAAAATCTGATTAGATAATTTCTTATTCTCATTATAGATGGTTCAGTGAAAATGCCCTTCTAGGCTACCTGACTAATGAATGCATACATTTCTTGCACCAGTCTGTCGTCTGACTTCCATCGGTGTTTGGTCCATGGAGACGCTCACTACGGCAACATCATCTACAACAAACAAACAGGTGACCATAGACATATCTGGGGGAGAGGGTGCGCGTCCCCTTTTTCTCACCAAAACACTTCATTTTTATAAGGTTTTTTTACACGCCCGCCATCGATCGCGCATACGAAACCCATGAAATCCCTGAAGTGCGCCTCCCCCTTTCTAAAAACCTGGATCTGCCATTGCATGACTGCTGACACCGGGGGTGGGATCAATGTAATGTCAATGTAAATGATTGAGGATGAAGAACACTTCTTACCACACTGTAAGTTTTAACTCAAGGAAAGAATTGTATTTTAGCAAATTATTGTGCATAGATCCGTCTTTGCTGAGTGGAAATTCCATCAATGTATTCATACAAATAATGTCATGTAATATCGACTCTGTTCTGTCACTCTGTCAAAACGACTGAAAGTTGTGTTTTCTCAATAAAAACAAAATAACTTTTAGATATTTTCACGTAACACCTTGCGGGTAATCAGGGGTTTTAAGAATGAAGGTGTACCCAGAAACAGGCCTGATGAATATGCATGAAACATCTGTGTGTACGATTGATTAAAAAGGTATACATTCCAGTGTATCTTGCGTAAGAAAAACGCGTATGCTACTTCAATACTGTTACAGCGAAGTGTTTTTGCAGACGAGATCTCTCTCATCGACTGGGACTTGGTGGGGTTTGATTTTGAGCCGGTCGACATCGCAATCCACTGGTCACGTGACGCCTATTTCACATTGGAAGGTTAGAAAAAATAAGTTTATCATTTGCTTTCAATGATTATGATGGGGATTGCTTTCAAAGTGAAATGAATAAATATCTGAATGTATAGAAATGCATAACAATAAACTGCGTATTAATAATGAGTGTTAGGATTCATTTCATTAATTGGAAAAGTGTCAGATCTTTAAATAGAAGGTGTGGGTGTTTGTTTACACATGAATGATGCACGTTTAGAGCATTGGTAAGTATTCATAGAATCAACTCCATGCTCATGTACATGTACGTCTACTGACAATCTTGAGAGTTCAAAACAGTTTCCATCACTACTGTTTTAAGTGCATTACACTATACATTGTATTTCGAAGTATATATTGAAACAAAAAAAAAAAATGGTAGAGACATGGAAGTAACCGCTGCATCAGGCTGCCCGTCCAATAATTGCAATTTTGCACACAGAGACGGGCGTTAACCTGACCGTGGACGCGGCGTTCCAGCGCGCGTGGCTGGGGAGCTACCTGGCCAGCCGCCCAGGCACCACGGCGGGGACCGTCGCGCCCACCGCGCTCGTAGACACGTGGCAGCGAGCCGTGCTTACCTGCATCAATGTGAGGTCACAGCGCTTTAATGTGTTGTTGTGGGGCAAAATGAGGGCAAGATGATATTCCCGTTCATTCACATTTTACAGTTAGCTTTTATATTATTACATCGTGCTGGTGTTGGTACATCGACACAACTGGGTGAGTTTGTAACATGAATTATTTTATCAGGTGAGTTCTTGGGGTGTATCACGGAGAGCCTGATGCACTACAAGAACGAATCCTGCATAAAATAATGCATGTTACACAACGAACCTGGTTTTGTATTTATCATTCTTTTCTAAACAATTACAACACTGTTTTTTAAAAAAAAAAAAATGAAAATGTAATCCTGTGTGACACGGACATAAAATAAGTACCCAAAATATTCGTAAAACTTTTCAAAAACGAGCCCTTGATATTCAGGGTGCATGGGTCATTTACTGACTGTTTTGACGCATAATCGTGATTCTGTAACACCTCTGATGGGATCATCTTTGAAATAATTAAATTGTTGTCACCTTAGTGATGAGAAACACTCATATTCTAAATAACTTAGATACTATCTATTGGTTTACAAAAGTTCTATATTTAACATATACACTAGAAGGTACAATAGTCAAATACTCTAGTCAAATCATGTACTAAATTCTTCAATAACATTTATTCAAAATCGCCATGGATTTTTTTTTTAAATAGCAAATATACAATTTGATTATCACTGTCCACCTAACGTATTGAATCTTATCTTCTGCCTGTCAGCTGACGTCACTCATCTCCGTGGCCTGGATGGTGCAGATAGCGGCAGACGACATGGATGACCCCCAGCAGCACCAGGTGTGGAGGTGAGGAAATACGGATCACCGGGTGTGGAGGTGAGGAAATACGGATCACCAGGTGTGGAGTGGAGGAAATAAGGATCACCAGGTGTGGAGTGGAGGAAATAAGGATCACCAGGTGTGGAGTGGAGGAAATACGGATCACCAGGTGTGGAGTGGAGGAAATAAGGATCACCAGGTGTGGAGTGGAGGAAATAAGGGTCACAAGGTGTGGAGGTGAGGAAATAAGGAAATAAGGATCACCAGGTGTGGAGGTGAGGAAATAAGGATCACCAGGTGTGGAGGTGGGGAAATAAGGATCACCAGGTGTGGAGGTGAGGGAAATAAGGATCACCAGGTGTGGGAGGTGTGAGGAAATAAGGATCACCAGGTGTGGAGGTGAGGAATAAGGATCAATAAGGATCACCAGGTGTGGAGGTGAGAAATAAGGATCACCAGGAAATAAGGATCACCAGGTGTGGAGGTGAGGAAATAAGGATCACCAGGTGTGGAGTGGAGGAAATAAGGATCACCAGGTGGGGAGGTGAGGAAATAAGGATCACCAGGTGTGGAGGTGAGGAAATAAGGATCACCAGGTGTGGAGGTGAGGAAATAAGGATCACCAGGTGTGGAGGTGAGGAAATAAGGATCACCAGGTGTGGAGGTGAGGAAATAAGGATCACCAGGTGTGGAGGTGGGGAAATAAGGATCACCAGGTGGGGGTGAGAAATAAGGATCACCAGGTGTGGAGGTGGAAATAAGGGAAATAAGGATCACCAGGTGTGGAGGTGAGGAAATAAGGATCACCAGGTGTGGAGGGTGAGGAGGAAGGATCACCAAGGATCACCAGGTGGGGAGGTGAGGAAATAAGGATGACCAGGTGTGGAGGTGAGGAAATAAGGATGACCAAGTGTGGAGTTGAGGAAATAAGGATCACCAGGTGGGGGGTGAGGAAATAAGGATCACCAGGTGGGGAGGTGATGAAATAAGGATCACATTGTGGGGGGAGGGTGAGGAAATAAGAATCACCAGGTGTGGAGGTGAGGAAATAAGGATCGCCAGGTGTGGAGGTGAGGAAATAAGGATCGCCAGGTGTGGAGGTGAGGAAATAAGGATCACCAGGTGTGGAGGTGATGAAATAAGGATCACCAGGTGGTGAGGTGAGAAAATAAGGATCACATGGTGGGGGTGAGGAAATAAGGATGACCAGGTGTGGAGGTGATGAAATAAGGATCACCAGGTGGGGAGGTGAGAAAATAAGGATCACCAGGTGTGGAGGTGAGGAAATAAGGATCACCAGGTGTGGAGGTGAGAAAATAAGGATCACCAGGTGTGGAGGTGAGGAAAT
Organism: Streblospio benedicti; assembly: GCA_019095985.1. Classification (NCBI taxonomy): domain Eukaryota; kingdom Metazoa; phylum Annelida; class Polychaeta; order Spionida; family Spionidae; genus Streblospio; species Streblospio benedicti. The sequence goes on along the minus strand of CM032668.1, from coordinate 29,494,942 downwards.
AAGGATCACCAGGTGTGGAGGTGAGGAACTTTCTAGGGACACTGCATTCTGTCATATATGCAAAATAATCCACGTGTAGAATATATACATTTCAATCATGTCTACTGTTTAGGTGTAAAAACCGAATGAAGTATGCACAAACTGTTGGCAGAACATATTAATGACACGTGTCACCAATCAGAAATAATGGGCTTCCTTTGAACATCTATTGTATAGAAGCTAAACACTCTGTTTATACAGGAGACACATTCATTGAGATAAAATATACATATACATGAATCTCTCTATTTTCGCAGGTGTTGCCTGGTTCACTATCGGATATGGCAGTCGTGCAACGAAATGAGACACAGGATGCTAAATACTCAGGCTCACAATGGGCAATAAACAGCACTAAACACGTGTTAGATGACTTTAATTACAATCTTTTGAGAAGAAGTACAGAACACATAACAGGATTGAGTTACATGTTCTTCACTGAATCAGTATGTGTTTAAATGTATGTTTGAATATACGTAAAATCACATGCCATTCTTCAGTCACGGTCGAATATAAATAAACTGTAAGAAGCGTTTCATCGGTGTGGATATAGCTTTAATGTAATGCGCAAAGATTTTGACAGGAAAAGGCGCAAGTCCTCCCTTACTCGCAATGTCCATGTTCATCGATCAAATCTCCCATACAATATCGTCTCTCAATCGTACAACAATCACTCCAGCACTTGTTCGGTCTCTGCTGCAGTGTTCCCTGCTCGGGCGGTCTCCCCTCCAGGCTCTTCCCTTTAGTCTTCACACTAATGTAGCCCGAACCCGACATAGATAGAGCGACCATCTCACACCCCCATTACATGTATTTCTCAGCTCAGTAACCACAGTACATATTTTTGAAAATATGCATCAGCATTCGTGACAGGCTGGCGTGGACTGAACTACCAGTTTTCACATATATTCTTTGATATCTATGGACATCGACTTCATGCAACAGTGTCGTCTTTATTTTCTATAATGAATGGAAGGTAACCTGGAAGATACTGGTTTTGATATGATTATCGCCTACACAGCGATGTGTTATTTTTAAACATTTAACCAAAAATAAGAAAGAAAGTTGACATTTAGTAAAAATATAAAACAATATTTCCTGTTTTCTTTTATTCTTTCTTCTATTTCTGCTGCTCTAATGCTGTGATATGATATTTTGGTATAATGATTGATTAACATTTAAATTGGCATTGATATTTGGTTTTATGAGATTCTATATTTTTTGGAAATAATATTTTGAAATTTGTATTTGAGAAGGATACTGATGGTATTGAAACAATTTGAAACAGTAAATAGAGTAAATAAAAATATATAAAACATTTAGGACAACACAGATTTAATTTAGACCACATTAGAGCAGCAGAAATAGAAGAAAGAATAAAAGAAAATGCGACCACATGCTGCATACCATGTTTCACGAATCTTGAGTAATATGTCTTGTCACATATATAATAAGACCCTAATAATGGCACTAGTGTAGTCTCAACATGTTTTTCCATACCAAATATTCAATATCTAAACAAAGTAAATCGGTTCTCTTAACGCACTTGATTCCTGTCTAATTCTTAACCCCGCCTTGAGAAATCCTGTTTCAGCATTGATTAGGCCACGTGTGTCGTGAGGTCCATGTGGACTGTACATGTTTTATTTCGGCCACCCCTACCGAGAAATCCCGGTTCTGCCACTAATTATAAATGCTTCTACACAAATGCAATTCTTTGAGCTCATGTTCGAATTCTAAAATCTAATTTTCCTCTATATGCTAATGCGGTAGTGTTAATTAAATATCTTGAACGTTAGATAGTAAAATGCATTAGTATTCAGCAAAGTCTATTGATTATTGACTTTATGCACAAGAAGATCCAAGCACCATTGACATTAATTGCAATTAATGACTTCCACTATTAACAGGAACATCAGGTCAACACAAGAATAAACAATTATCGGGGAAAGAGGTTGATGAAATTGACAACATGACTTTGATCAAGTTAGCACCCCATCCCATTGCACAAATTGACATATGAACCCTCCCCCCACTCCATTGTTTCATGAATGTAATGTATTATATAATATGTACTTATACTCAGAATGCCTTCTTTGATACAGGTATATTTGAAAGTTAAAAACATCATATTTATTGTTTAACAATGGTTACATAATTACGATTATTAATGTTGTCAATTTGATAATAATTAAACCTTTGTATTGTAAAGAGTATAGATACATATTTGTTTTGAGTATTATTGCCTGTAGACGAGATATGATTGCAAATGAATTCTATTAGTTTGTGAAACTATATATATTTAATGTAAGCAGCTACTTGGAATATTGGCAGGATCTTTCTAAAATCCTTGGTGCCCCATAACATCTTGATCATGTGCCTGAAGTAGGGCCACTGCATTTCTTATCTATATGTTCTCCATGCTATGTATAAAAATATGTATTACATTGTCTGTACGTATACTTATGAATCCATTTTATATATTTTGTATTAATTCATTAATGTCAAAATGTCTATCTTGGTGTTCTTGTGTGTTGAAATGCCAGTATGATGTTTGTAGCACTGTGTCCAAGCAACATCTCTTATAAAATATAGAAGCATATAAAAACACTATCTTTGACATGCTGAAAGCGGTTTATTTCATAATCAATGCACATTGATTAAGATGGCCGTAAGAGGCAGTCAGGGTCTGATGAGTCATCTAGGCCTTGGTGTAGAATGAGAGACGTCCAGTTGAAAAGGTCATTCCCACAGTGCGGCGGACAGTCCTCTTGCTTAACTCGTCACAGTAGCCATTCTGGAAAATGTATAAATGTTTGTTTGTTATGCATGAACTTATATTTAAGAGAAATGAAATACAATAAATTAAAGTGTTTTGTTGATAGTAGAATTTAGAATCGTATAGCACTAGTTTTATTTGTTTTCAATTTACTTTGAAATTTACATAATTGTGTGGCATAATTTTCAGCACACACAACGTTGTATCACAAAATCACCATGCAAACACAGTAGATATTCATCTGCCATACAATAGTTGATATTAACCTAATGCAGTAACATTCAAGCACAAACACCCTCACGCTCCCACAGTTTACATACATCCAAACACTCACTGTACTTTCTCTCACATACATCACAGTCACTGAAGGGACGTGTGATGTTTTGCCTCCAAAGAATTGTTTTTCATGTTCAAAGTAAAATGATTTAAAACCATCACCTGCACTTATTATTAAACCCATGAATAACTGTATATAGAACAGTGAGAGTAGAATTATTAAACCATTACATGCACTCACCGAGTTCACACACTCCAGATCACTGACTGGGTCACACACATGCACGTTGCACGAGAGCACGCTAGGAGCAGATTCGTGCTCACGGAACACGAAATCCAGGAAGCTGAAGTAGTAGTCGTGGGGGGTGATGAGCTCCATCACAGGCTGCGCAGAACCCTGAGAACCTTCAGTGCCAGGGAAGCAGCTGAACAAAGGATACAATGTTTCATGAACATGCCAAAATGACTCCATAATATATATAGAAAAGGTGTGCTTATATATAGGAGTTATACGTATTCATAAAGTTATAAATTCTTAAATGCTGTGGTCCTCTCACCCATTATCAATGAGGAAGTACTTGAGGTCGGGATCGTCCTCAGGAGACACCCAGCAAGAGTCCACGATCAGGGAGAGGACCTCGGGGCCTTGGAAGTGCAGGCCCACCATAACCAGGCTGTCCGTCTCAATGCTGGGCACATCCGTAAAGCTCTCTCCACTCTCGCCATCCAGCAGCTCCATGGTGAAAGAGTAGTGGCCCACCCCACTGCCCACGTACGTGTTTGACCTGGAACAAAAATGAAAAAACACACACGTAAAACTGGCAGTCACAGATGTGCACTCTAAAATTTCTATAGTGCTGGAGGCGATTAGAAATAGAGGGATTGGCGTGTATGTGCGTGCGGATGATTCTAGCTGGTACTAGCAAGTCCCTATTCTGGTCCATGCAGCTTAACATGGTATGATTGATAATGGAGCCACAGCATACTTGTAGGTGGAGGCTGACCAAGGTAAATGTTTAATGCAGTGTAAATCATAACGAGTTGTGATTACTTTAAATTTGAACAATGCCAACAGATTGCAGTTGGAACATATTTAACAGGTTCCACAGGTTGTGTGCCATAACATTCAATAACTCTCAAATACTTTTAGAAACAGCAAAGTTTGCAGTTTTCTTACACATGCACTGTCATTCAAGTAGAGTTAATTACAAAGGCGAATAATATGTAAAAATATGGTATGCACGGCAATACAAATGTTTGTACATCAATTAATTAGGTGTAGTGAACACAGAAATATATACCGTATGATAACCAAAAAGTGTGTAAATTCCAAAAAATCATCTCTGCTCAAAAACATTTTAAGGAAAATTCAATGACTTTCCCAAGACGTCTTTTTACACTTACATTTTCAATGGCGCAAACGATCTTGAAAACAAACGAGCTAAATTTTCTTCCAAATAATATATGGAACTATATTTGTATATGGAGTAACAAAGAGATACTTATTTTCCTGAAGTACAGATCCACTTACACCAGTACATTATTGAACACGGTGTCAATCAAATCGTTGCTCGCAAAACTACATTGGAACTCTCCGCTGACAGCTTTGAAGATTACCCACTCGTCCGCGGACAGAATATGGTAGGTGTGCACGATTGTGCCATTACCCAGATCCTGAAAAACAATTATAGTGACAATTTTGTATGGACATCCAGACACAAGTCATTGATACATATTTCACCATTTTTTGTATTCTGTTATGGGTACAGAATAGACAGAAAGAAGCAGAATATTTTCTCACTGTAATGATGACATAAATGTTCATGAGGTCAGCGTACAATTGGTTTTAGTTCACATTTCCCCAGTTGTTAAAAGTTGACAACGACATCAAGTAAAAAATGTCAAATTCTTGTGAGTTTTATTAAAGCTTTTCTGCTCTACAGAGCCCTAAATCTTGATTAGGGCTCTGTGGAGCTGAAATGTATCACAGGTCTGACCAGACTGACCTCTATGTTGACATCACAGCCATCGAGCGGCACATTAAATGTGACCACATCTCCGTCCACTTGGCCCTGGCATGCCCCGTCTGTACTGGTGATTCCCACGTACAGACTGTCCGGGTTAGAGAGACCAATCACACTCATGGTTGCCACAATCTCAGAGGGGTCACATGTCACGTCCACTTCCTTCACATCTAGAACAATGAAGCAAAAAGAACTCGTCCATGTGAGTGTACACTTCAGGAAGTCTATGGCAATATCCACATTACAGATTCAGGTTTTCAGAAAGGGGTGTGTGTAACAAGCTGGTGTGTATATCAGCTGGTGTGTATATACACACTTCTCAGCAGGTTCTATTGACTGTTAACTTTCTCGTTCACTGTATACAAGGCAACATTGATTAACTGCAATTTTCATTCCATTTAGAATTTTCAATGCGTACTATACATATACAAATACTTTTTAGTGTGGAATAATAGTAAAAGGGGTGGGGGAAAAGCTAAACGAAATTCTAGTATAGTCCAGAATAGTTGTAAACTATGAAATAACCATGAAGAATCTATTGCATTATCGTGCAATATTCCAATAAAGCGTGGGAGCTTGGGTAGCTACTGCAGCAGTAAGAGCAATCTATATCCAAATAAAATTGTCATCAAGGTTGGAATAGACAGGGAAAATGTATATCTGTAGCAGTGGTGGTGAGATCGATGTCATGCCTGCAAATATTGAACAGAAATCCACCTTTTTTAAGACGTTTACTGATAATTGAAAACTACTCGACATTGATAATTTTGAAGCATTAAGTAATACACCATTGCTACACAAAGTTTGTCATGCACTTGTGTATTGACTACTATTCCAAAACATAGGAATGAGTTGAGGCATATGCAACTTTCCTGCTCTTTAGCGCAGAGATAGGCTCGGAATCAAATGCCAGTGTTAGCCCTAAAACATTGAAACATTAGTGTGATAGAAAGATTTTCTCCCATAACTATGTCAAACGTTTCATTGAGTATCCCTAAATGTGTCTTACATATCTGTATGCAATTGTCACTTGGAAGGTATAAAAAAGAATTTTGAAATATATCCATAGCAATGGTCAATAAAAAATGTACATATATTTGTAAGCTGACCAATATTATGCTTAAGGTAGAGCAATAATTGCCGGCAATCCAATTAAAATCATGAAAAGTTAGTTTAAACTGTTGACCAATGAATGTAACATAGCAAATATTGTATTTACTCTTTTAACAACTCTATTGGAAGTAAATTACAATGCTGGCAAGGTATTTTCAACTCAGAAATAAACTGTTGTTATCTTATCTTAGTGCTGAATAACACAGTAGAAAATTGTGAAAAAGTAAATTAAAGTCAGGTGCTTTATAAGAGAGTATACAGTGGAAAAGTTGAATTATAGGGGAAGGCCCCAAGCACCGCATGTATTATAAATTAGTGATGTGCAAGGATATTGATAACACATGCATGTAACAGATTAACGTTAACGTATGGAGCTTGTAAAAACTGCATGTCCACCATAAAACTATAATTTGAGACTAATTGACACAAGGCTTTATTTGTAATAACTTACCTGGTTTGATGGCCACATCCACCGGTAGAGGAACGGGGCCCGTGTATGGCAGCGGGTTGCAAACGGTGTGCTTCAGCCAGCAGCATCCAGTGTGCTGTTCACAGTACTTTGGTGCATAGACGATAGCAATGCAGGCTGCCTCAGCCTAACAATTGAAGTAGCAGAGACTAGTGCACAAGCAGGACCCACGCATGTATTAGCATACTGAACAGTTTCTATGGGCTGCTGTGTTTCTGTTAAAACTGTAGTAGAAATTCACTATCATAGGGATAATGGTGAAATGTTTGTGATAGCCAATATTTGAGGTATACGGCTATAATTTTGTTGAATGGAAATGAAATTTACTTCAAGTTGAGAGAAACATTGAGACAAGCGATATAGAGATATATAGAGTATATTAAAGTTGCAATATATGGCTCACGGGAGTTGCTCGCTAGAGTCCCAATGACAGAGGCTTTAATTTGCAAGGGGACTTTTAAATACATACACCACTCATCTTCTATTGAAAAAAACAAGTGTTCCACAGACCTGGCAGAGAGCCTGGCACTCGGACATCGAGGATGCAACCACTCTCCCGATGTCGTGGCCATAACAGTCATGGTTGTGGTACACTGGCCACGACAGCTCCTCTGCAGCAGCAACAGGAGCAGTAGCAGGAGCAGCACCACGCAAACACCATATATGTGTGTGTGTGTGTGTGTGTGTGTGTGTGTGTGTGTGTGTGTGTGTGTGTGTGTGTGTGTGTGTGTGTGTGTGTGTGTGTGTGTGTGTGTGTGTGTGTGTGTGTGTGTGTGTGTGTGTGTGTGTGTGTGTGTAAAAAGTATACTATCACAAAAGTAGCAGCACAAGCTTCAAACATATCATTTAACCGCTTTAACCAATACGAAACTACTAACAGTATCAATATGTATATTTCACTACTAATTGGATCATTACAGTACAAGAGTGAGAAAACTAATATTTTCAAGAAGAAAATTATCGAATCCTCCAAAATTGAAAGCCGAATGCCCTGTGATTAGTAGCCTATGCGTTGCACAAGGGGTTGCTTCATGATTGAGTTGCGCAGAGACCTGTCTCAATGAAACTTGAAGCTATATCATGCTCAAATAAAGAACTACAGCTAAAATGCCATTTTGCTCATATCGGGTCAGCGAAATGTGTGTATAGGGTTTTCACGAACTCCCCGTTGCCACTATCAGCCTATAATACAACCAGTATTTCTAAACACATTACGTGATGACAGCCCTGATGCCGGTAGATCTGATGGCGAAAACTCAAAGGTCTAGAAATGCCTAAAAATCATAGCAGAAAATATTTAAAAACATTTAACACACTTACCAATTTGCGCAATGACTGTTCCTACAAACCATAGGGTCCATGCGATGACACTGAATATTGTCATGTTGATGCTGGTTCACGAGGTCTAGAGGTGCAGGCTCACCACTTTTATAAGCTAAATGTCAGTGTTGAGTTATGCACCATTCACAGATGTGGTTGACAGATTTATATCATTACTCTATCCGTACGCATGATACTACAGTAAATCTGTATTATTAAACCAATCTCTTTGCAAACAGGATATGAAAAATATATATCTATTTAAACTTTCTAAGACGCATTTTCATTGCCTCAGTAGGTTTTGGAGGACATATATATATATAGTTTAACTGCACCTTTCTATTACTACTATAGTTAACGCCCCATCCCATTGCACAAATTGTCATATGAACACCAACCCCTTAGCCATTGTGTCAATACAATATACTACATGTATGTGTTGCATCTCAATATCTTATTATGTTAACTATTGGTTATTTTTTTTCTTCAATGACCACATCCCCGTCCCTGCCCTACCCGTTCTTTCCCTGCACCATACAAAGAATTTAAGCAAACTCCCATCCCCATGCAGCAACAATCAAATGGCGTGAACTCTCTCTGCGATCCCCTCAGCCCCCCTCTCCCCCTCGCTCCCTACTAAACACACTATCTATCTACATGCGCACATGCAAAGTTAAAGGTGTCGCAGTGACACTGATTTTGTGTGAAGACAGGTTGATGACTTTGGTGCCCCCACATGGTCGTTGACAACGTGGTTCTGCATTGATTAGGCCAAGTGGGTAGTGGGGACTGTACATGTTTTATTTTGGCCACCCCTAGCAGGAAATCCCGGTTCAGCCCTTGATGAGGCTATGTGTGTTGTGGGGTCCATGTGGACTGTGATGTTTTATTTCGGCCACCTCTATCGGGAAATCGTGGTTCTGCCACTGATTGTGTATGCTTCTACCCAAACAATCACAGCTATAAGCCGTGTATTTACATAACAGTCCAGGCAGATTTCTAATTGGATGCAATTCGTCAAGCTTATGTTCAATTCTAAAATCTAATTTTCCTTTCAGCTTATATGTTAATGCTGTAGTCTAGATTAAAATATCTTAAACATTAGATAGTAAGGCCTTATAAAAATAATAAAATGTTTCTCGTCCCCTCCCGCCTGTGTATGGTGCAGCCTCCTGAACATTTTTATTGCCTCCCCAGTGATAAAAAAAATAAAAGGCTCTCCCGCCTGGCTGCAAACAAAACGGCCCCGTGTCAGAGGCCTGTCATTTGTTTGCTATGCACACTAGATATCATACTTCATTGATTATACTAGTTGTTTTAAAAGTGATGTTTTATGATTTTGATAATAGAAAGGCATTGTTCACATATACAATTGTAACGCATGTAGTTTTATATTCAACTTGAAAAATGAAAGATTTTTCGCGGAAGAAAAATAAAAAATAAAAAGTGAACCCCTCTTCATTTTTTTTATAATATAAGGACGGAAAAACCAGAAAATAAAAAATAAAAAATAAAGAATAAAATTGACCTCCCTCCTATGTGTAGGAAAATAGGCAGGACGAGAAACATTTTATTAATTTTATGGAGCCTAAACTGCATTGTTATTTAGAAAATTCTATCGATTATTGATTTCATGCGGAACATCGTAGCACCGTGGACACTAATTACAATTTATGCCATCAAGCAACAGTGTGTTTGTGAAGGCACACAAGTGTAATTAATGGAGTGATATTCATCATTAAAGAAAACCTCAAGTTTAACACTATCTGCAGGAAATCCGTTCAACAGACAATGGAATACTTGAAATAATGTAAATGTGTAGAAGTTTTTTAATTATCCCGGATGGGGGCTGGTGACACCATGACTTGGATATAGTTAACGCCCCATCCCGCTGCACAAAATGACATATTACCTCCCTCGCCTCGCCTCTTGACCGCTGTGAGAATACATCAAACTACATGTACAGTATTGTGCTGATATCCCAATATCTCATCATGTTAACTATTGGTTACTTTTTTCTTCAACAATCACATCACCCCACCCCGCCGCGCCCCTGCCCTACCCGTTCTTTCCCTGCATCCAGACACAAAGAATTTAAGCAAACTCCCTGCCCCATCCCCATACAGCAACAATCAAATGGCATAAACTCTTTTATTGACACCCCCCCTCCATGAGCGCCCACAGTCGCATCCTTGCCCCCTAGACATTGATTTTAGTGTGTATGAACTCGTTCAGTGTAGCCTTTGTACACCTACCATGCTTAGTGAGTAAATACAAATATACACTATTTGAACTTTACGTGACAAAGGCTGCCGTGCACGTGAACACAGGTTGATGACTTTGGTGTTCCCACATGTCATTTTAGAAATATACCCCAATGTTTCCTTGGATGATCCTTTTGGGAAATTCCGGATCTGCATTGATTAGGCCACGTGGGTCGTACTTATTTCATTTTGGCCATTCCTATTGGGAAATTCTGGATCTGCTACTGATTGTGTATGCTTCTACCCAAACAATCACAGCTATAAGCCGTGTGTTGATAGAACAGTCCTGGCAGATTTGAAATTAAATGCAATCCTTCCAGTTCATGTTCAATTCTAAAACTTAATTTTCCTTTCAAATTGTATATCAATGCTGTAATCTGAATTAAAATGATTTAAACATAGCATAGCATTGTTATTCAGCAAATTCTGTTGTTTATTGATTTCAGAACCGTTGACACTAATTGCAATTAATGGGTTCCAAGCAAACGAGTGTTTGTGAAGGCACATAAGCGTAATTAATGGAGTGCAATGATCGCTACTGATGTTTACAGTTAAGTCAATAACAACAACAAATCAGGTCAACATACACAGGAATAAAAAAAACTTATGAAAAAATAACGGGCGTGAATCTGACCTTGGTCTCTGTGCAAACTCACAATTATTGAACGTGCAGCCTGGTGCAGCGGTTACTTCCATGTCTTTATATTTTTTCCCTTTTTCCTTTCACTAGATATATGCATGACATTTTTTAAAAAGATGTGTATGCTATTGTATCTTATGCCGCACAAATTCTGCTCTCCACTCCACGTCAAGCGAAATTGCGTCATCCTCTGGAGTTCTATTTCGTACCAACTGCCCTCTTCAAGACCAGTCAGCTCCCCAGGGGGTGGTGGGTGGTGGGGTGGCTGGGGAGCTCAGGATCGTGACGCCCGCCGCGCTCATAGACACGTGGCAGCGAGCCGTGCTCACCTGCATCAATGTGAGGTCACAGCGCTTTAATGTGTTGTCGTGGGGCGATATGAGGAAATGAATAATATTCCTGTTTAATATTGTGAAGATTAGTCATCCAGATTGACTGACCATATATACCATATGTAGAGTACACTACTGGATGATTAGGTACTGTACAAGAAACAGACGTTTCAAATGATGTCTGCCATATGTCTTTAGTGTGACACGTGATTACGATGTAGTGATGCAACCCCAAGATGGGGGTTTACATCAACCTTTCTTAAACAGAAACGGGGACTTAGAGTGGAACTCTCTTCCCCGTGCGACCAGACTCAGACCCAAGTAAGCCCACCCATCTTGCTGTTATGTCACTGAATCATAATTCTCTCTCCCCCCCCCCCCCCTTTGATGACGCGTCATATTAGGGTGGGTGGGGGATGTCGCCTAACTTATTGAAGCTCATCACGTGCTTCTGCTTGTCAGCTGACGTCGTCATCGTTGGATGGTGGATGGGTGACGGGATGACCCCCAGCAGCACCAGGTGTGGAGGTGAGGAAATAAGGATCACCAGGTGTGGAGGTGAGGAAATAAGGATCACCAGGTGTGGAGGTGAGGAAATAAGGATCACCAGGTGGGAGGTGAGGTGGATCACCAGGTGTGGATGGAAATAAGGATCACCAGGTGGGGAGGTGAGGAAATAAGGATCACCAGGGTGGAGGTGAGGATAAGGATCACCCCCAGGTGAGGAAATAAGGATCACCAGGTGTGGAGGTGAGGAAATAAGGATCACCAGGTGTGGAGGTGAGGTAAGGATCACCAGGTGGGAAGGATCACCAGGTGTGGAGGTGAGGAAAAATCACCAGGTGTGGAGGTGAGGAAATAAGGATCACCAGGTGTGGAGGTGAGGAAATAAGAATCACCAGGTGTGGAGGTGCGGAGATAAGGATCACCAGGTGTCGAAGTGATAAACTTTCTACGGACAATGCATCCCGTTAGAAGCTAAAAACTCTGTTTAAACAGGAGACACATTTATGGAGCTACAATTTTCTTATAAAGGTAGATTTTGGTTGAATGCTTGCAGGAAGGTAGTATGTAAAGTTATGACGTCTGTTTATGAACAAAGTGCATAAACCATAACCTCCCATTGAAGTCACTGCGCCACCAAGATATTTTCTCCGTGTTTTAAACTTTCACAGAGACGCCGTCAAACCCGAAAAGAGATCACGTCTGTACTGAGACAACATGGCGTCACATTCCGCGTGGTATTATTTACAGATTATACTGATGCTTTATTTACTACCTACCTGTGCTTTAGCAGAGTAAGAAGAAGACATAGAAGAAATAGGCTATACGTACTACTTATTAGAATGGCTTATATAGTTATTGGTTAGAAATTAATGTAATTCTCTAATAATGATTTCCCAATGTAATAGTCTGAAGGGAGGATTATAATACTGAGCCAGGAGTCCTCACGATTGTGAGTTCATAATAATGCTGGTGTTATTTACATTAAAAATACATTAAAAATAGTTGTACATTTTCACTCAACTTTGATAACTGATAAAATGAATTGAGTAAATGATAAAACATTTAAGTAGACACTTTACATGTATTAATAGCTTTCATACAACCACATAATCACGGTGTTCAATCAATCTCCAGTTTTTGTGAGTTATAAGCAGTTTTTGTGAGGAAAATATTTACTTTTGAAATCGGCGGTTTGGATTTTCCACTGTAAACGGTCTAAAAACCATTTCTGAGCACAATTTTTGCCGTCCATGCACTATAAGAATACTTCTGGCATATACTGATGCGATTTATTTCAACTCACATGGGCTGGTTTCTGCTGCTAAGTCTGCAATACATGACCACCCACCTTCAATATTGAGGTAATCTGATAGAAAACGACGAATATAGTGGCTGTAAAGACGTAATTCAGGCCAAATATGAATGAGAATGTATCTCAAACTTGATACAAAACAGATTACACTAATCCCATGCTTTTTAAAACCACATAACTGGCCAAAATTACAAAATGATTTTCATCTCCTCACGAAAACTCTTGATTGTACATTTCTGTAGATTTGGAGACTTTACACAATATAGAAGTTAATAATATAGATGCAATGCATAAGGTAGTTTTCAGTCAAGTATAAGCTACATGCCTGACCCAACTAAGGGTTTAACAAAGCAATATAAGGCAAAATATCACTCATTTTCGAATAGTGGACAGCCATGTAGAACGAGGGTCTTCAACTATTGCAGATTTAGCAGCAGAAACCAGCCCATGTGAGTGGAAATAAATCGCATCAGAAGGTGCCAGAAGTATTCTTATAGTGCATGGACGACAAAAATTGTGCTCAGAAATGATTTTCAGCCCGTTTACAGTGGAAAATCCAAACCACCGATTTCAAAAGTAAACATTTTCCTCACAAAAACTCTTGATTTCCTCACAAAAACTGCTTAAATCTCACAAAAAATGGAGATTGATTGAACACCGTGATAATTTAACTTTGTTTTTTCTGGTGGACTGGGAGTTTTTGGAAACTAGCCAAAGCCTATTTTAGGGATCAAAATGAAGCAGTACGCTAAAATCCCTACTTTTGTCCGCCAGGTAACTAATTTGGACCGAATTCGCCCAACTACAATGGTATTAGCCAGTTGACAATATGGATGAATTCATCCTCGCAGTCCCTACTTACATAATGCAACCTAGCAATGTACAGCGTTCACGATGATACCGGCGGAATCATGGGCAGAGTTTGTTTACACTGGCTATGAGCAGTCTGTTATTTCAATAACTTGTGAATGTTAAGCCCGAATTATGCGAGGACACGCAGGACAGTCATGCTAATTATGTATAAAGTTATCTATTGCGTCAAATGCTGAGGTAAGTCCACCGTGATGGGACTACCTAATCTTTGGTTGGGTTCTGTCCGGACGGTGTGACACTATCAGAAATGCCCTACCTTATCTCCATTTGATTGATATTCTTCAGGAACTAATGTTCCTAGGATAGCACATGCAAGCGTACATATATATGCGCATCACTAGGCACAGTGGTGTGGAGAAAATGGCAACAATCTTCAATGGTTGGTTGCAAATTTAAGTACAGATCACTACTTTTGAGCTACATCATATATAAATGTATTACGACGTTACTTTGGAATGTTCCAGGGAGTCGTTCAATGTGGGTTTAATAACACTATACATATCTACAGTAGACGACTGGCTGGACTCAAATAGTTTAATAGAGAGGTGGTCTCTATATGGAGATTCTCTATATAGGCTCCATAGGCAGATCCAGGAGGTGGGCGTGGGCGCTCCCTATTTTCGCACCAAAATACTTTATTTTCGTAGGGTTCTTTACACGTCCGCCATCGATCGCGTGTACAAAATCCAAGAAAATCCTAAAGTGCCCCCCCCCCCCTTTTTCAAAAAGCTGGATCTGCCTTTGAGCTCCCGAGACTTGGAAAGCGCTCTTACTATAGCACTGGTCCCCATAAAGTGATGGGCGTTTTAGAGGTTTTATCAGACTCTGAATTTGAGACACAGAATTCATCAGGAAAATGGACCCGGCGGGCCAAGTGATGTCACGTGACCACGCCAATGTAGTGTCAAATGATGCACTGTTGCGGACGCGAGTCACGGCCCCGCACCCCGGGGAGGAGTCACCTGACTTGCCAGAGAGTTAGAGTGGGGGCAGGGGAGGGGGGGCTATCCCCAATGCGCACTAACATGCTAGCTCATATCCCAACGAATGCCTGTGGCATCTTCGCCCCATATCAAGCGTAATGTAAACAAAGTGAGCATAACCAAGGGAATGTCACAATATGATTACCCCCGTGTAGTGTCACAATTTATCACTTCAGCGCACACCGCTTTCTAAATGTTGTACAGATCAGAAGCACTCACCCGGCAAAGATTGTGTCTTTATGTTTACAAGTTTTAGCCGCACAACCCACCAACATATGCTACAAAAATCTGCTACAAGATTTGGGACGCACCCCCATTTGGAGTCACCCGCACTTCTTAATGAATAACAATTTTCAACATTGTAATCCACAATCATAATGTTGACCTTGGAAAAAAAGAATAAGGATTCAGCACAACATGAACACTACAGTGACTGTCCTGTTTATGTCACACGTAACGACCTCTTATTTGTCTCAAACATAATGCATATTACACTCTTGAATATTACACTCTGATTGTCAGTGTTCACCATAAAGTTACAAACCATTGAACATAAATATTTTACTATGGATTCCAGTTTGATGTAGAATATAAAAAAGCGTTTAAAAGATTCACATACAGAAATTCTCATTTCTTTACAGACATAAATACATATAGGGTCCTGGGTCTTAGGACTGCATATCTTGAAACAATGGGTCCCAACATTTGAAAGAGGAATGTTTTACTGATTTAATGCAACAAAAAAAAGTTTACACAGCACTTTACTACTTTTAATTTTCAAATCTTTCTCAGACTACATACATACTGTGTAAAGTCAAAACTATTTTCTACATCAATCAAATCTCTGACCATTATGATCATAAACTAATATATGGGACGCACATCTTTTAATTCTATGACTCCTGGATATCAAGATTAATCACTTGGTTTTCAAGTTGCTGTCTGGTGTCACGAGATGCTGCAGTAAAATGGCTGATCTCCCGAGTGTATGTACTTGTGGGTCTTAAAAGCAGAACTATGAGCGAAACATTTTTCACATTCAAAACATTCATATGGTTTCTCTTGAATCTTTCCACAGAGCTCTAGTTTCACTGCACCTATTCGAGAAGGGTTTCCATATGACGACAAGCATAAGGTTTCTCAGCACTGTGAGTTTTCATATGGGTTTTCAGAATTCCACTTCGTCTGTTTTTTTTTTACACATTGCACTCATAATTTGTCTCTCCTACGTGGATTCTCATGTGTCTGGTCACGGTGCTTCTGTCACTAAAACACTTCCCACATAGACTACACAAATAAGGTTTCTCACCAGTGTGGGTTCTCATATGGATCTTGTGACTTTCAGTATCTCTAAATGACTTTTTACACACTATGCAGTGAAAAGGTTTCTCTCCAGTGTGGATTTTCATATGGCTGGTCAAGGCACTACTGATACTAAAACACTTTCCACATTCACTACACATGTAAGGTTTCTCTCCAGTGTGGATTCTCATATGACTGGTCAAGTTGCTTTTGTTACTAAAACACTTGCCACATTCACTACACTTGTACGGCTTCTCCCCAGTGTGAGTTTTCATGTGGTCTGTTAGATGTTGTTTCTGCCTAAATGATTTACCGCACACTGTGCACTGATACGGTTTTTCCCCAGTGTGAATTCTCATATGACTGGTCAAGTTGCTACTGACATCAAAACACTTGCCACATTCACTACATCCGTAAAACTTCTCACCAGTGTGTGTTCTCTTATGGATTGTTAGATCAGTCTTGTGTTTGCATGATTTTTCACCCACTGCACGCTCATGTGGTTTCGCCCCGGTGTGGATTCTCATATGACAGGTCAAGCTGTTACTGCGACTAAAACACTTTCCACAGTCACTACACCCATAAGGTTTCTCCCCAGTGTGAGTTTTCATGTGATCTGTTAAAGGTGGCTTCTGTCTGAATGATTTTTCACACACTGTGCACTGATACGGTTTCTCCCCAGTATGGATTCTCATATGCAAGGTTAGACCAGTCTTCTGTCCGAATGATTTCTCACACAATATACACTTATAAGGTTTCTCACCAGTATGAGTTCTCATATGGACTGTTAGGTCTGACTTCTGCCTGAATGATTTTTCACACACTGTACACTTATGTAGTTTCTCCCCAGTGTGGATTCTCATGTGCGTAGTTAGGTTGCTGCTTTGACTAAAACATTTGCCACAGTCACCGCACTCATAAGGTTTCTCCCCAGTGTGAGTTCTTATGTGGTTGGTCAGATCTACCTTCCGCATGAATGATTTCTTACACACTGCACACTCGTGTGGTTTGTCCTCAACATGGATTCTCATGTGGCGTGTCAAGCGGTCACTGCTACTTACACACTTCCCACATTCGCCACACTTATAATTCTTCTCCCCAGTGTGAGTTGTCATGTGATCTGTTAGATGTTGCTTCTGCCTGAATAATTTTTCACACACTGTACACTGATATGGTTTCTCCCCAGTGTGGATTCTCATATGAGTAGTCAAGTTACCTCTGGTACTAGAACACTTCCCACATACACTACACTCATACAGGTTCTTCTCAGTGTGAGTTCTCATGTGCAATGTTAGATCGGTCTTGTACCCGAATGTTTTCTCACACACTGTACATTCATATTTTTTCTCTCCAGTATGGATTCTTATGTGACTGGTCATGTTGCTTCTGGTACTAAAACACTTCCCACATACAGTACACTCGTACGGGTTCTCACCAGAGTGAGTTCTTTTGTGATCTGTTAGATGTTGCTTCTGCCTGAATGATTTGTCACACACTGTACACTGATACGGTTTCTCCCCAGTGTGGATTCTCAAGTGGCTAGTCAAGTTGCCACGAACACTAAAACACTTGCCACATTCACTGCACTCATAAGGTTTCTCCCCAGTATGAGTTCTGATGTGCTCAGTCAGTTCTCTTTTACTGTTCAATGACTTTTCACACACCGCACACTGATGTTTGTTCTGCTGGCTTTGTACTAATCCTTCCATTGTTAGTCTCAGTGCACAGTATGTTATCCAACGCAGATTGGTCTATTTCTCCTCGAGACTTGTAAGAGATTTTGGTGTGTACACCATTGAACAACACAGTTTTGCATGTGAACATTAAATTATACATTTGTAATAAACCGTTTGTTAATTATCTAGTCGTTTATTTTTCATATGTAAGAATGTAGAGAATTATTAATATTTTCAATGTTGGACACTTTTTCCTAAATGATTTTTGTACAAACTCAACTAAAACTAACCGCGTCAAAATATTTTGGAGAAAAAGAATATTTTTTAAATATTTTCATAACGACCTCAAGATCAATATTCTCATTGATAACGGGACATTAAATATACGTAGAACTACACAGTAAAACGTCTGTGCCTAACAATGTTAAGCTATTGTTAAGATATGTTGTAGCCTGAGCACGTGCTGAGTTTTCAACAAGGTCAACAAGTAGCAACTTTCTATATCAAGTTGAAAGGGAGCCCATACAGTTTGAAAGCAGTTTTCAGAACTATTTCGTGATTTCAATTTGATTTGCCACTGTTTGTTGCATGGAAAGACACTAATCATGAAAAAAACAGATAATATAATGCAATAATTCAATCTTAGTATTTGTTGTTGTGCCGTCCTAAGTGCTGTTCAAAATAAGTGCCAAAGATTTAAAAGATTTCAAGTTTATTTAAGTTTGCTGAGCGCTTTCGAACATAAAGTTCCTCATCAGAGCTAAAATATCTAAAGGTAGCCAAAAAAGCGCCCAGCAAAATTAAATAAACTTGAAATCTTTTAAATCTTTGGCACTTATTTTGTACAGCAGTTAAGACGGCACAACAACAAATACTAGGAATAATGAGAGGACCTGCTGCAGTTCAAATAATGAATTTGGCTTAAATAATTCAATAATGGCCTGACCAATCATTTGTGAAAAATATAAATCCATAATTATAAACCACATCGTTAAATGGCCTTACCAATCTCATTTTGCTTCCTGACCCACACAGACATTTCTTCTACAGGGACATTATATTTAGCAGTGACCAAAAGATATAACGCAGAGGGTTTTCAGAAATGTGCGGGCGGGTATGCATTATAAAATATCAGCGAACATCCGCACAAAACCCGTGCCGTCTAAGCCCACCATTCCATGCCGTTTCGGTTTTGTGCCGAGTAAGCTGGTGCACCTTTTATGCTGCGTGAGAGGCACCTCAGTCATGCATGTCAGAACTTTGTCCCCACAGTCAGGTGAGCGTGCCATATGGGAGTGATGTCACATTGCACTGGGCCACTTTTTGCACCAGGCTTTACCTGTTTATCCAGGCACTCAGGTTATTGACTATTCGTCAAAAGGACAGAATTTCCAAAAAGAGCAAAGTACCTGAGCAGACAGGGTAACTTTTTGTCTGTGTGTTTGTAGAAGCCATAAGAATATATGATTAGTGATATCAATAACTGTCTGTGTGCGGCCTATAAAACAACACCGAGGGAGCTTGTAAACAAGTTGACTTTTATGAATTATAGATAAATATCACCAAGTGTCTATTCTCTTTTACAGTGTTTATATAACTAGTGCATTTGGGACAAACCAACCCTCTGCTGTCAAGCTTCGTTATACATGAGTCACTTTTTCTCTCATTTGTTTGAAACATAATGTCTAAATCACGCTGAATATGAGGAGAGAAATAAACGTGGAAGGAGGAAAAGAAACAAGATGCCTGGTATTAAGGTGAGAAGGTTCATGAAATGATGTCTAGCTTTTTTGTTGTAATGGTTAGGTGAATTAAACATTTTTACTACATGAGGGCCAAATCACCATTTTGGAGTCTAGCTAATGCTGTCTGCTGTAAAAGGTTTGTGGGTGATTCAATTTACTTCTAAGGGTGTCTGGAAACATCGCTAAGGATGCCAAACTTATATATTTTCAGAGGCTAAAATGTAGGACAAAGTTCAAATTGTTGAAGAAATTAAAAAAATATATCAATTTATTCAAAAAGGATATCATAATATTGTTGACTATTGCAGCGATGCAATTAGAATAACATATTCTTAACATGTTGATACTTTTTATATGTCATATAATGAATTAATTGGCTGGGCCAGCGTACATACAATACTAGTTGAAGGGCCAGAAAAGTATTAGAAATATTGTCAACAGAGTTGTGTGTGTGGCTCTGTGAGCAGGCAGTAGCCTGGCACTCGCCACTCACTCCTCCTCCTCGTGTTTCCTCACTGTACACGTGCACCACTAGTCCGCACATCGGTGTCCGTGTCACCTGTGAGGTGTACTGCCTGGGTTTCACGAGAGGCCCTCGAGCGTTACCGACTGACACGCTGTGTAATGGACATCCCGACTCACGGCCCGGCGGGACCAGGCTCACGGCCACTGGCTTACCTCAGAGAGACAGTGAGCGAGAGCTAATTATCACAGGGAATAGGTTGCCAGCCCTACTACTGCCAGCGTCCTACAGTAAACTGCCGGTTTCAGCTCAGCAGACCCAGTACCAGAGAGTACTTGTCCCTTAAACCTACAGGGGCCATAGTAAAGAGAGAATAGCTGTGACCAGTACCTAAGGTTCATTGATGTAATACTCTATTATATTGAATAGCTGCCCAGCGTTGATATTCCGCCGGTATTTAATCGACCACTGAGTGTAGCAGCTCAATTAAAAAACTAAAAAACATAGTCAACAAAAACATTGTCACTCTTAATTAGTCTTCTTCTAAAACATCCTAGATTTTTTCTGAATAGTACCTGAAAATGATCAATACCGAGATACATATATATTTGAGACATGCTTACACCTCTTGGGAGATTAAAAACGTGTCTAAAACATTGTTGTAGGCGACAGTGGCCTTAGAAAAAGATTTTTCTTTTAAAAGACGTCCATAGTTGATCTTTCTATTATTATTGTTGCCCCATTAAGTGTGACATGTGAGGATGCCACTGTGCCTCAAGTAACTTATAAAGGAACACTGCCCCTCGGCCCTTGCCCACCAGCTTGTAATTACAGGGATTAGTGTGCGATGTCTCCATTCTTAATAATACATTATTCGAGATAATTTTTCATTACTTATGTCATGTTAAAATGGAGTAGACATTTAAAATATCGTCATACACACCAATAATGTTTTCATCAAAGTTATATATCATTAACAGATCATAGAATGCTTGTATAATAAAGGTATGGATGTACAATGTAACTAAATTGTAAACATAATAAACATTTTGAGTTTGGGGTATTGATAAAATATTCATATAATGGTGTAGATAGTCATATCCACTATGTTCTTAACTTCTTCAATGATATGTTAATTGTCAAATTCGGATAAGGAATTACAAAGTTACATGCAAAATACCCCCTGTGATCAAGAAATAAGGGACTCAACTTTCCGCTGGCGGAATTCTCTTTGATGAGCGCCGGCCTAAGAATACCACTTGCCTTGAATAAGAGCCGGGCGTATGGGCTGTTTGAAATTAATAAGCGCTAGGGCGCTTCTAACCTCTTCTTTCATAAAATACGGTATATGTTTCCATCCCACCATCCAGTCAACTGTGTCACTTACAATGTTATGTCAATAATTATCAATGCCACAGTCAAAATTGATAAAGATATTGCTGCCAAGCAGAGCAGCTCATTGGTATACATATACCTCACCGTGAACTCATATATTCAAGTTATCCAATTTTATCAAGTGGTTTGTATTCATTTCTTTTGCTACTGTTACCTATAGCGAAAAATGAAGCTAAATGAATTTTAAAAAGTATTAATTTATTTTTTAAATTTATTTAGCTTCATGTTTGACTACAATTAACAGATACAAAACAATTAATTTAAATTATTGGATATGAAATAAACTACTGTACACCAAGTAAATAGAATTTTTGAAAAATAAAAAGAATCGGAGTAAAGTTAACGAGAACACCATTGAATTTGCTGGCTCAATCACTCAGTAATGTTCCCCTGTACTATTGTTTTGCCATGAAGGAGACTCATTTATGTGTGTCTTGTTCAAACATCTAATTATCCTAATATCTAATTATCCTTGAACTGCATTGAATCACTGTAGAATGAAATAATGGTATGTCATGATAACTAGCATTTACATTTCAGGTATATGAGGTCTATCCTCCTCTTTGTGATCCTTATGCATGTGGAAGTCTTTGCCCAAGATCCCCAGTTCAATTGTCCCCTGATACACACAATCAGTGGGAACTGCGAGGAGATGAGGAAGGTCCAAGTGCGAATGAACGCTTGTCTTCATGGTGACTACGTCCAATGCAAGCCAGTGCCACCCGCAATGTGCGCCTTAAAAAGTAAGTGTTTATAATCAAAGTCAAAGTTACACTATTTATGAATGGAAACAGCTCACTGTCACCAATATTGCATCTATAGCAGGTGTTAGAGTCACGCGACCTGCAAACCTATACAAACATCATCATGTGTCTACTTTAATGGCGTGATACTTTATCTACAAATTATCACAAACGTATTTTTTTTTTTTTTACTTTTTTTTTTACTTAGAATTGTTAGCGGATGGATGGATTTTATTCGAGGGTTCTTACTATTACTTCCCCGCAAAAAGCTCCAAATGCTATCCAATTGGCTGCCGCTCCAAGTGCCAAGCCATGGGATATGGAGCTGACCTGCTGGTCGTGGAGTCTGCAGAGGAGCATGACTTCATAGCCAACTTTGTGGCCAGCGATCTCAGTGAGTACTAGAGTGTGTTTTTGCTTCATACGTTGCTTTATACGTTGCTTTATAAAGGAGTTTCAAACAGCAGACTAACTTCATGAATATGGCCTTCACGCTCATTTGATCACTTATTTTAGTGGTCCCAAAATCGATGACAGTGGCACATGGAGACCATGCATAGCAGCTCTCCTTAAGACATTTTTATTTAAAGAAGCAATTTACTTGTAATTATTATATATATATATATATATATATATATATATATATATATATATATATATATATATATATATATATATATATATATATATATATATATATATATATATATATATATATATATATATATATATATATATATATATATATATATATATATATATATATATATATATATTTATTTATTTATTTAAAAGGTACAATTAACTAATTCATTGTGATACAACGTTGCTTCATGTTTTGACAAGCAATCATCAGTCACAAAGTTAGTACATGAGACAGAGTCTGTCTCATGTACTCACTTTGTGACTGATAATTGTTCAAGGTGGTTTTGTGGTGCAAAATTAGTCCAGTTCCTTTCACTGCCATTGGAGTTGACCAGGCACAGGAAAATCAGAATAAAGTAGACAAAGGAGCTAGAGGTATAGCTGGAATAACAACTTACCCTGAGTCGTTACTGCGGTATTGTTTGAGCAGTCCTGTATTGGCATTTGTATCTCAACAAATAGAACAAATATTAAACGTAGAATGTCCATCAAAAATGCACCATCAGGACTTGAATGATCAAAAAGTACAACGCCAAGAGGCAACCATTAAGAAACTCAAAGAGGTCCTCTCCAAAAATAGTACATGTAACCCAATACCCTGTTCACAACCAGGATACATAGATCAACACTCCCCGAAATTGTAAATGAAACATCATGGTATTCTACATAATTTTTGTCACACCATAATTATATGTTCCATACTTTATAATAAAACCATTTGTACTGAAGATTGAAACAAATTCATGAAACACATTTGTATACCATAAGCACAGTAGTTTGTTTTTCCTTCAAATCATATACAAAGCTCCTATTAGTTGAGCACTCTAATTGATGGATTTTGACTAAACACCAAAAACTACATGTATATCGACGTTTTATTAATCTAATTGACTTGTATGAGCTAGACTATAACTATTATCTGAGCTTATCTGGTTAGTCAGCAAGGTTGACAAATAATGTATGTCATAATGATTGCTATCGCAATGCCCCACTCACTGTGTTTCAGACCTGGACTACGGCACGGTCTACCTCAACGTGTACAAGTCGACACCGGGCGTCCTGCCGGGCACGTGGGTGAATGTGGCCACCGGACAGAACATCACGTACAGCAACTGGGCCGGGGGTAAACCAGCTGCTGCTGGCAACAAGAACGCCACCATGGCGAAGAATGCTAACTACAAATGGCATGACGCCAGCGGCGCATATACCGCCAGCTACATCTGTAAAATCTAGGGCAAAAGACATTTGTTAACCAATGTTTTCATAAATAGCAACCAATTTGGTATCTTATTAGTAATCTTATTGTTGATGTATTAATTTGTCATATGATGTTGAATTTTGAAAAGGAACCTTTAGGGTTTGAAATCGATTAGAATTGTATTTAAAATTTGGAATCCAGAACTTATTTTTGATAGAAAAGCAGGCAAATATTTTAAAGTAATTGAATCATATCAATTTATATCAAATTCATTTCGACAACTACAATATTTAGAAATATACATTTACTTCCAAATTTTCAGCTGCTTAAAACAGCTCCCTCCTTTCTTCACAGGATGAGGTCATGACAAACAACCTCGCACCTAATAATCTCCCATGCGGCTTGGATCTTGAATAACCGTTGAATACTAAAATCACTTTTCTTAAACAGGGAGTGTACAAGTTAATTGAACAGTTTGGGACATTATGCAAGGAATGATTTTAGAAAAAAATCTACTATTTAACTTACTATTTCGAAATTTTTGGTCATGACACATGAAGACCATTATCAAGACGATTCTTGATGATGGTCTTCAGTGTCAAGACACATTATCATTCTAATATTAGTTTATATTACAATATTACAATTGAATATGATTACCGGGTACATAGAATATAAATACATGGTACATATGTATATAGAATATGATCCATAGAAATGGTCCATAGAATACAAATACGAAGGGATATGGTAGACGTCTGTAACGATGAAAACAACAAGATACGTTAATTTTAGAAACATTATTGAAAGTGGGTTAGACTATATGGGACAAAAGAAACTTTTTATACCGTCAGTGAAACAACGTGGAATTTTGTATAGTTTTGGGTTGCGTAGGTTGATATTGAAATCACGTTTAGTTGGAAGGAGACAGTTGAGTTTATGG
Organism: Streblospio benedicti; assembly: GCA_019095985.1. Taxonomy (NCBI): domain Eukaryota; kingdom Metazoa; phylum Annelida; class Polychaeta; order Spionida; family Spionidae; genus Streblospio; species Streblospio benedicti. The sequence continues at coordinate 29,469,904 of CM032668.1, read as the reverse complement.
TTAGGATTTTGAATTTTTAAAAATAATGATTTGTGGATTAAGAAGGAGAGAACATACATCTCCATTATTCAAGAAGTATAAAATTCTAAAAGTAGAAGATATCTATCAGTCCAAAATCTGCTCAACTGTATTTAAAATAATAATAGGTGATTTGCCAAATCTATCTTGGACAAACCTCTATAAAGGTACTGATATTCATTCCTATAACACACAAAACAAAAGTGATTTCCGAGTTTCGTGTAAAATTAAAACTAATTATTCTAAAAATACATTTCAATGTGCTAGTGCTAATTCATGGAAAACTTTACCTACTGATGTTAAAATAGCGAAAACTTATTTCACTTATAAAAAACTATTTAAGGATTATTGTACAGGGAAATGAAATTTATAATTTATCAAAATGTTACTCTATTAAATCTGTATCTTAGTTATAGGCCTACTGTGACTTGTTGTTTCTGTAACTTTTTAATCATTCTGTGATACAAATACTACTGTGATTTTATAGTTATATAAGTATTCCACACATGGGGAAGAATTTGATAAGTAATCCACTTCCTTCCTCCCCAGCCATTTATATTACTACTTATGTGTTTAAATATTTTGTGTTTTTATGATTATTGTAAATTGCATGAATTTTATATCATTAATATTTCTTTACATATGGCGAAATGAATAAATAAAATAAAAATAAATCTTAACACAGTTCACTATGACGGGTCTGATGGTGACAACATGTTATCTGAAGAAAATCCGATGAAATTGTATGATACAAATATGAAAACGCACCTCCTGGTTGATGCTAGAAATTTTTATTGAACAAGTTTGGAAGCCGTATCACCCGAATGCGCAAGCACGAGGGGAATGCAGGCTTATGGCGGGGAGATGTGTCATAAATGTATGGTTTGGACACGTCTGCATTGAATCTACATGCGTGTCTATTTTGGTGCGGTTGTTGAGTCACATTTGTGACATTTCACACGCGTCAGAATTACTTTATATGAGTCAGAATTAGCTTCCACACGTCTAAATAGAGTTTAGGTGTATGTCAATTTCCTCGCAGAATTTCGAGTCATGTTTTTTTTATTTCACACTGACTGAAATGAATATTGATTACCGCTGTAACTATTGATTTTCGTCTGGCGCGACTTCTGCATACATCGCTGCCTGTATCAAAATGCAACAAAGACTCAGTTTTTATGCCTTTTCAAAAACAAAAATCAAGCAAAATCAAACAAACCTAGATAAACCATTCAATTTTGTAAATCATTATCGAGTTCACAACATTTAGGCATCGTTCACAAATGATGTCGCCCGGCAAGGGGGGGGGGGGGTGTAGCAAAAAAGATGACGAAAGTTGACAGGCGTGGGGTTGCAGGTGGGTGTACCACTTTGGTGATGTAACATTTTGAAAAAAAAAGTTGTAGTTATTTAACAGTATTTTAACTTACTTTCTGATACGTTAAATGAGTTATGATATATCTACCAGTTTAAATCACATTGCCATGGTTGCTTTATGTCTTAAATACATTTGTAAAATTATGTCTAAATTATGGACAAGTATATTCAATTGTATTTATAAAACAGCACAGTTAAATCAATGTTAAATGTCATAGCAAAACCATCTCCAAGGAGAACGAGGGGGTGGGGTGAGACAAAGATGACTGTGTTTCAGACCTGAACTACGGCACGGTCTACCTCAACCTGTACAAGTCGACACCGGGCGTCCTGCCGGGCACGTGGGTGAATGTGGCCACCGGACAGAACATCACGCACAGCAACTGGGCTGGGGGTAAACCAGCTGCTGCTGGCAACAAGAACGCCACCATGGGGGAAGAATGCTAACTACAAATGGCATGACGCCAGCGGGCGCATATACCGCCAGCTACATCTGTAAAATCTAGGGCAAAAGACATTTGTTAACCAATGTTTTCATAAATAGCAACCAATTTGGTATCTGATTAGTAATCTTATTGTTGATGTATTAATTTGTCATATGTTGTTGAATTTTGAAAAGGAACCTTTAGGGTTTGAAATCGATTAGAATTGTATTTAAAATTTGGAATCCAGAACTTTTTTTTGATAGAAAAGCAGGCAAATATTTTAAAGTAATTGAAGCATATAAATTTATATCAAATTCATTTCGACAACTACAATATTTAGAAATATACATTTACTTCCAAATTTTCAACTGCTTAAAACAGCTCCCTCCTTTCTTCACAGGATGAGGTCATGACAAACAGCCTCGCACCTAATAATCTCCCATGCGGCTTGGATCTTGAATAACCGTTGAATACTAACATCACTTTTCTTAAACAGGGAGTGTACAAGTTAAATTGAACAGTTTGGGACATTATGCAAGGAATGATTTTAGAAAAAAATCTACTATTTAACTTACTATTTCGAAATTTTCGGTCATGACACATGAAGACCATTATCAAGACGATTCTTGATGATGGTCTTCAGTGTCAAGACACATTATCATTCTAATATTAGTTTATATTACAACATTACAATTGAATATGATTACCGGGTACATAGAATATAAATACATGGTACATATGTATATAGAATATGATTCATAGAAATGATCCATAGAATACACAAATACGAAGGGATATGGTAGACGTCTGTAACGATGAAAACAACAAGATACGTTAATTTTAGAAACATTATTGAACGTGGGTTAGACTATATGGGACAAAAGAAACTTTTTATACCGTCAGTGAAACAACATGGAATTTTGTATAGTTTTGGGTTGCGTAGGTTGATATTGAAATCACGTTTAGTTGGAAGGAGACAATTAATTGAGTTTATGGTTAGGATTTTGAATTTTTTAAAATAATGATTTGTGGATTAAGAAGGAGAGAACATACATCTCCATTATTCAAGAAGTATAAAATTCTAAAAGTAGAAGATATCTATCAGTCCAAAATCTGCTCAACTGTATTTAAAATAATAATAGGTGATTTGCCAAATCTATCTTGGACAAACCTCTATAAAGGTACTGATATTCATTCCTATAACACACAAAACAAAAGTGATTTCCGAGTTTCGTGTAAAATTAAAACTAATTATACTAAAAATACATTTTAATATGCTAGTGCTAATTCATGGAAAACTTTACCTACTGATGTTAAAACAGCGAAAACTTATTTCACTTATAAAAAACTATTTAAGGATTATTGTACAGGGATCTAAAATTTATAATTTATCAAAATGTTACTCGATTAAATCTGTATCTTAGTTATAGGCCTACTGTGACTTGTTGTTTCTGTAACTTTTTAATCATTCTGTGATACAAATACTACTGTGATTTTATAGTTATATAAGTATTCCACACATGGGGAAGAATTTGATAAGTAATCCACTTCCTTCCTCCCCAGCCATTTATATTACCACTTATGTGTTTAAATATTTTGTGTTTTTATGATTATTGTAAATTGCATGAATTTTATATCATTAATATTTCTGTACATATGGCGAAATTAATAAATAAAATAAAAAATAAATCTTAACACAGTTCACTATGACGGGTACAAATAGAGAAAACGCACCTCCTGGTTGATGCTAGAAATTTTTATTGAACAAGTTTGGCAGCCGTATCACCCGAATGCGCAGCACGAGGGGAATGCAGGCTTATGGCGGGGGAGATGTGTCATAAATGAATGGTTTGGATACGTCTGCATTGAATCTACACGCGTGTCTATTTTGGTGCGGTTTTGAGTCACATTTGTGACATTTCACACGTCAGAATTACTTTTACATGAGTCTGAATTAGCTTCCACACGTCTAAATAGAGTTTAGGTGTATGTCAATTTCCTCGCGGAATTTGAGTCACGTTTTTTTTTTTTTTTTTATTTCACACCGGACTGAAATGAATATTGATTACCGTTGTAACTATTGATTTTCGTCTGGCGCGACTTCTGCATACATCGCTGCCTGTATCAAAATGCAACAAAGACTCAGTTTTTATGCCTTTTCAAAAACAAAAATCAAACAAAATCAAACAAACCTAGATAAACCATTCAATTTTGTAAATCATTATCGAGTTCACAACATTTAGGCATCTTTCACAAATGATGTCACTCGGCAAGGGGGGGTGTAGCAAAAGATGACGAAAGTTGACAGGGGTGGGGCTTGCAGGTGGGTCTACCACTTGGGTGATGTCACATTTTGAAAAAAAAGTTGTAGTTATTTAACAGTATTTTAACTTACTTTCTGATACGTTAAATGAGCTATGATATATCTACCAGTTTAAATCACATTGCCATGTTTGCTTTATGTCCTAAATACATTTGTAAAATTATGTCTAAATTATGGACATATATATTCAATTGTATTCATAAAACAGCACACTTAAATCAATGTTAAATGTCATCGCAAAACCATCTCAAGGAGAACGAGGGGGTGGGGTGAGACAAAGATGACATCACTTACCAGGAAGGGGGGTGCGGGTGCTGCAAAGATGACGAAAGGTTACAAGGGCAGGGGGGTGGAGGGGGGGGGTAAAAGGCTCAAAATTAGGTGATATCATTCGTGAACGATCCCTTATATTCTTACAATACATGCACGTAGATTTTTTTAGAAAACTCAAAATCCTCACATCATCATCCAGACTATCCATATCATTGGCATTCGTTTTATTAGCAAACCATTTAATGGCAATGACATCAGATTGGATGTAAGATGTTTTCAGCTGAAATTTTAAGTATATGTGAATTCAATTTAGCGAATAAAAATTTGGCATATTATTTATCATTCATAGAAGCTAATATGACTTCAATGGGATATTTTTTGAGAGTACCTTATTGTTGTTACATATAGTGATGGCAGGGAACTGCTGTGCTGTCTGTGTTGTTATCCCCGTTTTGGTGTTAGACGGGTAACTGGTTAATTTGATGATTGAGTTCGCAAAGAGATGGAGAAAATTTCCAAACATAGCAAGCAAGATCAGCACCCAGACACACTTGAAAAGCTCGAAATATGTATCATGGATCCCTTATAAATTTACGTGTATTTTTTTCTAGTCCATGAGCACTGACCATACAGGAAATGCATTTATTAAAATCAAGCAAAGACTCAAATTTCTGTGTACAGCTTAGATTACCCGTTTCAACCTTGATCTATTTTATTCAGATGAGTTCATACAAATAACATACACGTACTAACCTTCTTTGTACAGAATAGTCTTTCCGAATGGCCCGATGCAGTCCATGCAGAATGGTTTCATCCGCGTACACGTGAAACTCTCTCTGCAAATCATTGTTGGTCATATTTGCCAGGACAGTGCACACGCCAAATCACGCATTACATTACAATCTCCTGCACCCAATCACTCTTTAGCCCTTAAATTGATATATCTCTAATAACGCTAATAATATGTTCCGTTACTCCTTGTTCAATTATTCAGCCATCAATTAGTTGCCCTTAAATTGATACCTCTAATAACTCCGAGTCTAATGATATGTTCTATTTCTTCCCGTTCAATTATTCAGCCAGCACCATGCAGTATGCAATTAATTGCTAGTGCTGAGCAGTTGCATTGTACATGCATATGGTTTTATGGAAATTCCAGACCCGCGCTATTAACACGAGACCATCATAATCAGCTCACTGTTCAGTTGCGTCCCACGGTCACTGGTAACAATCACTGAATGGGAGTGCAATTATTTGAATAGACCCGCTGCACACACATCGGCATGGACGGCTGTATAGCTTCCCCTTTAATGGAGGCAATCCACTTTCATAATGTTCGACTAGATCAAAGTTGCTCAGAGAGCACAGCGCCGCTACAACAACGTTGACTTATGGACAATAAAGAAGTTTACTACAATGTTATGACAGTGTTGATTAAAAGTACACAATCACAATGTATGTAATCAGGCACAAATAATCTCTGTGCCGCTGTCTATCAATATTGGATCCGTGACGGTCATGCTAAACAGTGATCTTGCAGTGTAATGATACGAAAGTGCTGAGTCAGATTAGACTCATAGGCTCCGCCGGAAGTCACGCTTCCGGCTCCGCCTACCGCCCCCTCCCCCACACACACCGGTATGCTGGTAGCTAGTATATAAGCGAGGGAAAGCTTCTCAGAAGACAGTCAATAAACATAATAGAAACTGCTCACTGGTTCTGTTATTACTTCTCACCATGCACATGTCTAAATCACACATGACAGCAGCAGCAAACACCAAACAGCACCGCGCTAGGCACGCGCGATGAAAACAATTCTATGCTGGTGAAAAATGGCTTGTGAGTTCAGATGTACAATGCCTTGAAGAACAAATGGACAGTTGCTCCACCACTCCCTGAGTCTATAACTGATACCTTCGGGTCGTGGGCCGTGGGTTTCAAGGTTGGGGAGCAGCCCAGCTGTGCAGCCGATTCCGCCCAGGGTCCAACACCTGGGAGAAATTAACATCTCCCATGAATGCTAGTATACACAGTTGGAGTGCACTCACAACATTGGGAAATAGAATTATTATGTTTGGTGTAAGATCCGACAGGTGTAGGCAAAGGGGCTGGAGTATGGTGTGGACAGTGAGGAGATGGCGATGTCTGAAAGGAAATGTCCGTGTGAATTTTGTTGTGGCCATGTAGCTGTTATGAAGAAAAACACTGTCGTTTCGAGATAACCTGTAAGAACTATAAATTAGGACAAACCATTGGAAGAAATAAATCTTATATGTGTGTAGACTACTAGTATATGAGAGCCGTCACGGTATTTCTCCCACATTTCTGCAAAATGTAATTTTTTATATTTTAGTTTGTAGCTTCATAATTTTCTAGCAGGGGCTAGACAACTCGTATACAACTTCATACACCTCAAACCCGCGCTCAACAGCTTAATTTCTGTTTATGTAAATTGTGGTGGTAACGGGACATGGAAAGGATTAAATCTCCTATTCCAGGTTAAATAATTTTCAAAAAAACAACATATGTGATAAAACAATCTTAGTAGTTCCAAATATGTAGAAGTGGGAGTAACCATTTGTCCAATTGGTGGGAGTAACACATGTCCTGTTACTCCCACCAGATGGGCATTTCTTTCTATTTGTTAAATTAGTCATATGATTTCCATATTATATAAAGAATAATTGATGTAGAAGAATTTCTCTCAGCCCTAGTTCAGTATATCAACTATGTTTGACCGTATGAACCATATTTGTAATGATCTCAAATCGCTCTGAACTGGTGTTTTTCTCAAAATAGAGTGGACTTTACCACTGTGGCAGCCGGCACATTTGTCATGTGGATTAAAAAATATATATGTGCAATGCAATCCTATGACAGTGTCAGTGATATAAAAATAGAAAATGATCTTTTGTTTGACTAAAAATCTTATGAAACATTGACTGGTGCCCACTGGACAGGTCATTATGATGGGGCTCGTTAAAAAGAATGTGTCCAATAAACTAAAAGATGTGACACTTTCACTCGACTGCACTTACAGTATGGGTGTTACTGATGAATACCCCCGGTATTCCAAGTTTAATGGTCATTCAGAAGTTTAACATTTCCTGTGGACAAAATCAACATTACTCTGTGGGAGTAAGCATCTACATTTACTTGGAGTGTAACTGGCATTAAACCATCTAACCATGTATAAATATAGCTTTTTATAGAAAAAAATATGCAATACCTGTCCCTCTGACTGTTTCACGATGTCCTCACGTGCTAATAGCCTTGAAGAAACATAATACACGTATACATGTTTTTGTTCTCCACAGATTAATATATATTTGCAATACATGTTATTGTTGCTGTATGCACATTCCCAACGTTTGCAAAAAAAAAAAAAAAAAAAAATATGAAATTGGAAAACTTGCAAAATGTTCTGAAATATTTGAGGCTATTTGCTATCCACAAAACCCACATTTATATATTTGCGGGAGTAACCAAAGCTAAACCAAATGTTACGCCCACAAATGGCATTCGGGTTAGTTATTACATGTTACAATGTGTTACACTGTATCACGTGTTACCGTTCGTAAATTACCAGGACTTATCATTAAAAATATGAAATTCTTTTATTAGTTATTGATATAGAATGAAATGCGGGAGCAACATAATGCCTAAATGTCCACAAAATATGAAAATAAAAAGTTTGACATAGATGTCAAAATTGTTTGAGCCGTGTAAAATGGATGGCTTTAGGTGATTCTCTTACAGAATGTCTTTGACACGGGGAAAGCTTTAAATCTAAGGCATGGTAGGTTGTTTTAAAGTTACGATAGAATATGTGGGCGTAACTACTTTTATGGACAATGTGGCACAACACCGTGACTATTCTCATATGTATTTACCTATTCTGAAACAAGATGTGAAATATAGTAATGAAATACATCACTAGCACCTGAAATGTGAATTATGGAAAGGATGATGCACAAATGTGCATAGTATTGTACAATCTATAGGACAGGGAAGGAATTCGGTGAGGACGAGTGACACCCGATTTTCGCTCGTAGTACAATTGTAATGGAGGAAATCAATCAAACCACTTTGAAGAAACATAGTTCAATAAATATAGAGTTGGCATTCTCACTAATAGACATCACAGATAAGATATTTTTCCATGATCCTCTTGCAAAATTAACTATAAACAATCAATGTGAATACATTTCAAAATTGTCAAAAAATCAAACGTCTTGCAAGATTCTAAAAGGTCTACTTTATAGATATTAGTATATACAGTTATGTAATTTCGTGGGAATTTCATGTAGATTTTTGGAAACATTGTCTTTATGATAGTTTATGGTGTATTATTGCAGAAAAGTGATGTTTCCATTTTTTTCTAAGTCATCTTTGATATTTTGCGGCCATTTTAAAAATGGCTGCTGCTACTATATTAAGAGAGATTATTAATTGTACATTCCACCTCAGAAATACTTCAAAAGGATGGTTTTGGTATTTGTTAGTGTGTTTAAAGTTTAAGAAACACGAACATGTCATAAAAGCCGCCATATTAGAATCCAAGATGGCAGCCGTAAGTAAAAAATCCTTATTTTTATAGATCATAATGGTTAACGTGCTTTTATTTATCATTATTAGTAATATTGTTTTCAACAAGTAGATATATGAAATAAACTGCCAAAAATTGGGTCTGACGCCACTGATTAGACTGACGCCACTCACTGTACATGCGACCAGCAAGAATCCACAATTAACGGTATTGGGCAACAATGGCCTATTATCGTCCAGCTTCCACATTTCACATCCTTGCCCTATGTGTAATGCAATTGCGTATTAAACCTACTTGTGTACTTAAAATCAATAATTGATTTATCACATTTTATTGTGTAGATTAGGGTTTCCAAATACATGTATGTCCTTAATCATGTTAATAGATTATACCATGTCTTAGTATTGTGCACCTGCACTGCTTGTTTATCAATGTGCTGAAATATAGGTGTTAGAACAGTGTCAATAAATATTTTAGAATCTTACACATGAGTGTGTGTTGTAGGCTTGCTGTAGATGGCTGTAATATTTGTGTATTGATTCAAATCGGATAAACGTAGAGTGAAATCATGTAATATGTTCGGTAAAAAAACCTCAAGATGGCAACTCCAAAGTGTTTTATTTGAACAGTGTGTGGCATTAATATGCATTGTAAACATAAAACAATTCTGGCGAGACTTTAACTCTTTTAACAGCTGGCTGCCTGGGTTCTGGCTAGAATAACCATAAAACAAACACAGCACATGTGTGTAGATTTATATCAATCGCTGTCGCCACTGGACGAACTACGAATAGTACTGTTTTCAATGTCCAGGCTGGTGACCAAACTACTATTATCTGAAAGCCTGCCTATTGGTGTAATATCTCTTGTTGCAATGTCAGCACTGAGTTCTAAACCACCCTCTATCATATCAACAGTCCCATTGAGGCGAGTAGCTTCTCCCAGCCATGCTCCTCTCTGCCTTTTGATGACAACAGCAACAGCTATGATGACCACGAGTCCAACGATTGCACCACCACTCAGACTGCCGTACAGGAAATCATAACGGATATCAGAATCTTTCAATGATGCGAGTCTTGCTGCTGACTTTTGATGTAGAGTTTCCTTCTTCTTATCACCGGCAGCAACGGAGCCAGGATTGAAAGTGCCCTTCTTCGTTAGTAACTTACCTTGTGTGGTCTTTCGAGCACCAGCCGTTGGTTTGCTTGATCTGAATAACGGTTCGCACGTCTTTTTGATGAATACCGGTGATTTAGTTGACGGCCCCTCAAACTGTACTTCATATTCTGTATTCGGCTCCAAACCTGTAATTATGACCGACAATAAATTCACGTCATTCGGGTAGGGCAGAGCCTCCTGCTTAACCACCTGCCACTCGGAGGAGGAGGAGGATTGCCCTTGTAGCATCTTGTACAGGACTTTATAAGGACCGTGTGCTGCTGCGGAGTTGGGAGTCCAATTGACCAGGACGCTGGTATCTGTCACTGTGAGATCTGTGGTCTTTGATGCTGCACGGAGAATGGGTGTCAGGTCGACCCTCTGTCTGAAGTCGATAGCTACCTCTGTTTGGCCTAGAGAGTTGGCCAAAATGCATTTATACACTCCAAACTTGTCAGCCGGTGCTGGGGTGATCACAAGTTTCGACACGTAACGGTGGCCTCCGATTGCCTTCACCTGTGACTCATACTGGACACCTGGCGGCTGCACCCAGCGATGGCTCGACACCGCGGGATAGGAGCTGAACTCCACAGTGAACGTCGCCTCTTCTGTGATCTGTGCATATACCAATCGCTGCACGTGCAGGACTCTCGGCTGGTGTTTGACGTTTACCACAAGCTTTTCGCTGCTAGAAAGTCCAACGTCATTGGTGGCATGGCACGTGTATTCACCAGAGTCCGTGTATTTTACTGCATGTAGAACCAAGTGCTGTTCCCCGTCTATAGTGTGGGCTGCCTCATTGTCCTGTAGTACCAAGGTCCAGTTGTAGTAGTACTCCTCGGGCCAGCCTCCAGCAGCTGTACAGCTCAATTTGAGAGCGTTCCCTTCCTTGATGTTGTCACTATGTCCTGTTATTTCTACCACTGTTGCTTTGCTGGGATTTTTTCTCTCGCAATAGAAGCCAAAGAAGCCTGGAGCACATTCACATGAGAACTCTTCAAGAGCTTCATAGTTGCATTGGTTAAAATGAGTTTCAGAGTCACAATCTTTGGGTGGACCGTTGTAATTGGCCTGCGCACAATAACAAGACTTCTTTTTGATTCTGGTTCTACAGGTAGCACCATTCTGACAATTCTTACACCAAGTGATAAATTTCACCGTCCAATTAACGCGATTTATTCTGAGATGTTCAATAGCTAGATAGGTTTCCACTCCTAGTTGTCTGATGGCCACAACTCTGTGTGGAGTGGAACGTGGGCCTCTACATGAAAATACCAGGATGTTCCAATTCTCTACTTTGCGAGTACAGATGTATTCACCATCAAACGAGGGGTGTGCTGGGTCAAACGTTTTCAAAAGTGATGTCCGAACATTGGCCATTTCCTCAACTTTTACATGACATTTCGAAAAGTAAAAATTAACCCCAACGACCACAAAGTCCATCTTTAGGTCCACAACAAGCCATGGCTCCCATTCTATCTTCGTACGGGAGCAGGGGGGTAGATGGGCATTCCAATGAGAACTTATTACAGCATAAATTGCGGTTGAATTCTCGTCATAAGTACTTGATTGCCACACTGAGCAATCCTTCCATGGATCCTTACCCCAGCATCCTTGTATATTTTTGTATGGATCATTTGGCATCCACTTGCCCTCCTCACTGCAAGTTGTTATACGAGAGACATAGTTATCTGCATAGCATGCGGGATACCATTCACACAACGGGGCTAGGCCTTCAGCCGTGCATACATAGAATGCTTCATCTCCGGGCGACGTTCCAGTGTACCTCACTGGCATGTTGTCAATATTTTCAAAATTCTTTGGTGTGCCACAATCTTTGCTGGAGATATGCCGGCAATGACTCAGCAGGAGGACCCATACAAGCACCATACTACAAAGGAGTAATGTTGAAAAATGAGACTTGATAATGTGATCATATGGCGGGCATTTGCTGTATTTAGTGCTTCCGTGGCCGAATGGTTAGGGAGTTGGACCCGTGACCAGAATTTCGTGGGAGAGCCAGACTGGGATCAGGACTATAAACCACCACATTTACATTTACATTTAAATCTTCTCAGCCTTTATGTACACGCACATCATATGAAGCTTTTCAACGTGAAAAGTCTTAATCAGAGCCATGAAAATTGTAATTTTCAACAAAAAAACTCAATACAAAATTATAAAAACCTTTGAAAAATCTAGTATGAACACAGACGAAGTTGTAAAATATTTGTATGGTAGCTAACAATATCACAGATTATTGACGTGTAGAGCAAGTGGTCAAGTTATGGGCAGTGCTCAAGTTATCGGCACATCCTTCGTAGTGTAACCTGGGTTACGTATATCTCCAAGGGAACGCCGCACACATTTGGAGCTGAATAAAGACACAGGCCGTAATAACAAACAGGAGAAAAAATATTAGTTCAGTGAATGTAAAGCTTTTAAATAGGATGTGCCCATAACGTGACCACTTGCTGTAAGGTTTTGTTCTATTTTGTTACCCACATCAGGGGCATGTGATTAAGATCCACCCCGCCACCGGATCTGCCACAGTTTAGGATACTTGGAAGATAAATTTGTTCAGCATGGCATTGGAGATATTGTCATTTGACAAATGACTTTTGTATTTATCTATAACTCAATTCTATAGGCGCGACCAAGCACTTGAAGTTACTTGACAAAGCTATCAATGGTCTCAATGTAGATCAATGTACCCCGGCCTAGTCATAACAGGAAGCACTATAACAGAGAACTTTGTCACAAAACGATTGCAGCTGATAGACTGGCCTTCATTTACTCAGATTTTTTAAAAAGTAAAATATTAATAAAATACTTCATATGCTATTTACTCAAATAATTCTTGTAGATACTGAAAGTAGAAAACGTAAGCTTTAATATGGTACTTGTTCGATTTAGAAATTCTCAGAACTGTAAATGTTGTGCACGTTTTCCCAAAACGGACCCCGTTACTAAATTGCGATCGGGAAACATTTACTCGTACTGGTTGCACGCAAAAATGGAAGCATAATGGGGACATTGTAACTTAGCTTATATCATTAATTTCATCCCTAAAATCTTACTATATGTTATTGAATGTATAAATATCTAGTATGATAAATGGCATGATAGCAATCCAAGTATTGTTGATGATATTGCTGATTGAAATTGACAGTTTCACAGGTTTCTTCAAATCAAAGGCTGCCGTGTAATTTCTTTAAAAGTATATATCATATTACATAATTTTGTATGGTAAATTACATTACTGTATGGGTGATAAAAGTACCTTTCTATTAATGTACAACACTTTCATATTATTTCTAACCCTTCCATCACAAATCTACCTTACACCGGATGGTTAAGTTAGCTGACGTAATAACGTACACGTGAAATGCAAAAGAGGGTGACTAGAAGTTATATGTGGGGGAGGGGTATAACAAAATAAGAAAGCTACCGCAAAGGATTGGTGAAGTTTCAAAACGTGATACAATGAGATGGCTAAACAAGGTTAGCATAATAGGAAAGTACATGTAACATGTTTGTTAAAGCTGGGACTTGCTCCATAGCAACATGTTGCCATGTATCAAACATGACCATTTTGGACGATGCACACCAGATAAGGTGCCACTTCTATGAGCTGACCACTTACCCTGGGCTGTAAGTTGCCTCACGACCTACTGATGCTCCCCATTGTCTTATGATCAATTAATTCTAAGTGTCACTGTCTGGGAACTCACAAAGTATTGTACAAGTCTGGCTTTATAATTGTTGTTTGCTGTTCTATGGCAACATGAGATATATAAAAATCTTTTTTTTACCCCTTTATAGGACAGTTGTTAGGCAACGGTTGCTATGGATGTTCCCTAGCAACCGTTGCTATGGTTATTTTTTAGCAACCCTGACTGTGTTGTTCTATATTGTTTGGCAACATGAAAGTAATGATATATAAAATTCTTTTTTTTACCCCTTTATAGGACAGTTGCTATGCAACGGTTGCTATGGATGTTCCCTAGCAACCGTTGCTATGGTTATTTCTTAGCAACCCTGACTGTGTTGTTCTATATTGTTTGGCAACATGAAAGTAATGAAGAAAAGGAGATTGGTATTGTAAAAAGGCAAAATTTATAGGTAGCAAATAAAGTATGAAACACAAATCACAAATCAATAAAATTTATAGGTAGCAATAGTTGCATATGCAACTTTAAAATTTATAGGTAATGAAACGTTATCACTTGCAACGGTAGTTATCACTTGCGAAACTAGTAGCAATAGCAACAGTTGTTAACATATGCAACTTTAAAATTTATAGGTAGCAAATAAAATATGAAAACACAAATCACAACAAATCAATAAAATTTATAGGTAGCAATGGTTGCCTAGCAACGGTAGTTATCACTTGCTGAACTACATAGCAACAGTTGTTAACATATGCAACTTTAAAATTTATAGGTAGCAAATAAAATGTGAAACACAAATCACAAATCAATAAAATTTATAGGTAGCAATGGTTGCCTAGCAACGGTAGTTATCACTTGCTGAACTACATAGCAACAGTTGTTAACATATGCAACTTTAAAATTTATAGGTAGCAAATAAAATGTGAAACACAAATCACAACTGCCTGAACTACATAGCAACAGTTGTTAACATATGCAACTTTAAAATTTATAGGTAGCAAATAAATCACAAGTCAATAAAATTTATAGGTAGCAATGATTGCAAAGCAACGTTCGTTATCACTTGCTGAACTACATAACAACAGTTGTTAACATATGCAACTTTAAAATTTATAGGTAGCAAATAAAATATGAAACACAAGTCACAACTGCTTGAACTACATAGCAACAGTTGTTAACATTTACGACTTAAAAATTTATAGGCAGCAAATAAAGTATGAAACACAAATCACAAATCAATAAAATTTATAGGTAGCAATAGTTGCCTAGTAATGTTCGTTATCACTTGCTGAACTACATAGCAACAGTTGTTAACATATGCAACTTTAAAATTTATAGGTAGCAAATAAAATATGAAACACAAATCACAAATCAATAAAATTTATAGGTAGCAATGGTTGCCTAGCAACGGTAGTTATCACTTGCTGAACTACATAGCAACAGTTGTTAACATATGCAACTTTAAAATTTATAGGTAGCAAATAAAATGTGAAACACAAATCACAACTGCCTGAACTACATAGCAACAGTTGTTAACATATGCAACTTTAAAATTTATAGGTAGCAAATAAATCACAAGTCAATAAAATTTATAGGTAGCAATGATTGCAAAGCAACGGTCGTTATCACTTGCTGAACTACATAACAACAGTTGTTAACATATGCAACTTTAAAATTTATAGGTAACAAATAAAATATGAAACAAGTCACAACTGCTTGAACTACATAGCAACAGTTGTTAACATTTGCGATGGAGCCAAAATTAAAAATTTATATTTTTTTAGTAATGAGAACAAATAAAGTATGAAACCACAGGTCCAGCACTTATGACGGTTACAGTGTCGTGAGTTTGAGTAGCCCACTCACGACTCAGTCGTTCCTCCAACGTCTAACGCCTTCTCGCCATAAATAAGCCATAAATTTGCTTATTGCAAAACAAAACTGGCAAAATTTGCTTTTATGCTGTTTATTGCATTTCTGAAGGCGTTCTTTCTTGCTATCTGTCCACACGTTTGACCTTACTCAGATATTGTGTGTGTAATGATATTGGAAGTGAACATTAACATAGAGAAAAGTGCCTGCCTAACGTGCCCGGTGAATAAGTGTCACAAGGGTAGTGGTCCAGGGTTCGAGTCCTGGCATTGTCTCTGTGACAGCCTATGCAGACAGCTAGTGATATTGACCCACAGACTCGGGAGAAAGAATCCTCCATGTTTGTCCTGGTTTTTTAACATTGAGACAAACGGTTTTTCTTATAAGTCCCAGTCAGACAACCACAAGTATTCACCTCCAATTTGTACTGTGCAGCAGCAGGAGTCAGCCACGTGTGAGTACATGCAAGATTCTTACGAACACGACCATATCCACTGATTCACCTTCAATATTTGGTCCAGTTATTTGGTCCATCCGGTTAAGTCATGCAATTTACAGCCCTCATTTTCAGTCAGCACCCACTGACTTTCCATGGGTGAAATAGACACACATTCTGTCTCAGTCTCACTACATGCTCCAACAGATTCATTGATTTACGAGAGTCTTTATTAGAAAAAGCAAACAGCTAACAAGATGAAAGGGACACAGAATTCCAACTGTTAAACCAACGTCCCTCTAAATCACTTACTGCTTGTAGAGTCTGGTCACGTATCGAGTGTATTTTGCAAATAAACCCCTTGTAACGACACACTAAGTTGAGTAAATAGAGAGAAAAGCAAATATAAGAGATCTGAGGGTTAAAACGACCTATGCGCAGTCGCGTCACGTGTCTTGGGGCGAGTTGTGGTGAGAAGTTCAGGTCACGTGATCAGACTCAATGGCAGGATAAAGCGTCTATAGAAACACTGTGTCGGCGACACAGGGGGCTCTTAATGTTATCTTGTTAAGGTTTAGTTTATTATAAATGACCGCTAAATATCGCCGAGTTAGGATCCAGTATATATTTATGCATGTACCTCGTCAACACCCGCTGATTATGGTCTCTGTGTATCTACACTTTGCATTTCTATTTTTCGTTGCAAATTCTCACATCTCCCTGCTCAGCCTTTGCTATGTCTGAGAACAGGCCCAGGGAAGATCATCGCAGTCACGCATTTCTCCTATTGTGGGTGGTCAGAAAGATGGACGAGCAGCGGATTAATTATTTACACGAGAGGAGGGTTGATTACTTACATGATCTTTGGCCCATTAACCTGATGTTAGCGGCAAACTTCAGACTGCACCACATTCAAGTTGTGTCTATATGCTCTTTTCTGATTATAACTAAGACAACTTAGCAGAGAACATCTCAATAATAACACCATACCACAATGCTAAGATAACCTTTAAACTCCACGGAGACCATCTGCAAAATATACTATATCTAATTATTTAATGTCTTCAACTTCTCTAAGTAGGCAACTGTGAGCCTTTATAAACAGATCCACTCTCTTGGCTGCTGTTGGGACCTTGTGAAACTAAACAATATTGATCTTAATGCAGATGATCTGGAGATTTCACTTTCTATTTTTATTAATAAGAACTGTTTCCCTTCAATATGCATGTATTTCATTGATTATTGTGTAAATTATCTCTTTCCAACTCACATTCTCCGTGAGTTTTAAAGTAAACTGTGTGTGTGTGCGTGCGTGCGTGCGTGCGTGCGTGCGTGTGTGTGTGGAATAAAATTCCTACTACCCCGTAACAAATTGTCTAAGAACTAGATAGAATATCAAGGACACAGCACTTCGTTTTACTTCCCTGCTCCTCGGTCCATGCTCCTGGGTTAACTGAGTGACACTGATTGCAGCCAAGGTCTCACCAAGACATTCCCCCAGGGTGCGAGCAGCTCCATAAACACCGTCCAGAAGACCAGCTAGCTCCATTGATAGACCACTTGGCTGCGTATGTGGACGATAAACACTACGCCACATTGTGTGCTCCCTTGACAGTTGAGTAAAGAAGTGTGTTGCACCAAGATTGACAATGACCTGGTGTGAATTTCCATTGTAGATGCCAAGCCGCTTGTGCGTACGCATGCAGATATACAAAGCCGCCGGCCGGTGCGTGTGTTGTGGAGCGGTGAAGGACAGATGGGGGGTAATTAGGATCTAATGATCCCATGGAGTCGGGGCTGTCACGCGAAGAGATGGATGGAGAGTGCAAATCCGTGCTGGGGACCACAGAGGCGGGCTAGGGGCGGGGGTTCTTGACGGATCGGCGTTTAGGTTATATATGATAGTGTATATATGTACCAGGCACTTGCTTAACATGGTATGTTTGCACTATGGTAACTTGCCATGGGTTGCATTGTGTACTCAACTGTATATTTTTGTACATAAGATTAATGAATTTCGTTTTTCACACCGTAACACTGTAAATGTGGCGGCGGTTTGTATTCTATGTGTGCCACAATCCATTTGCCCTAATAAAACAACGATAACGGCTCCAAACGACTCTCAGCACACCTCTATCAGACCAGGTGGACTTCCGTGTATGTCGAAGTCCGACGTCTCGCAAATGCTCGTGATCTGCCCCATCGTGTCCGCTCAGCGCCGATAGCCGCATAAACGATACATGGTGCTCAACGCGTCTCTGCTACAGAGAAGCAGCCACAGAAGGCCACTTGTAACGCTAACCTGTGCAATACCACCGTGAAGGGATCAGGGTGCACCTCCTTGAAGAGACCACCTGTCTTCTAATGAGCCCGATGAGCTGGTGTAGCCTACCTCTAGAGTATACCCAGCTGTTCTCTCGGCTGCTGAGGCTGTCTCTTGATACTCGTGTTCTCACTACTTCACCGTGCAACCTTACATCGAATACCATAGGCAGATCCAGGTTTTCGGAAAAGGGGAGGGGGCGCACTTAAGGAAAAGAGGAGACGCACTCAAGGGATTTCATGAAAAACCCTCTGAGAATTAAGTATTTTGGTGGGGAAAGGGGGGGGGGGGGATCTGCCTATGTAATTCGATGCATATCGAATATGGATACGAATACAAATACAAGAACAAATACACAAATGCATGATCGTGTAGTTGTTGAGACAGTATCGAACGTGGGCTAAACTGTACTGGAATTTTTATACGTGGGTTATTGAAGGGGAACTTCATATAGTTTTGGGTTGCGAAGATTCCCTTGATCAATGGCATCTCTACGTGACGTTACCAGCTATATGCCCCATCTGTACGAACTGTTTGTGCCACTTCACACCGTCCCCCCCCCCTCGTATATCTATGTAGTAGGTGTAGTAGGTGTAGTGCACGCCCAGGCAAGTACGAAATAACCAGTCTGATCGCAGACGTGAATAGTTGCCAGGTCAGTGAGTCACTCAAATGACAGGACGAGACCACGTGATCACGGCGAGGACGGATGATAAAAGCGGCGGCAGTATGAAAGGACGTATACAGCAGGTCGGTCAAGCAGTGCTGTGAACGGCGTGTGTGTGGGTGGGTGGGTCGGTGGGTGGGTGGTTGGGGGGGGGTTGACGTCCTGGCTGCATTAGAAATATATAGTTCCAAATGCATATCTCCGAGGGAAGGTATGAAAACCAGCAGCGTCCAACGCACTGAAATGTGTCTCCCGAAAGACGCGTCCCTTTGAGAGTCGACGGACATCCAGCAAACTTAATCCCGCTATCACGTGGCCTCCGCACTGCTGTTTTTTATGCTCCGTGCGCCGCCGCCGCCGCACGTGTCCGTTGTGTTTCTCATGAATAACAAAGCACGTGATTTCACGGTGGCGGACTCGCGGATTGCGGCATTATCGCTTGGTGATGATAATGTAGATAGGAACAAGTCCTTACATGGGTGTGTGGTGCGGTCGAAACAGGGCCCTAAGCAGGGGTGGAAAAAGCATTTCATTCAATACACAAGTTATTGAAAATTGTAACACTGCAATGTGAAATTAAGATTCTGGTAGATCGAACATGGGGGAACTATACCGCACGTGTTGATGTATGTGTTTGAAAATGACTGGAATGATGACGTAGATCGATCAGAGTTTGGGGGCGGGTGGTAGACCCTGGATTTTGAAGGGAAAAAGGGTAGTGGGGCACCTAAGGGATCAGCTAAAACATGAGCCTGAAATGAGTTGGTGGGAAACGTGAGGAGGCGCCCCTGGACCCGTCGGACCCCCTGGTGGGGGCAGAGGTTTCCGCTCACTGGCTGTTTACGTCCCGCGTTCCTAAGTTACGTCCCGCGTTGCTAAGACGTGTGAAATTGGAAGCCCCGTTATGGGCTGTATCTCATGCATGATAACGGAACACAAGCTCAGACTGAACCAGAGGGTTCTCTACCAGCCTATTACATCAGCTTATGGAAGACTACGCTATGAGATATAGCCCTAAGTACATTGGAGATGGAATCATCTATGCCAGTGCATACAACCAAGAACATTAACTATCTTATCTATGGATGGTCTCATCTTAATAATTCCTTTTCTATCTTTGCTATTCATGACAGACCTATTTGCAAAAAAAAATAAGTAGACCCAGTAAATTTGAAAATATTTATCATAAGAATTTTGAAGATGACCGTGGGGACTGACTTCAAGCGGTATTATTGAGGTGTTGTATCTGTAAGGATGTTCATGTCTCTTAAGAAGGCTTGGCATCAGAAGAAAATATACCATTATAGAGGTGATCTCTTTACAGAGGTTTACTACATAGAGATGTGGGCGGCGCATTGTAAGAAGTGGTAATTCATCAATGCCGGAGGACTTGTTCGTGTGTCCGAGTGTGACTGGTTAGAACTTTGGGTTATTTTGAGTGTTGCACTTTTGCACATTTCTGCGCATTAAAAAAAGAACCAGGCCGTGCATTAGATATTTCCCCGCAGACGGGACTAATGTGTGAGATGGACACAATATTTTTCTGCCTCTGGTGCTGCCTGGTCATGTATGAGCTTGGTGTTCAATAGGAAGTAAATCTGATGACAGAAACATGTTTTTAGCACATACTGTGATCAAAACCAGCAATAGCATGTACCCATGCGTTCTGCAGTGTTTTGGGTGAGACAGGTGACTGGTTCTGACTGTAAAACATTGAAATCACAAGTCTCGCAGAATAAGTATCAGCAATACCGTCACCCCGCTTCATAAAAATACAGTTCTCATTGATGCGTATATTACTAGCGTGGATGGACACAGCATACGAAGAATGTTTCTCAGATTGATGGGCATTTAAAAAGGGTCTAGGACCAGGACTCTAGGTGCTGTCTGGGTTATAGCATGCTAAGTGCTCAATGGCATGGTCAGCATGATAATGTTCTACACAACAGCAGGTCTACAACTGGCGTGACACCGTCTACACGCACACACCAACAGCATAAATTCTCGTCGCTGCTCTCAAGAAACAAGAACAAAACAAATTAAAACTAAAACAACAACAGATACATGTGTCCGTCTGTGGCCATCACGTGACCTGCCATGCCACTAGCGCCACCCCGCGGCCAACACGCCATCTCGCCGTCCACTCTCGTCAACAGGTGGCGTGATAGTCAGCCACAACAACAACAAAACACGTAAAGAAACTTCCAAAAACTGTAGCACATCAGCTCAAGCCTCGTTCCGATGCTAAGAGATACGAGTTTTTATATCTATGAATTTTGGGTGTTTTTAGACAAACAAACCCAATTAACCACGTGACGTTTACCATGCATTGTTGGTGTGTTTTTTTATAGACCACACATTCAATATCAGTGACAACATACATTTCTTTTCTAATCGTAATTCCTGTCTAAAACCAGCAGGTGGCTACAAACAATTGCATTGTGTGAAAAAATAGACAAACAGTTCCAGTCTTTATCATTTCTTTCTGACAGGCCGTAGCACACAGAGCTTTGGTTGATTGAGACTGCATCAAAATTGTAGTAACTATTTTGAGACACCACTACGATCGTACATAAATATTTCATTGAGACAGCGATTAGAAAACTGGTGTATAACCCCTCTCTCCACGTGCGTAATGGATGTTAAAATTAGGTTTGGATACTTTTTTTCTGAACTAGTATCAAGCCACAGCGCCACCATAGCATCCCGCATCGTGCCGGGGCTGCACCACCCCGAATGATGAGCCAGTTTCACAGCCTTTGTTATTTCCTCAACGCTCTCTTCGCTGGCGGCGCGCGAACCGTGACCTAGACGTGTGCTGGTTGCCGTTTTTTGGACACGGGGGCCACGTATACGTAGCATGCAATTGGCCGACCGGTGACTTGCTGCCACTTGAATACGGTCACATACAAGATGCGTTAGTCACAGTTAGACCAGTCAAACATCCATCACCACAACCCTGCCCACATACTCCCCAGGGAGTGTGGTATATGACCGAGATAAACAAGGACCATGGGACAGCAGGGACCCCCGGGGCCGCCATCAGGTGACGGGCGGTGACGGGCGGTGATGCTGACGTATGTGCTCGCCCACCAGGGACCCGGGCACACACGGCAGGACGCCGCTGTGGGGGTCTCAGGCGTGTCACCGGCTTAGTCATGTACAATAGAACCTCTCTATTAGGACCACCTTTGGATACAGTGGTTGTCTCAGTAGAGAGATGGTGGCGTCTATACAGAGGCTTATTTTGGAAGCTTTATGAATGTTTGGGACCGTGAAAAAAGTGATCTTATTGTAGATGCGGTCCCAATAGAGAGGTGGTCTTAATTGGAGTTCTTACTGTAAAATTCTAATGTAAAACACCAGCCACTTGCTGTAAAACCTCGCTGTTTGCCCTGCATTGTCTGCTGCAATAGCCCCTAAAAACCCTCAGGCTGTCCCCACTCAACCCTTTTGAAAAGCTGGATATGCCCGGACCCACTCTGTGATATCCAAGTGCCCCCACCCACTCCCCAACCAACTGTAATGGCGGCGGCAGCCTGCAGACAGCACTCTGTCAATTAGTGCGATCACAGTGACACAGTGCGCTCTTAACAGCGGCCAGTAATTGTGACATTAAAGCCCCTAAAACAAAGAGCGTAGCACGGAGTGTGTGATTGTCTCGGGCTGGGGCCGGGTGCAGCACAGAACAGATATATGGAGGCATTGATTTGTACGTCTTTATAGATGTTGTTGCACCATGTGACCTGAGGACTATGTATGGGGCCTTTGAGATGTGGCCACGTGCACTGCCGGGTGATTGGGCTGGACTCCTAGCACGTGCAGGCTTTACGCTTGGCTTACAGTGCTGGGATATCGCATATCACACTCCCCAAATATGGAAACAGGTGAAATTGATATGTGTCATTGATGCGGTTCTCTATGACCGCGCCCATGCTACTATAGATGCTCTCTATTGTACACAACCTGCCCGTTGACGTAAAACATACCAGATAGGCCTTCACTTTGAGGAGTCACTCACTTCTAATGTTATTGGTGTAAAGACAAATGTATCACAGATTTTAACCTTACGCATACGGTATAACTCACGCTCCCAACCACTTGACTGACACACCACGGGGTCCACATCCGCATGAGGTCCTGCTCAAGTGTTTTGATGCAAAGGTGACTCTGCGCCCTGCATCTGGCTATGCTGCATACAGTATGTGCAGTGTGAAAGAGAGTCCCCCAAACCGACACTGCTGCGCCACTAGATTGTTATTGAATGCGGCGTCATTACAGAGGTGGTCTGTATACAGACGTAGCGTCCTCTCCAGCTGCCGCGAGCAGGGTTTCCCCCAGACTGCACTGTCCAGGACTATGGATGCCGGCGACAGAAGGCCCCCGCCCCCGAGAGTGGTAAGTCCGCGGTACGGGACGAGGCGCGGCCGGGAGCCAGCCGGGGCAGGTCTTTAGGGGTCATTAAAACAGTGGTTTTACAGGTTAACGCGGCCAGCTTTTAATACTTGTACCCAATGTATCGTCGTAAATCATTTGAAAGCGATGTATGTGCAGGTGGACGTTCTATTGGGGCCCCAAACAATACAAGTGGGCGTCACTGTACAATGTACAGCAGTGGCTATAAAGTACTGCGAGTGAGGTGGTTGTGTCAATGGATCCAGTACTGGGCAGCAGGCATTGAGGCTGCAGCTGGGAGAGTAGGACAAACCTCCTTCCGTCAACACGCCATCATCCCACGCAGGCCAGTGACAGCATGAATAACGTATGTCCGCCCACCTGCTGCGAGAGGCACAGTGCCAATGTGGTGAATTACCTCTCTGCTGGATGCCCCTGTCTACATTTTGCATCCTAATGATACAGTAAGAGTCAGGGGTCATTTAATTGAAGTCAACTTATCATTTTGTAAGGAAAATGAGTGAAAAATTGACATGACATTATTGGTCAAATAGCAGACACACGCCGATGGAACATTTGAGCTTTTGCCATCTCCATGTTACACAGGTTCCTTTTTTCTGTAGACCACTAACACATACACAGCATAGCTTAAATAACACATGTGCCTTTCTTTGGGAGATGTTTCCACTTTGGCTCTAACACCATTAAGCATTTTATTGCTGCTCAGAAGTAACGTACAGCACTTAAGGGATTGGGGGAGAATTACAGCACGGCAGCTTCTATGTTACAGTCATTGTACATATTATTGTAAGCTCACATTTGGATGGGTTTGGGATGCATAAGGTTATTCTATGGGGATGATTTTCTCAAAACGCGTCATTATTCGTCCATCTTGGATTTTGGCGGCCATGTTGACCCATTCAGGGTCATTTTTGAATCTGTCACTATTCTTCATTGGATTCCTCATACTCAAAAACACTCAACTCTGAATGTTTTACAAAATAATAATGAGAACTGCGTGTCCATTATATATTCTCATAATAGGTATTGTCTATTGAGAAGTTCATTCTAACAACAAAGGACTTAAAATATCGTAGCCAGCAATCTGCTTACGAGAAATGGCAACATGACGCAAACACTATGTTCATGATGTCTGTGTGTGTCAGAATATTGGTGCGTCCTCCATAAAAAAACTACCTCTCTAATGACAACACTCCATACACTAACAAGACCATTATTCTATTACAAACATCACTTGAGACACTACAGAATAATGCTAAGCTACATGTGTACTAATTTGCAAAAAATATATATGATAATCATAGGACAATTAGCAAAGTTTAAAAGAGGCCAAAGACTAGATTAGCCCAATTAACAGACCACTTCTGTATTTAGATCACCTGAGACCAATGCTTACAGTACACGTCCTTCTGTATCAACCACTACATCAAATAAAACTTTATTGACTCCTTCAGCTCATTAAATCAGGCCATTTTACACCAACTCTCCGCAATCCTGCCCATTACATTCACTGTGTCAGTGTGACCCTCACTCGACAGTGGGGATAAAATGTAACCCTCTCTCTTCCACAGGGATAACGTTTAACCCTCTCTCTTCCACAGGGATAAAGTTTAACCCTCTCTCTACCACAGGGATAAAGTTTAACACTCTCTTTAAAACAAGTTGCTCAAATAGACCTTCATCTTGAACCCCCATAATGAGACCTTCTCTCTATTCACACCACTCGAGACCGTCACCCTGTTTTCCAAGCGGAGGGGTCAAACAGTCCCAGCCAATAGATCAGACACTCCGCCAATCCGTCCATTACACCGCTATATCAGTTTAACCCCCTCTCTACGGCCAGGATAAAGTTTAACAGCCTCGGGCCACAATTTAATTTTCTCGCCCGCCCAGTACAAAAGGCGGCGTAACTCGCTTTGCATCGACGCTGTTTGCGGTGGATTACGCCGGCGCGGGACGAGGAGAGCGCCGGCTGTGTCCATCAATTACGACCACATCTATAATGAGACCACCTTTATTTATAGAGCATTTTTTACAATTCCTATCCTTCATAAAGTTACCAAAATGAACCTCTGCTTAGAGACCACCTCTCTATTGAGGTCATCTAACTCTGAACCCAACGATGGCCTTAATAGAGAGGTTCTATTGAACAGTTTTCCACCGCGTGGTGTGGTGGCGGGAGGTGGGGGGGGCGAACATTAAACGATTGCCGGGAGAAGTGAATCCACCTTTTACTGGCGCTAGACTGGCCGTGTTTGCAACACAGCACCACCGGTCTTATGGAGGTTCTGGTACACTCAATATGACTGTATTATGATTGGTTGTATTGCCAAGATGGTTTGACCAATGTAACGCTGCACTCTTGGACAGTCACTTTGGGACAAATAGCACACTTACATACTGTAACGTTGCTGCTAAATCCTGCCGCTTGTAACTTGGTGCTCATGCTGTTTTCAATGCCACATTTACAACTGTTCACTTATATACATTGCTCTAAACAGCTTATTAAATTAATATCGAGACCGTCACCCTGTTTTCCAATTAATTAATTAATATCCCTGCATAGCCATCAATCACTTCTAACACCCCCCCCCCCACACACACCAACACACAGCGTACAGCCATCAGTCACTCCTGACCTGGTAACCCTCTCCCCACGCACGCCCACGCGGGTTATAACTCACTCCCATTCACAGAGACGATTCCGCCAGTCGCCGCTGCCACAAAATCGCTTGTGAATGGAATGATGGGCCCGGAATAGATGAGGATCATAACAGTGGTCACTTAGCACCACCGCCAGTGCCGCCACACGCCAGCTGGAGGTAACTATGACTGATACCGCCGTGAACAGGCCCAATCACCCCGCCCAGGTGTGCTGTCGGGACGCTGTGTGAGATCACCGGCGACACAAGCACCATTGTGCCCGTGCCCGCACATTGGCAGATGTATTTGCCAGCCCTGTTGTTTGTGGATTACGGGGATTGATGACAACACCATGGTGTAGTGGTGATATATATGCTTGACTTTCGTGCACTATCGCTTGCGAGGGCATTACCCAACACAGTCAGGCTGTGATAGCACGATATAGTGCACGAAAAACAAGTAGATATTTCATTGATGGATCACATCACCACATCATTCCCCGCAAGGTGCGCCTAGAGACCATCACAACCAATAGACAGTTCATGTACAAATCAGAACATCAGAACTAATTCGATGTGATGGCGTAGCCGGAGGATGTGATAGAGACTGATCAATGTTGGTCTAAAACATACCCACAATGCACTGTAAAAGACAATGCCCACAATGCAGTTGTTTGTCTACGACACGTCACGTGGTCTGTGGAGAAACACGCCGATGTGGGAAACAGTGAATGGATGTTACGTCTGGAGTGGTCTGCATCCGGGATTCTGCGCACGGCTGCGGATCTGTCTGCGGGGATCAGACGATGGAGATGGATTGGAGCGGATTAGTGGTGGATTAGTGGTGGATTAGCGTGTCCTGCGGGTCGGCGGGTGGATAGGGGAGGGTCAGTGTGGCCTACAGCAAGACCACGTCTATTGACCTAGTCGCCATCAAAGACTTTTATAAAAGCATCCTGGATTAGCCTACAGAAAGAGTCCACCTCCTTATCAAGACCACCTCCCTATTATGACAACCTCTCTATTAATACCACATCTTTTGAGAAGACGTTCGATAAAGATACCAGCCTGATCCTCTATAAAGAGACCACCTCACTAATGAGTCTACCTCTCTGTTGAGACCACGTGTCTAATGATACCATTGTCGCCATCCCAAACCATTGAGTATCTGTAATTAATCTCCACCTCTCTATTGACACCACCTCCATAAAGAAGCCACCTCTCCGTGGAGACCACGCATGGTTCTAATAGAAAGGTTCCGCTGCATGTTGGGACAAGCACAACCCGGCAGCTGTGGCTGTCTGTCCGGAACACACAATGGAGACGGATCTGTATGGTGGGACAGGGCAGTCCGGACCCGCGGGGGATCATCCCGTCCACGCCAAAGAGGGATTGACAGGGATTTATGGCCTCTGTTGGGAAACACATATGCAAATATCGATTGCACGGTTTACACCCCGAATGTATCGATTTTACTTGTCTCAATACCGGCAGGTACTTGTAAGCAGCCATCATACTCACTGAGTGTAGGGCTGCTCACAGTCCCTAGTGAACGTTTCACATATACAACCTCTACTGAAAAAAATATCCTCTCCATATTCTGTCCAAACACTATGAAAGTGCTAGCGATGATTAACTGAGCAGTTTATTTTGATAAAGTAGGGTTGCATATTATAAACTGAGTGCGCGAACAATGGACGAATGATTAGCGTCCACGTTGCAATGGTATAACGAATATAACCAAATCTATGCAGTGTCAGTACAAGAGTTGATTTACAACACGTTAAAGGCGATCACAATAACATAACAGGAATCTAATAAGCCTTGTTTATACCCTTCAACTACTGTAAAAAATAATAGTGTATTCTTAAAGTATAGCATTCATACAGTCACCCTCCTGATACTTAACAATTAACAATTAAAAACTACATACAATATACTAAATAAAAAAATATTGTTATATAGTACGTCTTTAAAGGTGAACAATACATAAAAGTTGTGCTGTAAACTACAACAACTATGCAATACGCTCTCCCGTGTTACAAGGCCTCATCCTCTCTATCATCTCACTACACACCACCTGAAGGTCGCCCCCGGCGGCAGCAATCACGTGATGGCTCACACAGCCTCACTCTGAGGCGGACGATTACACAATAGAGCAGAAAACATACATGTTAATAGCTTCTTCATAAGGATTCCAGCGAGGAAAGATGTATTTATTTATTGTGGTGTACACAGGGTGGGAGGTTACAGGCTTTGTCACAAAGCAATTTACAAATTGAAAAACATTTGCACAATGTCTTTCAGAAAACACATCTGTTAAGAGGTTCTTTATGAGGATTGCATCGAGCACAATAGCACCAGGAAAAGATAATATGAAAGTGGGTTTTCTCTGAGGCTCTGTTCAGACTCACGCTTTGTGAGCTGAGCATGTTTGTCATTGTGTAAAAAGAAACTTATAGGCTTTGGATAGAGCGTATTTTACTTGATGAAGATAAAACTTATTGTAATACAGAACGCTGTCTATACGTTTTGTTGTGATTTATTTTTACTGTGTATTCAACACGCCTGTATTCAGTTTGATGACGCCAACAGCAGACATTTCAAACCTATTTTGAGATGAAGCTATTGAATGATAGTATTCTTAGTTGTTAGGCTAAAACTATATAGTGGTGAGATAAAATCAAAGGTGCAAGTTTCCAGCTCACACCTGGTATTTCAAGTTTCTGGACCTATCATGCTGTCCCTATTACCCAAAGTACCGGACCCACTGAGAGCTGTTGCCACCTGGCACACGACCCCGTGTATTACCATGGCAAAGGCGTAATTCTTATTTCACATTTGATACTCTTGGTTTGTCAGTTTGATTGGCAGCCGATTTTCCCCATTGCTCACACCAGATCCACATTGGCACCGTTCCACAGCAGAACGTCCAGAACCGAATCGCCCATTTACCCTGGGAGAACCAGATGTGTAAGTGTTTGTTTGTTTGTTTGTTTGTTTGTTTGTTCGCCCGTTCGTTCGTTCGTTCGTTCGCTCGTTCGTTCATTTTTGTGCATGCACTCATACGTTTGTGTGTTTGGGCATGTGTGTGCACGAATGTGTGTTTATTTGTTTGTGTGCATGTGTGTCTGTGTGTGTATTCCATGCATTTCCATTTCCACAAGTTGTCAAAAAAATCTTAATTCACATTTGTGTGTTTATTTGTTTATGTGCGTGTGTTTCTGTGTGTGTATTTCATGCATTTCCATTTCCACATGTTGTCGCCCACAAGACCATGATGACCCTCCCCAATAACTGGTCCAAAATCCTGAATCTACTGAATCTACTTTATAACCCCCCCGCCCGGACCAACTAACACCACCATATCAGCACAATACACCGCCGTGCCCGGACCGAAAGCACCACCCTATCAGCACCATACATCACGCTGTTGTCAATAACAGTGGGCGGCGAGGCCATGCGTCTTTATCGCCTCATGCGTCATGTGACACTGCGTCTTACACCACCTATTGGTGGAAGCTGATGGATGGATGGATCAGCGAGTGGTTATACGAGTGTGTTGGTGTGGGAATCTGGGCTTTGCTTGTTTGTTGCCAACAATAAAACAAATGGAAATGTGGTGGTTCATGGTCGTGACTCAAGTGACTTAGTATTGTTTTCACGACTTTACATTTTGCAGCAGGTCATTGGCACAGTTATTGATCAATCAATCATTCTATCATTCCGTGCAAAAATCACCGCCAATAACCAACGCTGATTGGTCAACCAGCGTGCTCAATTGTACGATTGACTGCACTCGCGGAGACCACTACTACGGCACTAGTCTAAACGCCGCTGACGTCGCATGGTCAAAAGTTTAGACTAGTGCCGTAGTAGTGGTCTCCCCGCGTGCAGTCAACCGTATAATTGAGCACGCTGGTTGACAAATTGACTTGCAATGAGAATGTTATGATATGATTTATTTTAAAATAAAAACGAATCAGACACTCGTTTACTGTGGATTTTAGTCATGATAGAATGGTATTTGACCACTCGATTGTCGTGTCAATGGAAAAATTGAGCATGCTGACGTCTGATTTACCCGAACGAAGTGAGGATCAGGCTGGTATCTTTTCCCATTGACACTCCAATCTCGTGGTCAATTCCTACATTTTTCACATACTTGCACCAATATGGTATCAATGTAAAATGTTTGTCACACAATCTTCCCAATATATCAGCACTGTGACACATGTAAATCATGTGGCCGTATTGCTTAAGTAGTACACTGGTGTTCCATTTCGTAAAGGATTTCTACTACCATCAGAAACTGAAGGTCTGAGAAGATGCCCCAATATCAATTGAGATGTCTCTTATGGTGAGGATTTGTTGTGGTCTATTAGACACTATGATATATCAAGATTTTAAAGTACCTATTTATACTATCTATTCTTACAAAAAAACCTGACTGACGGCTTCTCATCTCCCAATCAGATGACATTTTATATCAAACTCTTTAGACGTGCAAATATTTTGTTCAACGACATGTTTATTTCTACTGTTAAAAGAACGTGTGATGCGGGATTGTTTTTTTTTTAAATGGAGAGGTTATTTAGGCAATACTATGAGAGCCCATGTACTTTAGCTAGGTCCGGGGTTAGACATAGGACTAATAATAATATAAATGTGTGGGAAGTCTTTGCTGGCCACCATAAACCGTATAGAGCTTCTTAATCTATTGAGAATTTATTTTGATCAGTAAATTGTCATTATTTTCCTGCATACTGTGAGAATCTCTATTTGCTATATGCTAATAGAGTGACATGGAGGCATCTTCTTCCACAAATGAAACGGTGCAGCCTGAAAGGTTGATTATTTTTCAGAGAAAGCTGTGCTGACAACATTCATGAATATGGAATATTTTCATATGCAATTTGAAGAAGTTCCCCAGCAACAGGAAAATAAGAAAAAAAAAATGTTTTCGTTTTTGATAGAATAGTTCAATTGTTTTCCACAGACATCCATGTCAAATGTGCCAATTAATGTGCTGGAGACTTGTGGTCCTCAGTAGCTCAGTGGTTAGCACGTACGACTTGAAAACAGGATTTGTCTGCGTCGCAAGTTCGCGGCCCGGTCATGGCAGACACAGTGTCGCCAAAACCGATACGTCATGCGTCTGCCACTGAGTTGCTGATTTCCACACATCACGTCGCCACCGTACAGTGTTATTACTAGACAGTTGCGACGCCAAGCGGAGGTTCGGAAGCCTCGTTAAAAGGCTGTCCCGTGTAGAGGAGAGCCACACCTCTGCACGTAAAAGAACTCACCCAGTTTGAAAACTATAGCTAGTGTGATCCCCCACCCCTGAGGCTCAGTTGGCTACCTAGCTGCCTCTGGAGGTACATGTACCAACACCACGTGGCCTCCCTCTGCTATAATCATCAAAACTGATGGCTGCGGGGTATTCCTCAAATCAAAATCAAATAATAGGGACCGATCCAAATATTTCAACCGCCAAACCCCACCCATAAATAATCTATAAATCAGTTCATTTGACCCTCCCAATTTTTTTTCAATTAAAACTTGACCCCCCCCCCCACAACATACGTATTCAAACGTCTGACCCCCCCCCACACACACACATACGCAACATAGGTTTTCAAACTGCTGGCCCCCGCAACATTATTTAAACATATCACCTCCCCCCACAGTTTTCTTTTCACCCCCCCACGCCTTAACTAATGACTCAACCCATAAATCACCACATTTACATTCATTTACATCATTTGTGATTAATGTGGATGGCGCTCACATTAAACTATCAAGTAACAAAACATAAGAGATTTGAAGACTCCATCTGTTTAGACATAACAGTGGGCTCTGCAAAGTAAAAAGGTCAAAATTGTGAAATAATAAATATAAGAACTGACTGCTAGTGTGTTGCTTGTTTCTATGTTAGTGTGTAACCATATTTCTGATTAACTCGCAACTTTTGAGTTTAAAACTTTAAAACTTTATTCTTATTCTAAACACTACAAAAATGTAATAAAATGACTGCCAAACTCTGCAATGATATACATGATGATAAAGAACAAACTGAAATGCGGCAGGCCTAAGATTCTAATGTTCAAACTTACGCTAATCTATACATTTGAGAAAGACTCTATGAAAAATTGAAGCACGAAGATTTGTTATACAAAATGTCGTCATGAACAGTCTATACATGGTGGAGAAATAACACACTCAGAGTAAAATCACACATTTCTATCCGGAGTATATCAGTGTGTGGGTCTTTATGAGAACTTTTGTCACATTTTAGCATGTACGGCCATGTGGTGCCTTCTGAGATGGACTGCTTGTGTAAACTGACTTCTCTCCCGTGTGTTAAGTTGGTCAAATTGTTTTTAACACCTTCAAATACACTCCTCCCTCATGTAAACGCCTATGCTAGACGTGCGTTGAAAACAATAAACCCTAGGCTACAAAACCCGAAAATACGGTAGGCGTTAATATGAGAGAGGCATTTATTGATATAAAATTGTGCCTTACACTAACCCGCTGTCTATTTGAGGGGAGGCTACAAGTTAAGAAGAGACTACATAACACAGAAATACGGTATTAAGATGCATATTTTTGTAATCCTGTAGGATTCTTTCTAACGTGAGTGGTTGCACCATAAAGTGTTTCATATTGTTTCTCACTTTTTACCATGTACAGTCATGTGATGTCTTTTGGGCTGGCCTCCTTGTGTAGATGATTTGTGACAGCGTGGCATTCAAATAACTTTTCTCCTGAGAGATTGCACTGGTGAGAGTGAAATTTTCAAGACAACATTTCTCATTCACCATATTCAAATGTTTTTTTTCTCTTGAATCTACACATGATTATCTACAGCAGTCCTGTGAGAGACAGCTTCTTCACACTTTCCACTGTCATAAGGTTTGTCACCACTGCGGGTTCTCATATGGATCGTCAGATGACCACTTTCACTGAATAACTTATTACACACTATAGTCTCATGATTCTTCTCACCAATGTGGTTTCTCATGTGACTGGTCAAGGCCCCACTTTTACTAAAACATTTTCCACAGTCATCACACTCATAAGCTTTCTCATCAACGTGTGTAATCATATGTGAATTTAAGGTGCTAATTCGATTAAAACACTTCCCACAATCACTACACATATAATTCTTCTCCGCGGTGTGAGTTCTCATGTGTCTGGTCAAGCTGCCCCTTACACTAAAACACCTACTACATTCACTACACCTGTAAGGTTTCTCACCACTATGGGTTCTCATATGGCAGTTTAGATGTCCAGTATGACCGAATGACTTTTTGCACACTGTGCAGTTATAATTTTTCTCCCCTGTGTGGATTTTCATGTGTTTGGTCAAGTCACATTTCCTACTGAAACACTTGCCACATCCACCACACTTATACGGTTTCTCCCCAGTGTGATATTTCATATGTACTTTCAGATTGCTTTTCCGCTTGAATGTTTTGTCACACACCGTACACCTATGTTGGTTTCCATTGGCCATATCCATATTTTGTGTAAAGTCAGATTTGTGAGCGCCGCTTTCCTCCTGATCACTGTCACTCAATCCAGCCATAAGGTCCATTTTTCACAATGGTAACCGGTGTAACCGGGTCCTCAGGTTACTTCCTTAGAAATTGATCATAAAGAATGATACCGGAGAGGTCGGGGGTGTCATCCAAAAAAGTGTGGGGTCATCCAACTTTTCAGATTTTTTTTTGTTTTTTTTTTCAAGGGGGGTCGCTGATTTTGTCGAGATAACTGTTTGGGGGGGGGTCGCCTAACATTCATATTATGCTCTGGTATTTTTAATAATATATTCGGTCAGCAACTGTCCAGAAATGCAATGACTATGTAGAGGAATTTTGCTTTCATTGGGGGCAGGGGGTCACTCAATTTTCAAAAATGTTGATGGGGGGTAGGGGGGTCGGGTAAAACTAATCATCTAAAACGTGGGAGGGTACTGAACTTTGTCTTTTTCTTTCAGCCCTCAAAAATGGACGACCACACCACCTTGTATCTTATTTATGATCGTTCACTTACTCAATGGGTTTATCTTCTTAATTTGTATTCATTGAGAATTTGCATTTACTTCCTTAAATATGATTCAACAATGTTTTTATTGTCTTTTGCTCATGCATACTGTACCAGCGAGTTTCAAAGCCTCTAGACAACATTTCTAGGGTAAAGAGACATTTGTTTAAAATCTGGGATTCCGACACAATTCAGTATACTACCAGTACTTCAAACACAGTACTGACCATGCACAGGGTATATGCCATCAATATAATCAATATCAGAAACTCGACTCAGAGGGTGTGCATGGGTGAGTCAGGGTGTGATGGGGCATTACTACGAGTGGCTTTTATTGATTTAAGATTGTGTCTATATAGGTGTACCAGGATTCTATTTGAAGGGATCTTACAAATTTGGCTGGCGTCTCTTGATTTAAGATTGTGTCAACCGTCGTCTATAATAAGGGGAGACTAAAATTTGGGCAGAGGCCACAAAATGCTGAAGTCCGGCAAAATACATACACAGATATGCTCTAGTTTGTCCAATGTTTTATGTGATCTGAATGAATATTTGAACACATACTCACATTGTGCCCTTTCAACATAATGCTTTTAGTAATGCCCATGTTTGTGACTCTCACATTATGGCTACTGTAAGTAAATCAGAACCTATCTCAAGAACTGCTTTTCCTTTAAACATTTTATAAACAGTTGTCGAGAAGTTGAGTGACAACTTGTAGTAACCAGCATGGTTCAATCTTTGTGCATTTACTAATCTTCCTATATCTAAAAAGGCAGGTACCGGTTAGGTTATTGGTTTGAAAGAGTGAGTGAGTGATTGTGTGAGTGATAAACATTGTGCGCTGAATGTGCTTCCAGTGCAAGTATGTGAGAAATGAGGATTTGATCAAAAAGTGTGCCAGTGACCTGTTGTAAAATGTAAAGTTGTGAGAGCAGGATTTGGATCACGACTATAGGGCTGAGTCATTATTTAAATGTAAATGTGAATGTAAATGTGGTGGTTTATAGTCCTGATCCAATTCTTGCTCTCAAGACTTTACAATTTACACCAGGTCATTGGCACACTTATTGATAATCATTTGATCAGTTCTCGCATACTTGCATCGGCAGCACATTCAGCGCACAATGCTAATCACACACTCACTCTTTCTACCCAATGACCTGTACCTATTTAACGTGTAGGTACCACGGAGCAGTGTGCAACCTGTCAGGGGTAGGTTTGCTCAACACCTACCACCAGATCCGACCAGGAATCAATCTCACGACCTTCTGGTCACAAGTCCAACTCCCTTACCATTTGGCCAGGGAAGCACTGTACGGTCTGGGGTCATTCAACTTTTCTGATTCTCGCTTTATTTTATTTTATTTTTTTTTTTTTTTGGGGGGGGGGGTGGTGGTGGTGGTGGGGGGGGTCGCTGATCTTGTCAGATAACTGTTTGAGGGGGGGGGGTGCCTAACATTTTTATTATGCTCCGGTATTTTTAATAATATATTCTGTCAGCAATTGTCCAGAAATGCAATGACTATAACTTTTGCTTCGATTGAGGGGAGGGCGTCATTTAAGTTTTTAAAACATTGATTTGGGGGGGGGGGGGTGTCGGGTAAAATCAATTATCTAAACGTGGGAGGGTACTGAACATTTTCTTTGAGACCCCAAAAATGGACGACTCCACCACCCGGGTCCCGGTATTGTGATTTATGATCCTCCCCTTACCGCCAATGCGTTTATCTTGTTAATTAAATAATTTGTATTCCTTGGAAACTTGAATTTACTTTATCAAATATGATTCAATAATGTTTTTTTATTGTCTTTAGCTCATGCATATAAGATGTTGGTTTAAAATCTGCACAATTCAGTATACAAGCACTTCAAAAATATTACTATCCATGCATGGGGTATATCACCAATATAATCAATATCAGAAACTCTGTACCACCAACTGTAATCAATAATCAGTTTATAAGATTAACAATAGTTTTTAGACAAGGATAATACTCAGTTCATCTTGTTCACAGTGGTTGACATCATTCGTCGTCACTGGGAACTCGGGAGATTCCCGGGTTGCGCGCCCCCCTCCCCCTCTCGGGTGAGGACATTGTTCCAGATGGAAGGAAGCTGGTACCTGCCCCCATCTCTATTTAGTAAGGGTTTGAGTTTCCTGTTATGAATGGCCTCCTTCACGCCTCGTTCAAAATATTTAGGTTCTACACATAAGATGTTAGTCCCTTCGAGAGAGACACTGTGTCCTTTACTGTCTGTGTGCAGGTGGCGAGACACCTCTGATCCAGCGGAACTGGGTCTGTGCTGTTCTAGGAACCTCGCTTTTAACGTGCGTTCAGTCTCTCCCATGTACGAGGCCTCACAATCCTGGCACTTTATCTGGTAGACAGGTCCAATCACACGTTCTTTCTCCAGGGGGTCCATAGGTCTCACCAGTAGCTGTCTGAGAGTGTTCACAGGTTTAAAGAACACCTGCATACTGTATTGGTGCATCACCCTTCTCATGTGTTCAGACACTCCTTGAATATATGGCATCACTACCGGAGGTCTCTTGGGGCGATCCACCTGTACTGTATCTTGAGCAGTCTGTCTTCCCTTCAGCTTGCTCTTTATCCTCACACTTTTGGGGTATCCATTGAACCCTAACACTTTCTCCAGATGTTTCTTCTCGGATTCTTTCTCACTGGCATCACTAACCACACTCTCGACTCTGTGGTTTAAAGTCCGGACTACTCCAGCTTTATGTTCCATTGGGTGGTTGCTACAGAAATACAGATATTGGTCCGTATGTGTATCCTTTCTGTAGATGCGTGTGCGAAGAGATCCATCACTGTTCACTAGGATCAAAGTGTTAAGAAATGGAAGGGATCTCTCAGCATTCATCATGCTCTCCCCCTCCGTGGTCCATTGGACACACTTATCCACGGAGTTCAGATGTTCTTGAAACTCCGTTGCATGTTCTCTCTTCTGGATCACAGCCGTGTCGTCCACATATCTATTCCACAATCGTGGTGAATGGAGGGCCGATGCTAGAGTCTTCCTTTCAAACTCCTCCATATATAAGTTACATATGATAGGAGACACGGGGGAGCCCATCGCTGCACCATGGATGTGGAGATAAAATGTCCCATGGAAGGTGAAGTAAGTGCACCTTAGACACAAACCTAGCAATCTTGTTTTCTCGTCGGGGTTGAGGGTGGTGCGGTTGGGCAAGGAGATATCAGATGTTAATCTCTCCTTCACTACCTCTAGGGTTTTCTCCACGGGTACACTTGTGAAAAGAGCACTCACATCAAATCTGAGCTCTTCATCTTCATCCAACGAATATGACCTGATCTCCTCAGAAAACTACTTCGAGTTCTTTACATGATGTACACTCTGCCCTACCAATGGTTAAAAAATACTGTGCTCAGGTAACGCGCACATTCATAGGATATCGTACCTATAGAGCTAACAATGGGTCTCATGGGCATGTTGGTCTTGTGAACTTTCGGTAAGCCGTAGAAAATTGGTAGTTGATCTGTGATTGGATACAACTTCCGATGGAGTGCCACATCTAATGAACCTCGTTCTTTCAAATCACGTAGAGCGTCTGCGAATTGTTTCTTGTAATTACTGGTTGGATCTCTATTCAACTTCTGTGAACAAGATGGCGGATGCTATTGAAAGCTTAGTGTGTGAACTGAGTATTATCCTTGTCTAAAAACTATTGTTAATCTTATATATGTTATATCCAGGATGAATTAATTTCCATAAAAAAATAATCAGTTTGTCGGAAAACGTTGTTTGCAGGGTGTGCATGGGTGAGTCAAGGTGTGCATGGGGCATTGATACGAGTGGCTATTATTGATTTATCTAAATGTTGTGTCTATATACCCGGATTCTATTTGGAGGGGTCTTACAAATTTGGGTGGCGTTTTAATTGATTTAGAACCGTGTCTACCGGCGTCTATAATAAGGGAAAGCTAAATGTTGGGCAGAGGCCACAAAACACTGAAATACGGGAAAATACATACACAGATATGCTCTAGTTTGTCCAATGTTTTATGTGATATGAAGGAATATTTAAACACATATTCACATTGTGCCCTTTCAACATAATGCTTTTAGTAATGTCCATGTTTTTAACCCTCACATATGGCTACTGTAAGTAACCCAGGCCCTACCTCAAGAACTGCTTTTCCTTTAAACATTTTATAAACAGTTTTCCAGAAGTCGAGTGATAACTTGTAGTAACCAGCATGGTTCAATTTTTCTGCATTTGTATGTGAGAAATGAGGAATTGATCAAAAAGTGTGCCAGTGACCTGTTGTAAAATTTAAAGTTGTGAGAGCAGGACTTGGATCACAACCATAGGGCACCATTATTTAAGGCATGGGGGTGGGGGGAGAG
Organism: Streblospio benedicti; assembly: GCA_019095985.1. Classification (NCBI taxonomy): domain Eukaryota; kingdom Metazoa; phylum Annelida; class Polychaeta; order Spionida; family Spionidae; genus Streblospio; species Streblospio benedicti. Next base: position 29,431,301 of record CM032668.1, on the reverse strand, counting down.
AAGTTTTTTTAGATGGTGGCATTATGAACTTCTGACCCCCACGGATTTGCGAATCAAACATGCGACCCCCTTCCTACTGATTCGGAAATCTAACATATGACCCCCCCCCACCACCACCAATTCAAAAAATGCCCTAAAAATGAATTTCCGACGCCCCAACTTGTATGTGAGAGAACAAAACTAAATACCCCACTATCACTCAACACATAATTCCGTTTTGTTTTTATGTCCTGGTATAATGATATAAACTTTATAAAAGAAATAATGGAGAAATATGAGAAAATCCAGATTTAATCCATATAAGAAAATCTATTTTAAATAGAAACTCTGTGGCATAAGAAGCAAATAGAAATTGTGATGCGGGCTTGGTTGGAGCAACTCGTTGGGGGTTGAAAGAAAGAGTTTATTTAGTCAATACCCATGTACTGCAGCTTGGTCCGGGGGTCAAACATAGCACTTTGAAAGGGGAGCAACGGCTAATAATAGTATAAATGTATTGGAAGTCTTCGCTGGCCACCATAAACCGTATAGGGCTTCTTAATCTATTGAGAATTTTGATCAGTAAATTGTCATTATTTTCTTGCATACTGTGACCAATATTTAACCTCACCCTTTTTATCGCCTTGTTATTCCACAGAAAGCATTATGTAGGAATTGACCACGAGATTAAGTGTCAATCGCAAAATTGCATGCTGACGTCCGATTTACCCGAACGAAGTGAGGGTAAATCGGACGTCAGCATGCTCAATTTTGCGATTGACACGACAATCGAGTGGTCAATCACCATGCTATCATGACTAAAATCCATTTTATTTTAAAATAAATCATATTATAACATTCTCATTGCCAGTCAATTTCGTTTGTTTTGAGCGCGCGGAGGTTTTAGTCTAAACTGTTGCTCTCCGTACACGGAACACGCCTTGCATAAGCAGCTGTATTGATATTGTGAGGAGTTTAGACTAGCGCCGTGGTTTTTTTTGGAGCGTGTTTTCCATCGCAAAATGGAGCACGCTGATTGACCAATCAGCGTGGGTTATTGGCGGTGATTTTTGCACGGAATGATAGAATGTTTTATTGACATTAAATGCAGTGACTGCAGATGGTTCTTACCTGTTAGAAAAACACCATATAAAACAGATGTATATGAATTATGCAATAGAGAGTTAAAAATCAGTGACCATTAGACAGTACAATTAAAGCGTCATCATCGGTCTTCGGCAATAAATTTTACACTGCACATATCAAAAGTTGTGAGGATATCATGGTTGAAAATTTTGGCAGTGGCGCTTCTGATTGGTCGGATTTTGTAGCAAAGTTCCACAATATTAATGGTGGTTGTGTCACACCTATAGTTCTTGTTTTACTCTCAGAATGACACTGGTATGGTGTATTTAAATTTAAAAAGGAATAGGTTATCTTGTGGTATATCGCGGAGAGAGGCTTGTATTCTTTATTGTACAAAAGGCCCAGATAGGCAGAGCTCTGTAGCTAGCTTTATAGAGATTACAGTGATCAGACTACTGTGTTTGGTGTCGTAGGCTTCTAGACAAACGGCTGGACTTATTCCATGTCCCAGCAATCTTCTTATGCCAAGTTTGTTTCGTTCACAAAAGTCATTATTACAGTTTTTTAAATTCAAAAATCACCCTTTTTAAACAAATATCTCAACATTCAGATTTAATGTGTGAAGACATACTATATGTTTGTATATCATGAAATGCAAAAATAGCTTTTCTTTAGTCTGGAGTTTATTTTGCCTGAATATAATAAGAATTTGCAAATTTATCTTCTTTTTACTGAATGTACTGCTTTGTTATGGAAATTTCCTAATTTTCAAACAGACACCTTTTCTAACGATAGTAAATGATCGGAAGGTTCAGAAACCTCGTTAAAAGGCGTGTCCCATGTAGAGGAAAGTCATCCCTCTGCACGTAAAAGAACTCACCTAATTTGAAAGCTATAGCTAGTGTGATCCCCCAGTACACCTTTGGCTCAGTTCGTTACCTAACCTGCTAAACACTACATTGTAAATAAGCATTACATATATATGTACACTCTCATGTGCTATCTTAGGAACATTAATTCCTGAAGAATATCAATCAATCAAATATCACTGGTGATAATTGATGATAATATATTGTTATTTCTGGTAATAAAGTAGTATGATGTATTAGAGCAAATATAAACGGGGAGAATTAGTACAAGTTAAACACATTAAACGACTTTGTAGTATATGCTTTAATATTGTCACTTGCTTGTGCATACTTTGAAGTGAAAAGAGTTAACCATCTGTCAGTGTAGCAATCTTGTGTTTGAGGATTGTATTGATGAACGTCATATGAAGATGTGTAAAGTTTTTTTTTTCATAGTTAGAAAAATCATGATGGCGGCCGTCTTGGCGGCCATTTTGAAAAAAAATTCCTCAAAGCAAACTTGAATAAACGTTTTTTTCCTTAAAAGTACATATATCAAAGATCCCATTCAATCATCAAACCTTTGCCAACTATTTTGCCAAAACTCAGCTATTTTTTATGTTTGTTTTCTAGACCATATGCAAAGTTAGAAATATTGGCAGCCATATTGGAATCATGCAAATTAGGGATATTTCCGCTCCACTAAGCTTCCTAAACTTTGGATATGTGATTCCAAGGACCCGACCGATGTGCATTCCACTACAACCCCCTCTGTTGCAATTTGTTTGAGGTTCAGGCCTCATTTGACCGACATTGACTGGCCTACACGGCGCGTACCCAGTAAAGCGAGGGGCACATTCCACCTTGCGGCGGTGGTCGCCGCAAGGCGTGTTGGCGTTTGCGGCGTCTACGGCGTTTTCAGCATGCAGTGACAAAAGTACTGGGCACATACGCACGGGCTCAGTGCGTTATGAGTGCGTCGGCACAGGGAGTGGTTTTTATTGAGGTGGGCCCCTCAACTTGCATAGAATGAATTCATTACGTCCTACGCCGTGTGGTTGACGTCACGTTCATGGTACAGGGAACGCACTCGCTAAAAGCCGTGCGGTTAAACTGCGCCGAGTCTGACGGCGCAGCGAGTGCCGTAGAGGGGCAAGCCAAATTGTCTTATCGCACTGCATACGCACGGATCCTAGATTCTATGCGTTTTGGGTTCTACTGTAGCCTCCTTATGGGATAAATGAATTCATTACCGCCTATTGACGTCACACTCGCTAAAAGCCGGCCAACTGCGCCGAGTCTGACGGCGCAGCGAGTGCGAGGCTATTGTCTTACCTTAGATTATAAGGTTCTACTGTAGACATTCCATGGGTATGCTTAAGGTCAAGTCCACACCTATATGTTTGACCATGTGAGGTCAAGTGAAGGCGTGGTTCTATAAACCAGTTCCAGCTAGTTTGTGTATAGTCTTGTGATACCCTTGAACTGGTTCTGACTGGCTTGGGCTGTGCTCCATATATAAGGAGATGTATGTATGTATATAGTGGGAGAATGATTGATTAAATCTTGGAACACAAACTCGTATTTTCATCCATCACACTATACAGTGTTGGAATCGCGTACACACATGATACACGTGGCTCACAGTGTTGGGTAATCAGAATGTTGCATGGTCAACTGTAACGAAAGTGTAACCGTACGAATCTAGTTGAATCCAGGGGACCCTATATTACAACTGGCATATTTATATAAAGAAAACACCTTGAACCACATTTGTTTCTCTATTAGAAAGAGATACCTATTCGGTTTGTGATTCCAAGTTGTTTTTGTTAATATTAACTCACAGTGGGACACCAGCATCAGTCAACTATCAGCACAGTGTCACACTAGCACAGGTACTGATTATGTGGCCTGCGGGATAAATGAATTCATTATACGATAATCACATTTCGCCCACAATGTGTTAGTAGCTTAGCTGGATGCCTGAAGGAATGGAGGTGTAACATGGAAATAGGTTATTACACAGTCTATGAAATAGCTTTCATCTCAACAAAGCGTAAGTGATATCATGCCAAAACGTAATACGGAAATAAGATATTTCATTACACAGATCTACTATCATATAGCTTAATATTCAAATGACATGTTATCTGAAAGAACCTTTGCCGAGTCTAGAAGACACAAATATCAAATTTGAAATGGCATTCCAATAGGCGAGAACATGAGGTGTTATTACATGCGCACAAGTTAAGATTATGAAGTAATCAAAACGGTAATTGGGCACTTTGTAAAAGCATGTTTTGTGAATTGCTGCTGTCAGTGTGGTAATTAGTTGTTTCTAATAAGTGCTGTCTGGCCAAAGCAATAACAGGCATCACAGAACATGCGGTTGACGTTCTTTGTCTACGATGTTTTGTGTTCATTCTTTGGTGTTGCATCTAGCAAAAAACAAACATTTTCACAACGTTCTAATGCCTACTGAGAAATACAGATGTAAAATCACGATTCTATAATCAAAGTTCTGAAAGTAATGAAAGCCGGGCTTGAATAGAGGAAGCAAAATTAAAACATTGTACTGTAAACGACCATCCAAGTGCCGCTTCCCCCCCCCCCCCCCGTGGAGCTGCCCCCCACCGCTCCCTTATTACAGGGATGAATTCGCCCGTCTCGCTGAAAGAGGACGTTATGATGCCTGCTTGGAGGTTGTATACAGCTCTCATGACGTCATAGATTTTCTGCACCACAGTCAAAATCGAAAGTGAGAGCAACACGGCGCAATCATTAAAATAAATGAGTTGTAACCGTCTATCAATGTAAATGTATTATTCACACTGACAAATACATACCACAGCCATGGACCTCTTGTACAGTGTGTGTGTGTGGGGGGGGGGGGGGGGGTCAGACGCTTCCCATATGTCCTCAACACAGTGTCTTACATTGAATACCAAACAACATTATATTTTTCTAAATCTATATTTTAAAAAGCCTATATTCCACACCGAGGACCTGTTTAATGGCACCTGGAAAATGGTGGTAAAAGCTGCTAAAAGGGAGAAAATCTGATTAATACGCTTGGTAATGGTGGTGTCTCACACCAGAGGGTGTTACTAGGAGGACGTTGTGTTTTGACTGAGGGTGCATCATGTTTACAGGTGAAGAGTGTCTTACGCTGAAAAAAACTCAAGCTTCATTTCATTTGCCAATTGGATGCTACGGCAGTGTGGCTGACTGTGATATAATGATGCTTACAACAGCTGAAGGTTCAGTCAATGTTCAGCAGCACATGCACGTATACACACCCCACCCCGTCTACTGCAATAGTTATCTATGACACAGTTAAAATCCATAAAGTTACTGGTGCCTGCAGCCCATCGGAGCAGCTCAATTAGCTCAAAAGATTGACATGAGCCTGAATAATGAGACGACCTCTGTGTTGAGACACTTCATGTCCGGGCCTGAACTGGCTTGGATTGCTTATTTGATAGGGTTTCATTGTCCTACATTGAATTTGCACATTCATAATCACGGATATGATATATTTGCATCACGATGAGATAGGAATGAGGTTTCCCAGTCTGCTCGTTGCCACACGGTAAATCTCACAGCTCAGCTGGCCGAAGAGACGCCGCCTCCGTCGGTAGGTAACCCCGTACATAGCGACACCCCGAGTGAGAATGCTCCACATCCTGGCACATCTCAGCCATTTCTTAGTTTTTTTGTTAAAACAAAAGAAAGAATTAAGAATACAGACATAGCCACTTAATTGACTTGATCACTATGCATCTCCGTAACTGCGAAATGCTTCTTTCTCAGCATGTCTGTTCACAAGTCCCAGCGCACCAGTAATTTTTTCTGCATTAGAATTTATATCAATCATGGATCAAGATTAATTTCAGCTGTTGTTTTTTGGTTAATCAGTTTTATTACATTTTTTCTAGAACAGCATGGAATAAAACATACTAAAACTGCCCAATGGATTAAATGATCCTAATGAACACAGCAAACTGAAATACTACTTTTTCAAACTCGTGTAATTCCAGACAAGAAACAACATACACCATTTAAACAAGAGTGGCACTTTACGTGATTTCTAGTCATTTAAATTATCCTTATGAAAGTACCATTAACACCATTCCAACTGAAATTTCATTTTTTTTAAAGATACAAACATGTAAAAGTCACATTTAGTCTTAGTCATCCCAAAGCAGACATTACTGGACAAGTGATAAGGAATAATATTTTTGAGAAACAAATAAATCCACTTTATTTATTTTACATCACCTTTCAGCAGTATATATTTTCATAAACCATGATTTCCAACAACTAAGTTGCTTTAGCATTTACAGTCATGTGGTGATTTTTCAGAATGTCTCCTCGTGCAAACGATTTGTGACAAATGTGGCAGTAAAATAGCTTCTGCCCTGAGTGTGTGAGCTTGTGTTTCTTCAGGTTAGAACTGTGCGCAAAACATTTCCCACATTCACCACATTCATATGGTTTCTCCTTTGTATGTACACGCATATGTGATATTACATGAGACCTGGCAGAAAAAGCTTTATCACACTATCCACAGCCATATGGTTTCTCGCCAGTTTGAGTTCTCATATGGATTTTCAGATGTTCACTTCGACTAAATGACTTTTTACACACTTTGCACTCATGATTCTTCTCCCTAGTGTGGATGCTCATATGTCTGGTCAAGTGTTGACTTAGAATAAAACACTTCCCACACTGACTACACTCAGAAGGTTTCTCCATATTTTTTTGCCAAGTCAGAATTGCGTGCCCCGCCCTTTTTCTGAAGACCTTTTCGTATTGTACCATTGAAACATTTTCCTTGTTTTATTGTATTGTAAATGTTAGATTATCCCATTTTACTATCTTATCGCCTTGGCTCAAATCAATAGTGTCTATTTTGTTCCATAATGCCCCCGCAATACAAAATAAAACCTCATTCATGAGCATTATCAAATATTAAATGTATTATCAATTATTGTGTGAGAGACATCCGTTCGTCTCTGAACAGAATGACAAAAATCATATGTTGTCAGCAAAACTCTAGTTCTGGCAACACCAACACATTGGTGGGTTTCACCCCATTGATAGTTTACCTCATGTTCAGACGGCACATAACCTGCAAGTTAGGTACAACACATTACATATGCTACTGGCATTTATGCTGTTGCTTTCAGGTGCTTGAGAATAGCAATTAGCAGCTTAAAGCAAGGGGCACTCGTGCATGCGATGTTGTTAGCGGATTTACCATGGTGCTCGTATTTCTTTTGATTAACTTGCAAAAGTTTGGTGATAAAATAAAAGTCGTACATACATCATTGATAAAAATGGGCCATATTCATTGAATATTGCCATAAACATATCTCCATTGTCCAGTTAAATGCAAACCACACAAACCCACATTGTCCTCAATGGTTTCATGCACTTTCATCTGCCTAATGCCTAGGGCACATTACGCCGCAAGGGCTGTTTACTACCAGTCTACGACCAAAAACGCATGGAGATCAATTACAAAAGTTTTTGAATAAACATTTGTATCACTATCTGTGCATCTCTCATAATTGATTGTTGTATTATCGTAAAAATATTTTCAAATAAAAAAATTAAGGGCTTAGATCACTTGTTAGGTGGTCAAATATGAATACATTCTGAAGGCTAGCTTATTGTGAATAATGGATAAATTAAGTCAGAGTGAGCAGGAGAAAGATGATTCTAGCAAATATGACTTGACAAAAAATATGGATACCGGCACGGGGAAAGCGACGTCAGTGTACAGTGTGTGAGAAATCATTCAAAAATAAGGCAGCTGTGACCAATCACATGAGAACTCATACTGCTGAAAAAACCTTTTAGTTGTGTGAATGTGGCAAGTGCTTTAGAATCAATAGGTACTTGACCTACCACATGCGAAACCACACTTGGGAGAAAGCACATCAGTGCACACTGTGTGAAAAATCGTTCGTAATGGAGAATCATCTGAATGTACACATGCGAGTTCATACTGGTGAAAAACCATACGAATGTAGTGAATGTGGGAAGAATTTCTCCCATAGCAGTGCCTTGACCTGCCACATGAGAATCCACTCTGGGGAGAAACCTTTTCAGTGCAATGAATGTGGGAAGTGTTTCAGACAAAGTGGCAGTTTGGACAGCCACATGAGAATGCATAGTGGGGATAGACCATTTCAGTGTACAGTGTGTGACAAATCATTTACCCTAAAGGGTAATTTAACAAGTCACTTAAGAATTCACACTGGTGAGAAACCTTACGAGTGTAGTCTATGTGGGAAGTGGTTTCGTACAAATAACAGCTTGACCAGCCACATTAGAACCCACACTGAGGAGAAGGATTTTCAATGTCCAGTGTGTGAGAATTTATATGCCACAAACGGTAGTTTAAAACGCCATATAAAGGAAGTACATAGTGCCGAGAAACCTCATGCGTGTGGTGACTGTGGCAAGTGTTTTGGTTCCAGTAGCAACTTGTCCAGACACATGAGAATCCATACTGGGGAGAAACCGTATGAGTGCAGTGAATGTGGCAAGTGTTTTAGGACCAATAGCAGCTTGACCAGACACATGATAACTCACACTGGGGAGAAATCGCATCAGTGTACAGTGTGTGAGAAAGCATTCAGTATGAAAGACAGTCTGACCAGCCACATGAGAACTCACACCGGGGAGAAACCGTTTAACTGCACTGATGAAAGACCAAATGAATGTAATGTGTGTGAGTTTTATTGGTTTATTGGCAGTAGCAAATCGAATAAAAACACGAAATTCCACACTGGGAAGAAACCTTGATACGAGGATTTACCTGTAGTTAAAGGTTTGCACACACACATGTGAACTTGTGCTGGGGAGTAACAATTTGATAGGTGTACCCATGGTTTACATAACTGTGGGTAAATCAATGTAATGATGTATATGGCATGACTTTTATAATGGAGGAGAGGACAAGAAACATTTTTTACACTTCAAGGGGGAAGGACAAGGCAGGTTTTACTCATCACGTGAGGGAGAATGCTAAAGATTTCAACCATTGAGTCCTGACAGCTTCCGACCCTCTCCCACGCCCCCCAATACATTATGAATACGCCCTAAAAGTGTATTGACTAGATGGTAATGCATGAATGTAAGATATATACTGTATAGAATCAAAATAGATTATGTAGCTTACTTAAAAAGAATTTACGTGCCACACGATGGAGTTAATTTTATTGCATCGAATTCATGTATATGTATCAACTATGTACATTTATTAGTTTGAAATGAACATTTTCACTCGTAGGTTTAGAAGTACCACTGATGTATGCTAAATTGATAGGTGCAATGTTGTACTTAATTTTTGTATATTATCGACAACGTATTGTTAGCAACTGATTGCTCATATGTCAATGTATTTTACCTTAAAATATCAATATTAAAAGGTGGTATATATGAGATCAATGAAACTTATCATTTAGATAGGAGAACGATGATTTTTTTCTACTTACTTGATCTTACTTGAATCTACAACGTATGCTGATAATTGATGAATGCTGAGCAAAACAATGGCAATAATTAAATTGCAGAAGGACATACGGGTACTGGTGAGTCTTGTGTGCTTCGCCTGCAGTACTATAGTACTAGTTTCGATTAATTAGGAATAGGTTTAAACGCTGTGACCAGCAAGGCAATCAGCACTTACAAAAAGAACACATTCTCGAGTGTACCAGAGGTCATAACTCATATTCCACCAAACACGCGGCTGTGTTATGTCACTTGACCTTTGAGGAACCATTTCCACGACCTGTTGTCTCAGTTCGCTCACCCCACGCCCGGTGGGTGAGCGCCGTCATCATCCACCCAGTGAACAGCAACCACAGTCAGCGTGTGCCAAGTGGGAGGTGACGAACTGTGTTGTACAGCAGAATCTCCTATTTGATTGACCACCTATGTAAATAGACCATATCTATAGTAAGATTTATTGTTTTGTAAATGGTCTCAAACTTCCATAATGATTTTTGTTGCAAGGTGTTTTTATGGAGAGATTCTGATGCACCTTGGTGACCTAATGCTGCCGTCTGTATTACGATATCGATATACATGGTGTATAGGCAATGATATTATAGAATTTTCATAACAGATAATATCTTTGGTATAGGCCTTAAGGGAACGGACGACAGGAGGCATGTATCGTTTATGCTGCTATCAGGGCTGAGCGGACCGTGTATCACTCACTTGATGGGGCAGATCACGAGCATTTGCTGGGCGGAGGCGCCGACTGTGGTGTACTAAGATGTATGTGCCCAGATATAATAGGCACGCTGGGAGCTGTTTTCATATACACGGATATACACGGACGTCCTGAAGTTCTGATAGAGGTGTAATGGGACCCGTTTGGAGCCGTTACGGTTGTTTTTTAGATCAAAGGCGTTATGGTCGTCTGTATGTGGGCTAGT
>CM032668.1:29406995-29420829 GCA_019095985.1 Streblospio benedicti | reverse complement strand
ATGTTGTCAATATTTTCAAAATTCTGTGGTGTGCCACAATCTTTGCTGGAGATATGTCGGCAATGACTCAGCAGGAGGACCCATACAAGCAGCATACTACAAAGGAGTAATGTTGAAAAATGAGACTTGATAATGTGATCATATGGCGGGCATTTGCTGTATTTAGTGCTTCCGTGGCCGAATGGTTAGGGAGTTGGACCCGTGACCAGAAGGTCGTGGGCTCGATTCCCGGTCGGGTCGGATGGCAAGTGTTGAGCAAACTTACCCCTAACAGGTTGCACACTGCTCCGTGGTACCTACACGTTAGATAGGTACACGTCATTGGGCTGGAAGAGTGTGTGAGTGACCTGGTGTAAATTGTAGTCATGAGAGCCAGACTGGGATCAGGACTATAAACCACCACATTTACATTTAAATCTTCTCAGCCTTTATGTACACGCACATCATATGAAGTCTTAATCAGAGCCATGAAAATTGTAATTTTCAACAAAAAAACTCAATACAAAATTATAAAAACCTTTGAAAAATCTAGTATGAACACAGACGAAGTTTTTTCAAAACGGATGTCTAAATAAATAATGTATATGATTCCAACACGGTTTTCAAGGATATAAGATTGAAGTTTGGTCAAGAGACCTTGTTGAAAGCACGAGATCTAGAAAAGTGTGAAAAAAGTTTAGCGCGCCATCGGAATCATCACGTATTTTCGCTCAGATGTAAAGATGAAAATGTGATTCCACCCAGTCTCAGGATTAAGTGTCCAGTTCGTTCGGAGAATGCCAGGAGGATAGTAGAGAGAGCTAGGAAAGGACTATTAAATGAGAGAATTAGGGAAAACAACAGGAGAATAGACTTTTTGAAAAAGACCATCGAGGATAAAAAGGAGGCGTTGTCAGTTTTGTTGCCGGAAAAAGATGTACGTCACGCAAGTGCACGAAATCATCGGGCGGTCACGTGAGTTTGTGTATAAACAAACAAAATGGCGACACACAAGAAAAAGGTGCTGGAATGTAACAGTGACGTGGATTTGTCTGGTACATTGCTGAAAAAATTTGTGAAAAACATATCGGATAAGCAGCTGACTCTAGACCAAACCAAGGTATTAGCGAAAGGACTGAATTTCGCTATTTCACCGGACAAAATTCCAGTGGAGGAATTTGTAGTGGCCGCTGAGAAAGCATGTGGATTATTGACTGATTTCAGTGAAAAAGACCAGATGAGAGCAGAAATCACGGGTTTCTTGAAGAAAGTTCGACCTCCCCCATCCAATATATCCAAGAGTGAGAGAAGAGCATTAATAGAGCTTAGAAAATGTCGTGAGATTACTATTTTACCAGCGGATAAGGGCAAGGCCACTGTGGTAATGAATGTGTCTGACTATGAGGATAAGGTTACTGAAATGTTAAGTGACGCTAGGACATATGAAAAATTAAAAAAAGACCCCACCCAATCTTACAAAAAGAAACTCATAGCAATTTTAACAAGATTCAAAGAAGAAGACAAAATTACAGAAACTCAATATAGACATTTATATCCTACATCAGAGACCGTCCCCAGAATGTACTGTACTCCCAAGATCCACAAAGAAGGAAACCCACTACGTCCTATAGTTGATTATACTGGTTCGATAGGATACAACAGCTCAAGAGCCTTAGCGGATCTTCTAGGCCCAATGGTAGGACTGACACAACACCATGTGAAGAACTCTAAAGACTTGGCCAAAACGATGAGTACCATAATGATTCAGGATGATGAAGTGTTTGCTTCCCACGATGTAGTGTCGCTATTTACAAACACGCCCATAGACCGAGCATTAGACATCATCCGCGACAGACTCTGTAAGGATACAACATTGAAAAAAAAAAACACACGTTTGACACCAAATGATGTTATGGAACTATGCGAGTTCATTTTGACCACCACATATTTTCAGTTCAGGGGCACTATCTACCAACAAAAGTTTGGCACAGCTATGGGAAGTCCAGTGTCACCCATTGTCGCGAACCTGTTTATGGAGTGGCTGGAACAAGAAGCTATTGCCACTTCACCAATCACATGCAGACCGCAGTTGTGGAAAAGATACGTAGACGATGTATTGGAAAAGATCAAAGAAGGGGAAACACAGAACTTGACTGACCATCTCAATACAGTAGATACCACAGGAAGCATCAAATTCACCCATGAAGAGGAGAAAGATGGCACCATTCCGTTCCTAGACACTTTGATAGTGAGGAAAGCAGACAATACTGTGAAGCTACTTGTATATAGGAAAAAGACCCACACAGACCAGTACCTACATTTCTCATCTCACCACCCATTGCAACACAAGTTAGGTGTGATCCGGACCCTACTTGACAGGTGCAATGACATAGTGACAGAGACAGAGGATAGACAGAAAGAAGAAGAACACATAGTAGGGGCTCTAGCTAAATGTGGTTACCCAAGATGGTCATTTGAAAAAGTGAAAGCACAGATAGAAAAGAAGAAAGAAGGAGGAAAGGACAAGAGAAAGAAAAAGAATAAGGACTCAGCAGGCTCCAAAGGTTTAGTCATCTTACCTTACGTGAAAGGGGTAACAGAGGGTATTTCACGTATCCTCAATAAGCACCAAGTGTCTACAGGTACTGGATAGGGATGGGGATTGGAGAACAAGAACCATCAGGGAGGCGATAAAGATACGAGGTCAGAAGCAGGTCATGAACCGAGACGAGGGGGCCTTTCAACTCTCTCACGTGTACGATGCGATTTTCGGCATCGGAAGTCGTGCTGAGTGACCTTGACATGCGCAGAGACGTTTTGAAAATGGTGACAGGAGTTGCCGAAACTGTCAACAGTAAATTTTGTTTTGTGTTGTGTATAGATGAACTAAATAAATAATGTATATTTGTTCTATTTTGTTACCCACATCAGGGGCATGTGATTAAGATCCACCCCGCCACCGGATCTGCCACAGTTTAGGATACTTGGAAGATAAATTTGTTCAGCATGGCATTGGAAATATTGTCATTTGACAAATGACTTTTGTATTTATCTATAACTCAATTCTATAGGCGCGACCAAGCACTTGAAGTTACTTGACAAAGGTATCAATGGTCTCAATGTAGATCAATGTACCCCGGCCTAGTCATAACAGGAAGCACTATAACAGAGAACTTTGTCACAAAACGATCGCAGCTGATATGACTAGATCTAGAGTTCTAGCCTCGTCTAGATCTAGATTTCTCTTTGTCACTGTTATATATTATACGTGTACGTTGTGACCTGTTTGTGGTTCTCTAGGAAGCATTGCCGTTAAAAGAATCCAATGCCTTCCAAGAAGGTACCGTCTGAACTTGCAGGCACCAAAAACTATTGCTAGACCCTCTCGGTCAATCTGAGCATAGTTTTGTTCAGCTCCATTAAGTTATCTTGAAACATATACCAGAGGGTGCAACATGCCACCAACATCTTGTTGTAAAACAGCACCAATTCCATGGGGTGATGCATCACAAGAGAGCATTAACTCTTTGTTTCTATCGTAATGTGCCAACACTACCTCCGTATTTACACAACGCTTGGTTTTCTCGAAAGCCACTTGTTCTGTTTGCCCCCATCTCCAAGGAACATCCTTAGCGACTGGGCTACGTTAGGAAAAAAACACGAGTAGTAATTGACTAGTCCCGTAAAACTCTTCAATTCAGAAATATTCCGTGGAGACGGTGAATCCCGGATTGCTCTGACCTTCTCTTCTGTAGGGCAAATGCCAGCGGCAGATATTTGAAATCCTAGATACTCTACACTTTGCATAAAAATGGCATTTATCTTTCTTTAGACGAAAATGAAAATGATTTTGGAAACTTTTGCTGGTCACTTTGTTCACTTCTTCACTTGTACAATTTGGCGACGAGGATTGTTTGAAATGGCAACCTATGGACATATTGAACAATTTACATGAATATCCACGGATTGGAGTGCGTACCAGGAGCGTTTAGAACAATACTTGGAAGCAAATGATTTGGGAGCAATAGCTGAGGTAGGAGATGGATCCAATGCAGCCGTAGTTCAGGCAAGAAATAGTAAAAGATGGACTATATTATTAAGTGTAATGGGTCCCAAGACATATACCCTACTTAGATCACTAATAAACCCGAGAAGCCAACAGATAAAAGCTATGATGAAATCCTAAGTGTTCTTAAACATCACTACGCACCAACGCCGTAAGTGACAGTTCAAAGATATAAGTTTGCAATGAGAAAGAAAAAGGCAGATGAAACGATGTCTGAATATGTCAGTGAATTGAGAAAGATAGCAGAACATTGCGGGTTTAATGCCATAATGGTGTGGTGGAGTTGGAAGATCGTCTAAAGAACCAAATGGTCATTGGTGTGGGAGATGAACAGTTTAATACAAAAAAGATTGCTGATGGAAACACATTTGTCTTTTAATAAGTGCTACAAAATGTGCATCTCCCAAGAAACGGCAGCAAGGGACGTGTCTCTGCTTTCTGGCAATACTTCCGAGAGAACCACAAACAGGTCACAACGTACACGTATAATATATAACAGTCACTTTGTCTTTGAATAAGTTTGATCAAAGACAAAGACAAAGTTCAATGTTGTAGTCTACAATCTAGACTAAATTCTGATTATGAGCAATTATATCTAGGGCAAATACCTGTTTGCAACAAGTAAGACACTTTAATTATTATAGATTAGATAGACTCACTTTAATAAGATTCTATTTTCATAACTCCTGAACTTTGATTTTAATGAAGAATACTATAGCGCAGCGAACGCTAGAGAAGTGTGAAAAAAGTTTAGCGCGCCATCGGAATCATCTCGTATTTTCGCTCAGATGTAAAGATGAAAATGTGATTCCACCCAGTCTCAGGATTAAGTGTCCAGTTCGTTCGGAGAATGCCAGGAGGATAGTAGAGAGAGCTAGGAAAGGACTATTAAATGAGAGAATTAGGGAAAACAACAGGAGAATAGACTATTTGAAAAAGACCATCGAGGATAAAAAGGAGGCGTTGTCAGTTTTGTTGCCGGAAGAAGATGACGTCACGCAAGTGCACGAAATCATCGGGCGGTCACGTGAGTTTGTGTATAAACAAACAAAATGGCGACACACCGAAAAGTTAGATCGACTTTGCAACAAGAAAAAGGTGCTGGAATGTAACAGTGACGTGGATTTGTCTGGTACATTGCTGAAAAAATTTGTGAAAAACATATCGGATAAGCAGCTGACTCTGGACCAAACCAAGGTATTAGCGAAAGGACTGAATTTCGCTATTTCGCCGGACAAAATTCCAGTGGAGGAATTCGTAGTGGCCGCTGAGAAAGCATGTGGACTATTGACTGATTTCAGTGAAAAAGACCAGATGAGAGCAGAAATTACGGGTTTCTTGAAGAAAGTTCGACCTCCCCCATCCAATATATCCAAGAGTGAGAGAAGAGCATTAATAGAGCTTAGAAAATGTCGTGAGATTACTATTTTACCAGCGGATAAGGGCAAGGCCACTGTGGTAATGAATGTGTCTGACTATGAGGATAAGGTTACTGAAATGTTAAGTGACGCTAGGACATATGAAAAATTAAAAAAAGACCCCACCCAATCTTACAAAAAGAAACTCATAGCAATTTTAACATGATTCAAAGAAGAAGACAAAATTACAGAAACTCAATATAGACATTTATATCCTACATCAGAGACTGTCCCCAGAATGTACTGTACCCCAAGATCCACAAAGAAGGAAACCCACTACGTCCTATAGTTGATTATACTGGTTCGATAGGATACAACAGCTCAAGAGCCTTAGCGGATCTTCTAGGCCCAATGGTAGGACTGACACAACACCATGTGAAGAACTCGAAAGACTTGGCCAAAACGATGAGTACCATAATGATTCAGGATGATGAAGTGTTTGCTTCCCACGATGTAGTGTCGCTATTTACAAACACGCCCATAGACCGAGCATTAGACATCATCCGCGACAGACTCTGTAAGGATACAACATTGAAAAAAAGAACACGTTTGACACCAAATGATGTTATGGAACTATGCGAGTTCATTTTGACCACCACATATTTTCAGTTCAGGGGCACTATCTACCAACAAAAGTTTGGCACAGCTATGGGGAAGTCCAGTGTCACCCATTGTCGCGAACCTGTTTATGGAGTGGCTGGAACAAGAAGCTATTGCCACTTCACCAATCACATCACATGCAGACCGCAGTTGTGGAAAAGATACGTAGACGATGTATTGGAAAAGATCAAAGAAGGGGAAACACAGAACTTGACTGACCATCTCAATACAGTAGATACCACAGGAAGCATCAAATTCACCCATGAAGAGGAGAAAGATGGCACCATTCCGTTCCTAGACACTTTGATAGTGAGGAAAGCAGACAATACTGTGAAGCTACTTGTATATAGGAAAAGACCCACACAGACCAGTACCTACATTTCTCATTCACACCACCCATTGCAACACAAAGTTAGGTGTGATCCGACCCCTACTTGACAGGTGCAAATGACATAGTGACAGAGACAGAGGATAGACAGAAAGAAGAAGAACACATAGTTGGGGCTCTAGCTAAATGTGGTTACCCAAGATGGTCATTTGAAAAAGTGAAAGCACAGATAGAAAAGAAGAAGGAAGGAGGAAAAGGACAAGAGAAAGAAAAAGAATAAGGACTCAGCAGGCTCCAAAGGTTTAGTCATCTTACCTTTTACGTGAAAGGGGTAACAGAGGGGGTTTTCACGTATCCTCAATAAGCACCAAGTGTCTACAGCGGTGAAGCCCCTAAAGACCATCAGGAACATTCTCGTTCATCCTAAGGACAAACAGGATAAGCTAGAGAAATGTGAAGTGGTGTACAAAATTCCTGTAAGTCTTGCAAGAGTGTGTATGTTGGGGAAACTGGCAGAAAACTGGGCACCCGTGTAAAAAGAACACATGAAGGATGTGGAGCAGAACAGTGGGGATCTTTTCACCAGAGCAGCGAGGAAAGAATCTCTCACCCAGATCAACAAGAGTGCTATCACAGACCATGTGAAACAAACAATCATGAGATAGACTGGGAGGAAGTGAGTGTACTGATAGGGATGGGATTGAGAACAAGAACCATCAGGGAGGCGATAAAGATACGAGGTCAGAAGCAGGTCATGAACCGAGACGAGGGGCCTTTCAACTCTCTCACGCAGCCGATGCGATTTTCGGCATCGGAAGTCCTGCTGAGTGGAGTGACCTTGACATGCGCAGAGACGTTTTGAAATGGTGACAGGGAGTTGCCGAAACTGTCAACAGTAAATTTTGTTTTGTGTTGTGTATAGATGAACTAAATAAATAATGTATATTTGTTCTATTTTGTTACCATCAGGGGCATGTGATTAAGATCCACCCCGCCACCGGATCTGCCACAGTTTAGGATACTTTGGAAGATAAAATTTGTTCAGCATGGCATTGGAGATATTGTCATTTGACAAATGACTTTTGTATTTATCTATAACTCACCTCTATAGGCGCGACTGCACTTTAAGTTACTTTGACAAAGGTATCAATGGTCTCAATGTAGATCAATGTAATCCCGGCCTAGCTCATAACAGGAAGCACTATAACAGAGAACTTTGTCACAAAACGATCGCAGCTGATATGACTAGATTCAGAGTTCTAGCCTCGTCTAGATCTAGATTTCTTTTGTCACTGTTATATATCATACGTACGTTGCACCTGTTTGTGGTTCCTAGAAGTATCAAGCCGTTAAAAGAACCCAATGCCTCCAAGAAGGTACTGTCTGAACTTTGCAGGCACCAAAAAACTATTGCTAGGACCCTCTCGGGTCAATCTGAGCATAGTTTTGTTCAGCTCCATTGCTATCTTGAAACATATACCAGAGGGTAACATGCCACCAACATCTTGTTGTAAACAGCACCAATTCCATGGGGTGATGCATCACAAGAGAGCATTAACTCTTTGTTTCTATCGTAATGTGCCAACACTACCTCCGTATTTTACACAACGCTTGGTTTTCTCGAAAGCCACTTGTTTTCTGTTTGCCCCCATCTCCAAGGAACATCCTTCCTCTTTAATCTGTAAAGTGGAGCCAGCGACTGGGCTACGTTAGGAAAAAAACACGAGTAGTAATTGACTAGTCCCGTAAAACTTTCAATTCAGAAATATTCCGTGGAGACGGTGAATCCTTGATTGCTCTTGACCTTCTTTTGTAGGGCAAATGCCAGCGGCAGATATTTGAAACCTAGATACTCTACACTTTGCATAAAATGGCATTTATCTTTCTTAGACGAAAATGAAAAATTTTTTGGAAACTTTTGCTGGTCACTTTATTTGTTCACTTCTTCACTTGTACAATTTGGCGACGAGAATTATTTAAAATGGCAACCTATGGACATATTGAATAATTTACGGGAGTATCCACGGAATGGCGTGCATACCAGTAGCGTTTAGAACAATACTTGGGAGGCAAACGACTTGGGAGCAAAAGCTGAGCTAGAAGATGGA
Source organism: Streblospio benedicti (assembly GCA_019095985.1). Taxonomy (NCBI): domain Eukaryota; kingdom Metazoa; phylum Annelida; class Polychaeta; order Spionida; family Spionidae; genus Streblospio; species Streblospio benedicti. The sequence goes on along the minus strand of CM032668.1, from coordinate 29,412,330 downwards.
TCAAATGCAGCCAAATCAGGCAAGGAACAGTAAAAGACGGGCTATATTATTGAGTGTAATGGGTCCCAAGACATATACCCTACTTAGATAACTAATAACACCTCAGAAGCCAACAGATAAAAAAGCTATGTTGACATCCCTGTTCTTAAACATCACTACGAGCCAACGCGTCAGTGACAGTTCAATTAAAGTTTGCAATGAGAAAGAAGAAGGCAGATGAAACGATGTCTGAATATGTCAGTGAAGTGAGAAAGATAGCAGGGCATTGCGGGTTTGATGGTGCGGCGGGGTTAGAAGATCGTCTAAAGGACCAAATGGTCATTGGTGTGCAACAAGATGAACAGTTACAAAAAAGATTGCTGATGGAAACACATTTTGTCTTTTTAATAAGTCCTACAAAATGTGCATCTCCCAAGAAATGGCAGCAAGGGACGTGTCTGCTTTCTGGCAATACTTCGAGAGAACCAAAAAACAGTCACAAACGTACACGTATAATATATAACAGTCACTTTGTCTTTGAATAAACAATCCACAAAGACAAAGATTCAATGTTGTCATTCTCTGAATCTCGTATGGGTTTTATTGATTATGAGGATTTTAACCTTAGCAATGGGAAAGATATACACGGCTGGGAGAGTGCAAAGACAAAACCAAGTTCAATGTTGACAGTCTACAATCAAGACTAAATTCTGATTATGAGCAATTATATCTAGGGCAAATACCTGTTTTTAAACAAGTAAGGCACTTTAATTATTAACGAAGATTAGATAGACTCTCTTTTAATAAAGATTCTATTTTCAAGCAACTCCTGAACTTTGATTTTAATGAAGAAGAGCGCCCCAGCCTACTATAGCAAACGCAACGCAGAACGAACTAAGAGCGCCCATGATTCAGTACAATAAACACGTTACCATCGGATACGCAACACGTAGGGCCTACATACCTGTGTTCCCAATCGATAACAGCAGGCTCTGGAGGAATCCGCAGAATGTTTTGTTTGGAATTAGGGAGTGGTCATTAGATACAGAGGCGGTGGGGGCGTGAAGAGGAATAGTTTTCTTGATAATTTTTTTCATGCCCTCCTATCGCCACGACAGTATTTTTTCATGCCCCCATGGCACATAGTATGTTTTTTCCATGCCCCCCCGCCTACCGTTCCATTATTATTTATTCATGGCATACTATCAAGACAGAACCAGGACAAACCATCACAGCAAAACATCTTTGGCAGGGACACCACCTCCCCTGTGATAAAGCTATGGATGAGATCTATATCAATCTATATCTTATCTATATCAATAGATGACATCAAGTTGAGGGTAAAGGGAAAAAAAGAAGATTTAGCTGTTGAAGGTGGAAAGATTTGGGAGCAAAAAGGGGTTATATAGATCAATAAGTTATTCGAAATGATGGAGGAACACCAGCAGATTTGTGATCACAAGGAATTACTTTCATTTCAAACTCCTCTAGCCAGTTTGGCGAAAGCAATAACAGGACCTCTAGCCCAATGTTTTTAGTGGCCGGATATTTAAAGGGCACTGGACATATTCAAAGTTGCTGAAAAAGGTAGCGTCAAAGGTGGGACCTTGGAAGTGAGTGCCGAAGGCATGCAAACCTTGGTGAGTGGGGGCCCCCCAGATTTTTTGCATGCAAGCCTGGCATAGACCGTAAGTATAGCTAGGGGGTCTGGGAAGGCTGGTCCCCCAGATTTTTGTCAAATGGATGTCTCTAGATGACAAAAATCTGGGGCATTCTTTTTGTCTGATGCATTCTTTTTTTATGAAATGGAGGTATTTAGATCATGTTTATCTTATCTTATTATTTTACATGTTAACTTTAATACATATTGATCAGTCATTGTATGGAGATAGATTGAGTCTACTCCACAGGCTACCGTTTCTAGTAGAAACCGAGCAGAGTAGACTGAGAGTGGGAGATATAGGCTGGAGCACACTGTGTTCCAGGAGTTTCATAATGTAACAAGCTACTATAAACTATACATGTTCCTGTGTCACCTTATAATAGTAGAGATGTAGTGGATTGAACAACAAGACGCCACACTTCACTTTTTATTTCAACTTAGTAGAGACAATTCTCCCAAGTCCAACGGCTTAGTAGAGACAAAACTCCTAAGTCCAACGGTGCAGCATTAATTTCCAGGGTTATTTTAAAATAATTTTAAATGGATCATTGAAACGGAACTCCCCTGGAAATTGTGAGAGCTGAGATCGGAAGAGAATTGAAGAAGCCACTGTTCGAGTTTCATCGCAAAATTTCCTAAGTCCACACAGGTGAAATTTCTCTAAGTTCACACAGTTTAAATCATATTACACGGATATCTGCAGGGATAATCACAACTCACTCACGCTCACTGCAGTTATTGGCCTTACTTTCATTAACTACCGCAACTCACACTTTGGCGATTTCCCACATGATAATTCCCAGATGTGGGAGTTAAAGCAACAATGTAACATTTTCACTGCTTGGCACTCATGTGCGTGAGTGACGTCTTGACCTTTAGCCACGACTCCTCTCTGCACTGGCCAACTCGACCATTATGTTTGATCGGCCCACATCCGCTAACCCTCCAGTTGAAGCCTTCGATTGGCACCTTTCCCTACACGTGTGGAAGCCTGGGACACGAAGGCAGGCCGATGGCATATGACCAAGGAGGTCCCGGATGGCTGCGTTGCAGGACTGGACAGGGCCCAATAGCCTAACAGTACTCCCCACCTACTTGGGTTTCCTGTCATACTATCCCTGCCTCCTGTTCCCCCACCCACAGCGAGATAAGCCAACCCCTCACTGCGCCACTGAGAAGAATGGAAGTTTGGCCTGTCTTTAAGTGCCTTACGGCGGTGGACATCCCAATCTCTACCTCTTCTGCACTACCCAAAACTTGGGCAAGAGGTCACATCTGGTGGGCACGCCAGCCTGACGGCATGGGGGTGGCTTTTAGTGCAAGAGCAGGACGGGAAATAGGGACCCACTCCTGCCTACGTCTCTGAGACACGCTACGCCAGAGCACACATGTTCCATGCACTGTTTCCACGACACCACGGGAGGTCATGTGGGTGGTCATTCATGCTGACCACCTGGCCCTCACACGTGGGTCAGCTGCTCCCCTCGAGGATGAAGTGCACTTCACCTGGTTGTGCAATACGTCGCACCATGTGTTACTACGGCTACTCTATAAAGTCCAAATGTCCCTCCTGAGATGGGTGATGAGTGCCAGAACACACGTGGGTCCGTACATCTTGCCGAGCAAATACGCCGCCCTGCTGTTCACAACCTCCCCCTCCCACTGAGACTGACTCAGGGACAGTCGATGACGCGAGGTGGCAGGACCCTCCTGCGAATATGTGACCCCTCAGTCGGTTGGGTACGTTACTGACGCCCCCTTCAACGCTTCTCTGACGAGGCGTAACATAGGACGTCGCAACGTGACACCTGCGTAGCCAGGCTGACGGAGTTGACAGCAACATTTACCGACCCTCGGCCCGATGGCGTGTGCTACACGTCAATGGCCGCAGCCTTGGGGCTCCTGGCGGGTGTGTGAGATCGTCCGGAAGTGCCTCACAGGGCCCCGCTTGGCTGAGGGTGTACATCTTATAGAACGTGTGCTGACCGGCCCATGACCGTGTGCTCCCTGGGTCCACGGTCGGGTTGAACGCAGTGACAAGGCCATGAGGGCTATGATACGTGCCTTGAGCGCTGAAGAGGATGTTTACTGGGGTGAGCTACCCCCCAACATTGTACGTCGCCTGCAGCGTAACATCCCCCTTGCCAGCACTGGGTTCACTCCGCATTGGCTGTTTTCAGCCAGTTCGCTGACCCCCCTGCTGCCGTGGATTCAATGTGTGGCTGCGTGAATAAAGTAGCTCCGCCATATTGGTCAGCCTACGTACTGGGACATCGTGTATGTACGTGTGACTCGATGTGCGCCCGACTGAACACGGCGGAAATGGAAGGAAACCTTTAGGAGGAGCGGTAGGTGGCAACGGGCGTACCTGGAACCTGTACATGAGTACCAGGGTGAAGGGTGTCTTGCTACCCATTCCAGGTCTGCGGCATGGCAGCGTAAGTGCTGAGAGGGACGTCCTCAGTTACTGTTACCCGCTCTTATGCCCCTTCCCAGGCCCCACGGAGGGCCTGGATTTCACGAGGAAGTTCAAAGCTGCCCCAACAACCCCAACCGGTTCTAGCATTTGAACTTGGGGAGGGAGGAAGGCAGCCACAACTGGACGTGCGATCTTCGAAATTTTAAAATTGAAAATTTCATCCCATTCATCGACACCCCCAGTCGGGCAGGTCCATCTCAGGACAGTCACCTGCAGGGAGGTTATGGACGACGACGGACTGCCGACGTTATGAACATCGGGACAGTCGCAGTTTACATTGTGGCATGCCCATGTACATAAACGTGTATACCTGTGGGTTCGACAACACTTTCGAAGGAGTAGACCTACCGGCAATGACGACCCGGTCTGGAGTGACTCATGCTGCCCCAGGGTGACAAACACCCTCGGGATGAGGTGATCGGGACCTCCCACAGGGCTCACTGTACCCAGTCTCCACGCACGGGGCGTTGCTACTGAGCATGTCTTCAACGATGTTTCGACGGATGTCCCTCCCGCGAGAACCGTCAATCCAACCTCGAGGTGGGCTGGTAAACTTATCAGTCCACCTACGTGAATATCGAACCAACAGGATAGCGCAAGGGGTTTTGTAAGCACCCCGCAGGTTTGTACAATTACGCATTTTGTTGTATATGATTTATTTGCAGGTCTAGCAAGTCAAAAAGCTTATAAAACAACTAATCCTTATGTTTGAGTTTTTATTATTTCTTCAATTTCTATTCTGCAGAAATGTGGCTCCAAACAGCAAATGTGAACAGAGTAAACCAGCACGAGACTAGTCTAGTCTCAAGGTTGAAACAAAGCCTGACACAGGCTCTAGTCCATCTCTCGTAGGCCTTTCTTCACAATATGGGACACGGAAATTACTAATAAGCAATAGCTTATATTGACATCTTGAAAAACATTGTATATGGGTTTTGGCATCTTAAAACGTAAAGTTTCATAAATTTACATTCAGAAGACCTGCATTTGAGAGAAAACATATATGAAGTGGATTCAGGATTCAGCATTAGCATTGAAACATGTGTTACCAGTTTTCCCTCCGAGATTTGGCCTCCTGGCTGCAGCCCCACCAGCATCAAATCTGAGCCTTTAACATACACGGCATTCAGCAAGTAAAGACTGCTGTGACTGGCTCAGGAATAAATGTCTCTTGAAATTGATTCTTGATAGTGAACTGACCTATTAAAGATACA